>VZTH01005098.1:90081-260859 GCA_013397815.1 Aleadryas rufinucha
AAAAAAAAAAAAAAAAAAAGCAGGGGGGAAGCAATAACTTTTGTGCCATCACAAGATATGTTCAGTCAGGTCTGCTTGATTGAGTCCTCCTTCAAGGTTTGAGCTCGTGCAGTGTGTGACTGCAGCAGAAGTGTCTGCTCCAAACTCTTTGAACTTTCCACATGCTGAGAGCCAGATCGGAGTTTGGGATTTGAACTCCACAGCTCGATCTGTCTGTAATGGGCTGCAGTGAAACAGTTAAACTCAGCACTACAGAAGCACATTTGATTGTGGAATTCAGGCCTATTTCTGGTTCAAAATTGCAGTCAGAAATTCAGCGATGCACTTTTTATTGCTCCTTCGTGGGCACACTTTGAAATATGTGGCACCTTCCAGACATTCAAAAAGGTGTTGATTTTGTCTATCTGACAAAGATAGACTGTGTTCATCTGACTCTTTTGTCCTAAGGGAGCCAGAAGCTAAAAGATAAGGAAGTTGACAGAACTAAAGAAAGAGGACAGATAACAAAATTTATGACAGTTACTAAATTCTATATGTGTCTAAATGTTTCTTTGACAGAGATTCCTGGCAACCTTTGGGATTTTGCAAATGAACTTATTATAATACAGGTACAATATGGGAAAAAGGAAGGAATTCATTAAGAAGCCCAGATCTGTTGTATAATAATCCTTCTGACTCTGTGTACATCATTATTTTTTATAGTATGAAACAGTGATACAGGAAGGAGGCTTTTCCTGGACAAGACTTTTTTTCTTTGAATGTTTGAAAAGATCTCTGTCCAAGTGATCAATAGCTTAAGCTTTGAAATACAGTATTTTTACTTCAGGGGGAAATCAAAGCTGCCAGCAATGACTCTGAAATGGTCAGAAAATGAAAATATTGAGAATGTCTGAAGAACGTATTGACCAATAACTTTTTTCCTTTTCCCAATATCCCCAATCAGACTTAAAAAACTACTTTAAATATACCGTGAGATGTTATGCATTGTAGTTTTACAGAGTATTTTTAGTTAAGGAAAATATAGTCAATGTCAACAAAGACGAAATTTAAAAAGAATTGAAAAGCTACAATGCAAAAGTGATATATTTGTTAGATGTAAAGCCTCTTTCCATGTGTTTTTCAGTCAAACAGCCTGAGAGTGAAGTTTTAGGATGATAGCAGGTAGTCCCACGTGAAAATCCCAAGTATAGACTTAAAAACTGGAATTAATTCTGCTTTTCACATCAAAGGAGTTGTCAATGGAGATTGGAAGTGACAAATATGTTTGGTAAAAACCTCCAACATGGAAAGAAAACGGATTGGTGTTCAGAAATTTAGGAGAGCCTGAACAGCCAGAATCTATGGAAAAAACCATAACAATTGGATTTTGGGATAGTTTGTGGGAACTGAAAAGCCATTTGAATATAAGCATGCATTAAAAATTTAAGGGTTATTAATAAAATTTTTTAATTTAATGGTTGTTTGAAAAATCTTCCCACTTGCTCTTACTGTGGTTTTAGTCCCTGTATGTATATAGATCTTGGGAATCTAAAAATAGTTGGAGGGAAAGGAATTTAAAGAAAAAAAAGGCCACAGGAATGCTGAAATACACACCCGGATATAAAGTTAGAGCAGGACTTAAATTTACAGGGTTCTCTCTGAGCAGGTAACTGTGACAGTCATCTACATCATAACAAGCCAGAGAGCACACTAAGATCCTGCTGGGTTTGGCCACACACATAAGCTATTAGGTTAGAAAACATTTGCCTTAAATAATTGTCAAAATTTTCATAGAACATCTTTTCAGAATTTGTTGAGCATCTATTTGTACATTCTCTGTGAATGCAAATGGTACTCGTGTTAATGTGCAGTTTAATGTAGAAAGATGCATTTGGGGAGCAGCAGCAGATTTTGTGGGCATATTTAAGAATGTTAATTTGAAAATGTGTGCTATAAACTTTGATAATTTTGGAATAGACCCTAAAGAACTCTCAAGTGGCAAACATACGACACCTACTCAAAAAAGAAAGAAAAATAAAGAGCACATCAACTCCATTATAGGCAAGCAAGCAGAGCAGAACAGGAAAACTACTGGGAACAATTTTACAAGACTGAATTCCAGAGTGCCTTGAAAGCCATCACCAGCCTTCCAGACATGACTGATTTATTGTCTGTGGAAGGACATGCTTAACTAACATAGAGGGAGGTTTTCTTTCCTGTGATAACTGCTACAGTAAACATGGACCCGATACACTGCACATTTTGATTTTCTAGAAGCATCTGATATTCAGTTTCAGATCAGAGGTGGCAGGCTTTGGCACTGAGACATTAGGAAATGTACAAAGCCACCGGCTAGGTAAGGAGCTGTATTTAGCAGTATCTTTCTTCATAGAAATGCAAAGAAAGAGGACCTAAGAATGGGTCCCCTCTCTTTGGCATAAATACTAATGATTCAGTCAAAGAACAACACTGTGAGCTGTGAACTATGAGCCAATGTCTATATTAATGTTACAAAGAAAACAATATGTGTCCCAGAATAATCTTGCCATGTCGTACCAGGAGGGCAAACATAGGAGACTCAATGTTTTATAAACTGCCTTCACTGAAAAATACTCATGCATTTTAAAAGATGAACAAGCACAAAACTTGTTGAGTTGCAAAGACTGAAACAGTCCAAGTGAATAAAAAAGGTAGAATTAAAATACATAGAGGCTTTTCTGTGAAGTCCTATGTATTCTTCTTAGAATCAGTATACCATCACCAACTCCCTCTAACTGCAAACTAGAGACCAGATCTAGGTTCATTTCTCACGTCAGTAATGTAGACTTGGTAGCACTTTCAAACTGAATCCAAGACTGCCAAACCCTTTCTTTCGCCACTTCTTTAGAAATCTTTAAGTATATGACTGCCAGGTATAAGTAGTAACACCTTTCTTCAAAGTAACTAGAGAGAGAAAATCCCTTCTCAGACTGTGAAAGAAAGGATTATACTAAGTCAAAGGCTTTTGTGTTGACTGCTCTGATCATGCATTCTAATAATTTTTTAGATTTTATAAAGCACAGTGGTTGCGTCTTAAGTATTTATTACTAGTAAAATAAATTAATTAATTTTATAGTAGAAGGTCTGGCTAAAAATAATGCTTGCCTTAAACCCAACATGTATTTATAAATCACTAGTATGAAATATCTCTCAGCTGTTTTATAACTGGCAGGAATTCTCCCAGGGATTCTTGCTCTTAGAGTAACTGTTTACTGTGCATAGCTAGATTATTGGTTTAGTAAGCTGTTTTCTCCATTTTGCTCCATCAGGTGTTATAGGCTGTTCTCATCTTTCAGGAGATTCTGAACAAAGACAGTATTTGAACTCAGAGATTTTTGGTTTTAATTTTGTTAAGATTACAATAATTTAATTTATCTTCTGCTTCTTTCTTTCGGAGAATCAGATTTGATTTTCTCTCTCCCAAAACCCACAGAAGAAGGGAAAGGACAAGGTCTTACACTGCGGTAGAGAAGAGTTTGTTAGAGGTGATGAGTGCTCTCTCATGCCTCTAGAAGTCTCTCATTTTTGCATTCTAATGTAAAGATAAAGTCCTCTCTGAAATCCAAATCTCAGGCACAGAGACTCTAAGCAGACTACAAGGAAAGAGAAACAAAAATTTGCTTGGGTTCTCTGTGACCTGAGGTCAGGAGAACTGGCGGAGCCTGTGGTGACTGATGGTATTTCTCTGCTGTGCTTGGCTCTCTGATAAAGGTGATCGGTAGGTGGTCACCTCTCCTTTCCGCCTTCCTAAGGACCTATTGCACGTTCCCTTTACCTCGCCAGCTGGCAGAGAAATTAGAAGTTTTGGTGATCCTGAACTAAGGGGAGGTATGTGCAATCTCTATTCAGTTTGCACAATAATAAAGACGTGTAGGCTAACATACCTTCACAGCACAATAAAGCACTGCAAAACCCCCAAAATATTACCTTGCTATCAAAATCAATAGCTAAACTGTTTCTGATTTCACAGCTAGTATAGCTTCTGTTTGAGTCTTTTGTTCACTATTGCAAGGTGTCTGTGTGTCCTTCTAACAGCTTTGTGAAATGCTTGGAAAAAGCACTTGCTGTTGGTCATGATCACTGAAGGGGCTTTTGCTAAAAGTAGAGGTAGCAGTCACCTGAGGGCCCCAGCACCTGGGGAAATACTCTGTACTCCGACAAGGTGTTGAAGCTGCAAGACTACAGTCTTTCAAAAGACAAATATACACATCCAAGCAGCCACTCCAATATGTGCATGAAATTGCATAAGCTCTCTATCTGCCATGTCTCTCTCCCCTGCCCCTTGACTATAGCAAAAAAGTCAAACTGCCTCTTCATGGAGGCCAGAGAGCTGAATGTTTATTTGGACCTGAAGGGAAGAATCAATAGGATCCATTTAGCAGCTGAAGAATTTCAGCTCCTGACTGTTCTAGTTTATGTGGGGTAGCTCCTAACAACATGGAGCTTTATTTAACATGGTGGTAACACAGATTAGAGGCTACAGGGAAAGGTGCCAGAGATGTATTTCTGGATAAACCCAAATATCCTGACAGCCAATGTGTTCCTCTGAATTGCCAGAGAAGAAATAGGACAAGCCCGGGCAAAGCTGAGTCCGTACCAACTGTATCAAAGTTTTTAAAAGCCCAGTAAGAATAAATTGCTGCGATGAGATCACTCAGATGGATTTGTGTGGCATCGTGCCCAAAAGCCAAATACAGGGAGAATGGAAGCAACTGATGTCGTACTAAGAGGAAGGAGTCAGTCAAGGGTGCTCTGTTGCAGCTCCTGAACTCTACCAAGTTCATAGCTGAGGAACAACAGTCAGGAAAAATGGGGATCTACTGCTGGTTTTACTTATTCCCATCAGGTATATGGCAGTGGGTCATTACCAGAGTAAAGCTAGAGTTCAAGATTTGCTTTGGGTCACACGTTTAGGAGAGAGTGCCAGATGTGTAATCATAAAGAGAAAGTTGAAGGGCTTAAAAAGTCAACTGGATTTTTGCAGATACACAATTAATTAAGAAGGCCAGAAAATATGAGAAATACAGCTTCTAGAAGGAGGGAAACTCCAAAATATAAATGCCAAAAGCAGTCCTCCCACATGCATTCTGGTAGGCTCAAATCAAGAGGTTTACCTGCCATGATCTCATGCTTAAACACTGATGTCGCCAGTGGATAACCACTCACAACTTCATTAGTCTGACATGCCAATTCACCTTGAAAGTTCATATGTATGAAAAAGAACCACCACAGGAAGGGAACTGGAGAGATCTAACACCAGACAGCAAATCAAATGTGGGTTATGAGCACAAAACCAGAAAACTGTTTCTGATATCTTCTAGCCTGTAAATGGCACTAATCATCTTCTATTCCAGTTGCGACATACTGATGCTAGACAGAAGTGACATTGAGGCTGACATCTGGACTGTACTTGTTTATCAGTGTAGAGTCAAAGAAAACATAACTACTAAAAAGCCTAAAGCCCAATCTCCCAAAAATCTAGTAGTTTTTACCCACACCAAGGTTCTGGTACAATTAATCCAGCAACCTGACCAAGTGCCCCAGCAAGAGGTAAGACATCTTTCACAAAAATTCTACAGTAATATAGATAGTATATATGGTATATATAAAGCCCTGGCCTAGATAGCAGTGGGTAGCAGAAGGCCAGCAAGCAGAGAGAAGCAACAGATCCTGTATTGTCCTTCATGACTATGGAAAGAAAAGACTCAGACCATTCAGAAAAGACCAGGACAGTATCGAGTTGTGACGGAGGAGCCTGAGGGCCCATATTATGCCTCCTGCAAGATATGCACTTGCCATGCAAGGGCAGTACATGGGCTTACTATTCTGCTTATGTTTCTGAGAGAAACACATCCAGAATTTTGAAGGCATTACAAAGCAGGAAGGCAGAAGGTGACGATGTTCACCTAAAGCACCTAAACATTTGTACAGTGGGGACTTTTTCTGTTTAGAAAAGGCCTGAGTAAAATCTCTCATGCACACATTATTTGTACGACATCTCATATTCCATTATAACTGCCCAGGCAGACATGAATGTAGCTCCTCCTTTCTGTGACACTTCTGGGACCACTGCTTGTCACTAACGGGGATAATTCCCACCCCTATAGGGATAGATCCTGTTGAAACACTCTAAAGTGATGAGCAAATGCATCCCCTTCCTGACATGCAAGAAAGAAGGAATGAACTAATAACTACTTGGAGTTAGAACTAAGAACTTCCTCTTGCTACATTTCAAAGCATTGAACTTTACTTGTCTGTTGCCCAACTATATCATCAATAATTATAATGTGCCTTCCTTTGAGAGAAAAATGAAAGACCATGACCTCACGTTATTTCAGAAACAAGATGGGTTTTTTTTTGCACGTGTTTCATAGTGAAAATCCCTAGTCTTACTCCCACACTGTAAACTATACACCTACTATTGCCCAGTAGTTTCTGTATCAGTGTGAATAGCAACAATTTTACATAATTAAAATAGGGAGTAATATTTCTCAGGCTCTTGTATTCCAACAAAACACATTCGTTTTAGTAGCTCAAATTTCTAAACAGAGGCAGGGAAAACACAGGTGATTAACATATAAGACACAGAAGAATATGGAGGTCTCTCCATCTCATCTCATCTGCTGCAGTTTGCTCCTTCTGTTTAGTTCTGTTAATACAGACAAGAGTTACCACACTATGAGAAATATGGTCCATTCCCAGCTACCTCTTCAGGCCAAGGATATTCGGGGACAGTGTAATTGCTTCGGTACCTAGAAACACTGCTCTAATCAGTCACTGATGGTTGGAAATGCTGTGGAGTTTAAGGACTGTAACTGCCCATTCATCTCATTTAGGTGCAGCTCAAAACTTACTTGTTTTGTTTTGGAATGTTCCATATAAAAACCAGATTAATTTCTTAAGCATTTAATATAATTTCTTAAGAATTTAAACATGGTACTCAAACACAGTAAATTTGTATCTATTCAGCAGAGATCTCAGTGGCTGCTTTGTACCTTCCTTACTAGACCCTCACCAGGAATTTGAAAAGTATTCTACTGGTCCAGGGTGGGTTATCCCTGTATCCTCTCTTTTTCCCCCTCTTCTGCTTGGAATTCCTCAACATGAAAGAGAAGAGACCTCTTGCTCCCCTGATGCTTGTGACTTTGGGTTTGAAAACTAGGTTAACTAGAGAAGAATTTCTCTTTGAGGCAGGTGTATGCTATCTTCAGCTCTGGGATCTGAATTCCTTAGGATTTAAGTCTGCAGCAATGGTTTACATCAGTGGTGAATTACCTGGATTCCCCTGACTACCTTTTCTCAGTCTTTACTTTTGATTTTCTCAGGGGCTAGCAGAAGACTCCCAAAGCACTTGCTAAAGCATCTTTTCAAACAATTGCCCAACTCCTTCCTCGTGCCCCCATGGGACTACCTCCATCTCAGTTGCTGTATCCCTGTTCTGCACTGCTATACCCGCTCTGACTTCATGACCAGCAGGCAATAAAAAATGGATACAGCTGACAGAGTATTTCTCTTTCACTTCCCCCATCTCATGAGGACTTTTCATGAATAATATTCACTGCCAAAGACACAACCACACTAAGCCTTGTACTGGGAAATGAACAGCAAGCGCTGCTACAGATGGCCTTGGAGTGGTTAGCTCCTTAGCAATCGCTGGTGCACGTGCTGACAAGTGTTATGATTCATTTTGAGTGCCTGGTTAAGGCAGGTCACTTATTGACAGGGGACAGAAAAAGCAATCTCTTAACATTCTACCACATGGAAACAGTAAAGAATTAAACAAGAAAGGCAACCACATTTCTCTACCAAAAATTCTTGAGCAAACACATGCACATGATCCCTTGCAAAAGGTCAGGGAAGGCTACTGGAGTGATATATTTCCAAAGTGGATGGTTCATTTAAAAGATTCAGTCTAATTTCTGTTAGCAAATCCTCTTACATAATCAATATATTTTTAAAAAGTTCTTGAGGATTTAGGTATTCCTCAGTTTCAGGGCTCCCATTTTAGTGAGCTTTTAAAGAAACTAAAATTTTTTAGAAGCACTTTCTGTAGAAAAATAGGCCACTGTCTCTCTGTCAGTCTGGGAGCACCAAAACAGAGCTTGGAACTCCCTACACCAGGCAGTTCAGCAAACGGTGTCATTTCAAGCAGTGGTTCCCAACAAGCAAGGTGTGATCACATTGCAGATCTTTGGGTATATTGCAGGAGAGGTGTGGAGCTCCCAGACCTCACACCCAGAGCCACGACATGACAGACTTGGGGCTGACAAGGACGGGAGCTACGGATTGGGTCAAAGCTATGGTGCAGGGGT
The DNA here is from genome assembly GCA_013397815.1 of Aleadryas rufinucha. Lineage (NCBI taxonomy): Eukaryota > Metazoa > Chordata > Aves > Passeriformes > Aleadryas > Aleadryas rufinucha. Next base: position 98,412 of record VZTH01005098.1, read on the forward strand.
GCGGGAGGACCGAACCTGACTGGGACCTATGTAGAACAACTTGTCTTCTCCGGAAAGTTACAAATCACTGACTGAGGGGATCACACTTTCTCTCCTTGGAGCTGCAGAAAATTTTACCATTCATAAGAGAAGCTAGATCTGTAGTTGTTACTTAACTTTGAATGTGTAGTATAATTTCTTTCCCCCTGCAGCAAAAAGAATTAGCTCCACTATTACATTATACCATTTGACAGCACTCTGGTAAACAGTGCTCAAAAGTAAAAATGTGCTAATTTTTACTTTTAACACTTTTAACCAGAATGCTGATTTACAGCTCCAGAGTGATAAGTAACCTAATGCAAATAAAAATCAAATCCTACATATTGCCTTTTTCTTTTTTTTTTTTTAAATTAACAATCTCCATAGCTGTAAGCGAGAGAAATTAATTACGCCTGGTCTTACATCATGCTCAATGTGTACTGGTGCAAATGCACCCTATTTTAATTCCTCTCACTGTTAATAATAGAATAAATGAGCACTAGATTATGTTATACAAAAGCAATGGAAGTAATTAAACTTCATTTAATAAAATCATCAGGGATACAGAAGCATTAATGACTTATACTCCTCCTCTGCAGGGAGTGGAAGACATGTTGGTACACAGGAGCCTGAGAACCACTGAGATGAGAGCAATGTAAATACATAAACAGGAATGCTAAGGTAAGTAGTGTATCATATATGAAAAGTCTCAGAGTGAAAGCCCCAGGCTACAATAAATTATTTACTTTAAAGTACCAGGAAATAGTACCATCTCAGGCAAATAACAGCAAAAATATCTTCCATCCTCTGAGAGGCAAAGGATCAGCACTGAATTACTTTTTAAGTGCAAAGCTGGTTAAATGTTGTACTGATGGTGTTAGAGAAAAAAAAAATGCATGAACTGTGAATGGTTGTTCACTTTGTACAGCCTTCTGTCCCCCTCCAATTTAAAATGTGAAATTTATATTCACAAAGAGCACTGTGTTTGTACAACTCCTGTCTGGAATCACTCTTAGCTCTGTGAATGCTCTCACTTGGATACAAAACCGTATATTTATTTTTTATGACTATGAATGCTGGCTGATCGCCATTTATTCCTTGTTTTCATCCACCCCTAGCTATCATTTTTCTCTTAGAAAAAGTACAATAACTGTCTCCTAGTTAGGAAGAGAGAAAACTACCATGCAAATTAGTAGATGTGTACCACAACTGATAAGCTTTAAAAACTGCTTATCAGAAAGACAACTTAAAATCAAAAGGAGCTAGATTTGAAAGAAAATAAGAGAAAAAAGTCCACATCAACAAGCACTCTTTTGTCCTTATTGCAAATGGAATGGAATTCACTTCTTTGCCACAACAGCACTGCCCCAAAAATCTTTCTATGAATATTAAACCTCCAATGACTGCAAGAATCTGTAGAAAGCAGATTTAAGTAACAGTAAGTATTCATTTTTGTCATTATTGTGTGGTTTTATTACAATTATCTTGACTGCCTACAAAGGATTCATGACAACTGGTGGTAGCAATGATCATATTTCTGCAGATTTTCTGTAGAGAAAAATCATTGTGTAAGTATGAACCATTCACGGGAGAAAAAAAGCTTACCTGGACAGCAGACATTAGTAAAATGCTTCAGGTATTTGAAGTTTCTACATAAGTCTGGTTACAAATGTTACATTTCTTTTTGAGCATTTTTCAGAAAGTGTACTCATAGCCTAATTCATGCTGTGGCACTCATGTGCTGGCATTTCACCAAGAGCTGCACTTCCTAATTTTTTGTAAATAAGGCAGCCACTAGTGACTTGTATGATAACTCAAATTTTTTATTTGAATTCCAGAGAAAATAGCTACTAATGTTTTGTACAACACCATCTGTCTGTAGATCATTATATTAATTGATAAGCTTTTCTTAAGTCTCTCCTCTATCTCCTGAGTACTTTCTTTTTTTAAATGCACAAACTTTTTGATGTTTATCTCAGCTCAAGCTTCATCCACCTTTTCACCTCGTGTATATTATACAAGCCAACGAAAGTTTTACCAGCACAGCAGAAGGGATTTGTCCTGAGTTTAGCTATGTCCATATCCAGGACTTTCTAAAAAGTGTAGAAGTGACATAAACTGAGCATAAAATATCTCTTGCACAGTAAATGACAGCTGTGCTATGTGACGAGGCTTTATGGGATTTTCTTGGAAAAAAAAGCTTTTATGAAAATTAAATGTTGGTATTACTGCTCATAAAGTCTTGCAGAAATATAAATCCATTTGGCATAGATTTGACTGTTAAGAAAATGTATTGAGACTGTGACATACATCAATGTTTTGTGTTACAAGCATCAGTAATAAACAATAATCAGTTTTCACTTCTGCCAAATGAATCAGGGCTCTCTGCAGCACAGGTATATTAGAAATACTGCCTCTCATTAGGTAAAAAGTATAACTTGGAGGCCAGTGGCTGGAGTCTGACCCCAGCTTCACAGGCCAATGTTTGGGGCAATGCCTTCAGCTCCCAAGGAGTTACTTCTGGATTGCATTACTGTGTCCAAGATCAATATCTGTCCCCACAAGTACAGCAAAGGGTGATTTTCCTTCACTTGACAAAGTGCAAAGAAAAAGGGGTCATGCTAGGAACACTGTTCTCTTGAGGAAAGACAACAGCACAAAAAAAAAAAGAAGTAGTAACAGCACGGAAATGTTCAATCAATCCTGGAGCATTAAGGTGGCACACCAATTTGTGCAGCACTAGCTGTCACTGTGCGGAAGCTGGCACCGGTGCCACTGTTTATCCAAAGAGATTTGATTTATTTTGTGAGCAACAAAAACCTCACACAGCATCTAGGACCCCCTTCTCCACTATGAGAAACCTTTATTACTATTTCTATGACAAGAGAGATCTATTTCAAGCTTAAGGCAGGCTGGATAAAAGCAAAGAGTTCAATCAATAGCAGGATCCCTTTCTCACGTATATTAAAGAATGATTGAAGAGGAGTTAAAGACAGGTTGGTAAAGACAATTTCAGCAGTATCACTGAACTGCTGAGACACAAAGCTTGGCTCTTTTCCCTTCCTCTGACCAGGAATTAAATATCTTCTATTTTGTCAGACATGCAGTGCAGGAAACAAGACTGTGGAGGTGTCATCAGATTTACATCAGTGTGATTGTGATTGTATTATTATCAAGATAGTGTTTTTATGTTGCTGTGCTTCTGTAATTCCCATTGAAGGGCATCTGTTTGAGGTACAGTAAATAGTACCTGTTTTGAGAAGCTCTTTACATTTCTTCACTTGAAATATTGATGACTGTTTTAAGCTGGTATAAGAACATAGCATATTTCATGAAAGAATTGCAAAACTGTTCATGCACAAAACTACCTAAAGTGATACTCAAGGTAAAGACTGCAGAGGCTTTCAAGAACAGCAAGAAATTGCAAGAGTTGGTGCCACTGGTGTGACTCATTTCAGAACCTCCTTGCTGAAGTTTTCCTCCAACAAACACATTGTCCTTGACTCTGCCCTGGTGCTGCAGCACAGCTGGTGCATGAAGCACCCCCTGCCTGGAGAACTTTTCCAGTCCAGCCTAACAGAGAAGCAAAGGGTGCAATGCTGGAACAAAGGAACACATATTCAGTCTGAACTGTGTAATTCTATGTTTCTATAGGTTTAACACTAACATCCATTCTTCTACCTAATTTCTAACTTGTGATGCTACATGTACTACTCTGTATTTCAGACATATTGAAATGGTGGGTGGTTTTACAGACCATATGTGCTGTAATCTCTAGACATAACGCAGCATGTTAAAGATGGAGAATCAGATGCAGATTGAATTTTTGGTTCCCTTGTTTTGTGGGTTTTTAACAGATTTGCCATAAAGTTAATTGAATTCTGCTTTCATTTGGCTTTAGGCAGATGTGTAACTAAGAACTTTTCATGGAATTTGTTGTGACTTGAAGTGAAAGGTGAGATAGCCAGCAAAGAATTGTTCATAATTCAGTGAGAATCAGGATTAAGCAAGAGACTAGTTCTTAATTCACTTTGAAAGTTTCAAAGTCACTCCCCTCTTCCATGTTGTGCAACATCAGAGTACAGGATGCTTACTAGATACTATTAATTTCTAGTTTTGTGCACTCTGGCATGTGTGATTGGCTCATGAAGTAATGACTGTTTTAGACTATGATGTACAAAGAAATTAGTATTACTGTGAAGCCTTAGCCAATTTTAGAAGCAGTCTGTAGCCAATCTTTCTTGAATTTTTTCGTGAGAATCTCAGCTTGATTTTAAAACATTAACAATGTTAAGAACTTCACATATGTTTCAGAGAACCAGCTGAAGTGTACGGGGTTCTCTGCATGGATCCGAGCTCACTTATTTTCATATGTGGCTGCATGTAGTTATAGAGGATGGTCTTTTTCATATTTTGCTTTTTTGCAATGCTTATTAAAAAAACCCGAAATTGACAATTAGTCAAATAATTTTAAATACCTTTTGGTTATCTCCACAGATTTACAGATGGTGTCTCTGAAGATTTAAAAGAGCCATGCAGAAACCCTCTGTTGGAAATAGAAGCTCATCTGATAAAAATTTTGCAAGACTGTTTCCCATCACCATTTCATTATATTAAGCCTGTCAATGTCATGCAGATACAGCTCCAGTCTCTGTCCCAGACTGACCTGGATGCTAATGGTGTATTTTTACCTTGTCTTATTGGCCCATTTGGATAGTCTTTACTCAACCTAAGTAGTTCTTTTCTTCCTTTCCAAAGAACTGTTCCCAGAAGGACACTTCCAGTGTGGTTAAACAAGGCTTAGAAGAACACATTTACTTCTTAATTTAACTAAGGGCTATAAATATTAAAAGGAAGTGAATTTTGGATGAAGTAAGACAAAACCAGAAAGATTCAAGGATATTATCATAACATTAGAATCTGGGCAGATTGCAGAAATCAGATGATTCTGATCTAAATGAGTGTTTAGAAGTGCAGTCACTACCTGTTTGTACCAGATCATAACCACTGAAGGCCTGAAACAAAAGCTAAACAATTTCAATTAATACAAACCCTGCAAGAAAAATTTGCAAGCACAGGTTTGAAATGTGCACATTGAATAGTGCTCATTTAATGTTTTGTGTCCAATGGCACCATGGAAGTGTTAAAATTTATGTCTCAGCTGGATTGGGGTGATTCCCCAAAACCTTCACTTACACGTCTCTCAATAAAATTATAAGTTGCACAGTGTTTTTAGGCTAGCAGCCTGTCAAATTATTGATACTATTTATAGTGTCTTTAAATTATTACCAGTGCAGTCTTTTGAATGAGGAAATTACACCACAGGGATGTAACAAATCTGGAGGTCCTGACTTACAGAAGATGACTAAAATGTATGTTTGAACAAGACTGACAGTGAGCACACAATTTGCTGTAGAAAGCATTTGGCTTTCGTTTCAAGACCTTTCATACTCCCATACATCCCAAAGTGTCTACAGAGAAAGGCAGAAGATGTTGGTATGCTGCTGAGACATGACATGCTAGCATATTACGTATCAAGTGTAGTTTATTAAACATGACCTCTGGTAAGAGCTCTGGTGCAGAGTTTGTGTATTTATTGCAAAAACCCAACCCAAGCAACCAGAACCCCAAGCCACTCACACCTTCATGATCAGTGCCTTTCATTTCATTCATTGCCCTGGATGCATATAAACACAGTAAAAAAAATGAAACAGAGTATAGCACACCTACTCAATGTTACATGGCCACCACTGCAACAGCATCAACGGTGTTCCTACAGGTGTGCTGGGAGTAGGAGCCTAACTGGGATCTTTTAATTAAGACATCAGAGTGCTGCCAGCTGAGCTGGTGCTGTATACCGAACCAGACCACCTACTTCCTGCTAGGTGACAACCACGTGCAGGTATTCATAGACAGAGATTTGATGCTGCTGTGCCAATCTCCAAAAAGTGCTACTAAATAAAACTCTTCAGTTGTAGCTTACCGGTAAAGACTAACATTTCTCTCCAGCTTAAGTATTTGTAAGGCACCTACCAACTCAGTGTGCAAGCAGTGCTTAGTCATCTGTGAGCCAGCGAGACATTTGTGGACCAGTGTTATTTACAGAAGCTACAGGAGCACTTTTGCTGAATGCATACATTTGGGCAAGACACTTCATGGATATTCTGTATAGGAGATAATTTTCCTGATCATGCAAGAACACTTAGAAGAAAATGCACATTTATATCCAGTGAGATGAACTGGCAGAGCTCCCTCCCCCATGCTGCACCCCAAGAGATGTGGGAAGCCATATAACCAGAGATGAGCATCCGTGCCCCCAGGTGTACAACCATCCATCTTTGGAAGTTACAGGGTGCCTGCCAGCTTTAAACTGGCCCAAGTTATGTAAACATCATCTGATACTGCTATCATGAGAAGATTCTCTCCTCTCTCCACCCTTATCTGCCCTAAACAGCTCTCCTTCATATTGTTATAACATTACAATATAAAATATAATGTATAGCTAGTTAAGGCAATGGTCTTGGTTTTAAACATTATTTCATTTTAAGATATGTCAACTTCAGGGTAGAAATAATTCTTCTTCTTTCTTTACCCCCTCCATTAGACAGACTCTTAAACTAGATTCTAGGTCTTAAATTAGTACAATTTGTTTATCTAGAGATATAAGTAAAACCACTTTTTGAAACCAGAAGAGTTAAATCAGCAAAACCCCATATGGATACTTTTATTTTAAGCCAAATACTTCAGGAATTGTTTTTGGCTAAGTTAAAATATGCTACCCTTACAGCACAATCTAGGGGATTTACATCTGTTGAAACCATTCCACAGAAAAACGTAAAATGCAGACGATGAAGCAATAGATGAGTCCTTAGTGCAGTTATTTTCATGACTCCCAATGTTGGTTCAGGTGGTTTCTCACAGTGTAACTCTTGTCCCAAAGTACATAAGGATGTAGAAGCTTTTATTCTGGTGATGGAAAACCAAAGGAAAGAAGCCAGCTAAAGAAGATTCACAAGGAAAGAAAAGAATTTCAGCAAAAAACTTGGGCTAAAGATTGTGTGGTTGCCCCCAGTATGTTTAAACATCTGTCTGTCATGTGGAAATTTGGGAAAAAGGAAGTTTCACTTAAAGCATGAAAAGAAATAACATTAATTGTAAACTATGCCCATTGTAAAGTAGGCCCACTCATTACACTTGTGATTATTAACTTTGTAAGTGCCAGCAGCACATTGAGAAAATGTGTAGAGAAAGATCATTCCCTCCAGAGCTGTGTCTCATGGCTCAGCTGTGAGCTTCTGAGCCCCACAGATCCGATACTTTGACAGAAACAGCCGTGGGTGGGTTTGAGAACTTGCCCTTGCCAACTGGTGCTGGAACTCAGAAATAACGCGTCAAAAATATGGATTGAAAAACCGGAGAAAAAGGAGAAAGAGCAAGGAAAATCCTACCAATACCTTATACTTCTTGCTCATACATATAGCACATACAGCATGGTAATTATATTAAATGCTGTAAATTAAGAAAAGTACATATAAATATGTGCATGTGCTTATGGAGAGAGATATATTTAGTCTAAATTGAAGAGACAACGTTTTAGGAGGGCTCAGAAGCCCACAGTCAGGAAAGTACTATAGCTTTTAAGTTAAATATGTGTTCTAATGATCAATATTTAGCAAAGCTTGCTGCAACACATGGGGAGTCCCACTGGTGTTAACACAGACTTTGTAAGTTGCTTGTGATCTAAGCATGTGTTTAGCTGACCTGGATGCACAGAAAGATGAAGCTTACAAACAGGCTTAGGGAACACATCTTTTAGTGGTTTAGCACAAAAGAACACATAGAGATGGAATTAAATTTTTGTTCAGTTTAATATTCTTTACCATAAACTTAAATGCAAGTTACACCCATATTGACAAAAAAAAAAGGTAACATGAATTTGAATTAGAACATTTCCTCCAGACTTCTCTCCTTAGAGGCAGGTTTTTTGCTGGTGCAAATTTTCATAATTTAAATGAGTTACAACTGCTTACACCAGCTAGACTTGGTCCCATCTATCACCTCTATTATCTAGATAATGTGGAAAATAATCTGTTCAGAGCTTTCATTTTGAAAACAATGTCATGTTACAATTCTCAGCAGAGTCAAAAGGCTCCCCAAAGCCATGCATGAAAAATAAACTGTAACCTTTTAAGATTTCCAAGCTGTATGATAAATAATACTGAACTAATAATAACTCAGAGAGAAAGAGAAGCACTGTTTATCTTATTTTTCTGCTTTAGGGGAAAGAATCTAGGTAGCAGATTTTGTCATGATTTTATTGCTCATTTTCTGTTCTGCAGGTTTCTTTCTTTGTGCTCACAGATTGTAATGACTTTTGCAAGAGAAATAAATTGTATTTCCATGGAAGCCGGGGCGTTAGGCAAATTGCAAAAGATGATGATGAAATTTGGACTAAGCTCACAACACGCTCTAGGTCTTGATGATTTAAAAACATTCCTTCAGCAATAAAAATCAAGTCCTTAAGTGCAATCCTAGCAGCCTGCATGAAAACAAAAACATACACAGGATTATTCTGGTTTGATTTATAGTGCTTTTGCCTACTGGAAAACTTAGTGCGAGAAGCTTGCCAAGGTCAGTGCTTCTGCTTTCAGATTTCTTTATGAAAAAGGAGAAAGCAAGCTGCATTTTCAATTTTTTTTAAAGGCTCTGGCACAACGCCATCCACTAGGCATTCAAGAGGTGTTCTGTAATCCATTCAAGTGTAACATAAAGTTTTGAAAAAGGTATGCTAGCATATTCTGCACTGGCTGTGCTAATCAGTAATGTTCCATTAAATTGGCCACTGTCATATTAAAGAAAGATCTACACAGTTTGTGCCCTCTTGTAACAATAATATTTGACAATAATTATAGTGATACCAAGGTGTAGGTGGTCCAGTTGGCAAGAATAGCACAATATTTCTCTTTAATAGTGACTCGATCAAACGCGTGGGTGCTTTGTTGAGGCTTGAAGAGGATTATAATAGCTGAAATAAGATGAGATAATTTGCTGACAAAGTTGTTTCTTCTTTAGGAGAACACATCCTTCTGTGCATGTGTGTGTGTGTACATGAACATCCCCCCACACAACCACCTCCCAGATAAAATAACCCTTAAGCAGCTGTGCACTGAGAATGCTGGTGGGGTGGAGCACTGTGCCAGAGGGAAGAGGGAAAGCATGCCAGGCTTTGTCTGTTTGGGAAGAGGTTTTAACAAACAAGGGCACAGCATTGAGGTTTCTGCCCTCAGTGAACAAATGGTGACTGTGACATGGCAGACTTTGTTCAAGGATAAGTTTTGTTTGATACTGCAGGGCCCTCCCAGCTCTGGACAGTTGTGTCTGTCACGTGCTACAATTTGCCTCACATTACTTACACCAGCACAGTAAATAAAGCAAGCCAGAGCACTGAAATGATCACCATTTAAGAAGACAGCAAACCTCTCTATCCTCACTGCCTACAGAACACAGGAGTGAGCCACCGGCAGCTGGAGCTCCCAAGCCAGGTCCTCCCAAGCACCTTCATTGCGCCCTCCTGCGCTGAACTGCCAGCTGCAGGGCACATTATTCACTGGGCCAGACAGCTCTACAGTGCAGCCCCACCAGGGGCTTGGGGACAATTCTTACCAACAGCCTAGCTCAGAATTCTTAATGGCGTTCTCGACAGACCATTGTGCGACAAGGCCCTTCTGCATCCTCAGCCTGCCTTGGCGTGGCAGGCGAGGCCAGTGAAAAATGGCAGAACGAGAGACTGCTGCTGCTGGCACAAGCAGCACCCAGGAAATGGCCAGTGGTGGGAGCTGGAGCTGTGGTTTTGATGTTGTACGGAGCTGTGTATGTGTGTGCAAAATGAAAGGAGCCTCAGCTTTCAGAAATAAATCTTTGAGATGACACAGGAACACAGAATGTTTGGAGCTGGCAGGGACCTCAGGAGATCATCTAGTTCAATGCTCCTGCTCCAGCAGGACCAGCTAGAACTGGTTGTCCAGTATACCGTTGTCAGGTTTTGAGTATCTCCACAGCTGGAGACTTCACAACCCCCCTGTCCAACTTACTCCAGTGTTTGACCACCTCCACAGTTAAGTGCTCTTTTGTGTTCAGATGGAGTTTCACATGTGTCAGTTTGTCCCCATTGCCTCTGTCCTGTCTCTGGGAACATGCCACCCGAGCCAGATTAATGATCTGTCAATTCACACCGTGAATTCTGGATTCATGGAAGACTGCACAGACACAGCAATCAGCCTAATGAAGAAACCTGTGCAGTTACAATCTGTCTGAGGGGAACTGTATTTTTTTCCTTCATTTCTCTCTACTCCTTTCCAGGATGCTGTCCAGTTTATCAGGAAAGCTTAGTGTGGACATCTGCAAAGATGACAACTTGAATATACTGAAATGCATGGAAGAGGTGAACAGGCGCTGTGGGATGGTTATTTGCTGGTGCAGCGTGGTAACAATGCTACCTGGGCTATCTGTGGAAGTGCCAGATTTTCTTCAGCTGTACATGAAAGGTGAATATAACCAATGCTTCAGACTTCAACTTGCTTAGCCAATTCACAACCTAGAACTGATTTTTTACCATGATGATTTAAATAATTTGGCAATTTCTTTTTTTTTGGGAGAAGAATAAAAATTAGTATTCTGTCAATTTCCAGATGTTTCAGACCCTTCTTAAAACAATAACACAACTAAAACTGACTGTCCAATTTCAATGAAGCCCTGTATTCAATCCCTGGTGGTGTGTACCCACCGCCTCTAGCATTTTACAATGCAAACCAGTCGTTAGCAATCAGAAAAGAAGCCAGAGCCTGGACTAGTATTTCCCATTGCACTTACTGGTGGTACCTTATGAGGTTATGAAGAGATAATACACAAACTCCCTGTGATTTCCCCTCCTTTTCCTCAGTGTCTCTCCTGTGTACCCTTGGTGGTATTCAGAGGACACCAGGCTACCCCAGTGCACAAAAACCCACAAGTGTTCACCCCACAGGAAAGCTGCCCCCCACAGACAGAGTGATACATTAAGACATTGATTCCACACAGATGCAGGGGAGCACAACTGCTCCGTGTTCCAGCATGGCCACCAGCTCCCAGGCAGCCCCAGCACAGCTGCTGATGTCCCGACCTGACGCAGCACACGGGGCCGCACAAGATCACAGCCTGAGGTAATATGGCCACAGGCATATTTTCTGTCATTGTTCTGTTCCTCACCTCCACCTTCACTTCATGCTGAGAATACTTTCCTTTCAGACAGTGGCAAAGACTGGCAGACCCCAGAAATCACTTGTTGCAGTTTCTGCTCTGACTTTTCCCAGGAAGGACAAGAAATCCCTTATGAGGTATAGCTCATTGCTCCCTCCTCCTGCCCCCTTCAAATCTGGAAGACTTCCTTGGATAACTTCCAGCAACTATCCCATATGTCAGAATAGGCTTTTCTCTCTTTGTCCTAGAATATGTTGTAAGGAACTGACAACAGCAAATCAAAAAATTAAATAACTAGCAGAGAAACTAGAGAGAGACAACAGTTGCTAGAGAAGGATACTGCAAGATGGTCACCGGTTAAAACAAACAGGCCAAGTTCTAGTTAGTCTTCAAAGATTTAAAAGAACCACTTCACAATACTAACACTATATAGTCAGTAAAATGATTTCTGAAAAGTTCTAGATAACTTGGAGACACAAGTTATTATCCTGTCCTTGATTTGTTAATTCTCAGTAACCAGGAGGTGTGAACAGGAATGTTATTAAAGCCACCTGAAAGCATGTAACTGAATTTTAATTAGATGATGTTATAATTGTGTACTAATTCTGACAAATGCTTTCATGACTTGTCTCTGAAACAACAACGGAAAAAGAATATTTTGTTTCTTTTAAGTTCCAGTGTTTTGATACAGTTTTTCAGCTCAGCAACTCTAGCCCATGTTCCTGCTCTGTATATTATCTAGAGATGAGCATAAAAAATAAGTGGGCATTCATTTCCATAGGTGTAACTATAAAATAGTGTGAGAGAGATTTTAATCATATTAAATAAAGTAAATTGCCCTCTTGCAAGATAAAACACATCAACAGTCCAATATTTATAATTTGGAATAAGTATTTGGAGAGGAACCTGATTCAGAAAAAAAAGCCGTTCTAAATTCTTTCTCCCTTAAAGGTCATACCTGCTTTAGTAGGCTAATTTTAAACACATCTGAGACACTATTCAAAGTAATGAGATCACAGCTAATGGGTTCATTCGCCCATCATCTCATTTTTTCTGTCCTTAATGGGTGCTTGAAAAAAAAAAAAATAGGATTTTTGTCATCCAAAGAGGAACTAACAGTGAGGATGAAAGAATAAGCAGTTTTCACAGAGGAGGAGATAGTTTGATTTGGCCTATCTGACTGCTCAAGGCATGAGACATCCTGCTCAGCTACAGGATGCTGGAGCCTCCACTCTTCACAACACTGGGTATCTTCTTTGCATGGGTGGTTAAGTTTCATGTGAGGGTTGAACAGTCAGCAGCCAAGGCACCCAGCAGGTGTGAAGCCTCAGCACAAGCAGGGGAGCACCCTTTATGTGCCAGCAGAACCTGTCTTTGCTGGAAAGTGAGAGCAGCTCAGCAAGTGTAAGGCAAGGCTTCTTGGGAAGTTTACACTGGTTATTTCAAAAAGAGCCAGCTGGCCACCATCACTGGAAGCCGAAGCCAACATGCAATTTAAATCAGACCACAGGCAGAGATTTATCTGTGCTCCATCTGTAACGTGGGGATGAGATCGAACTGTGCAACTTTGTGTTTGCGAGGTACCTTGAGACTGGGTGGAAGGCCAAAAGGGAGTGCCAAAAATTCTGTTATTTTGAAAAGCCATTCAAAGATAAGCAAATGTTGATGTTAGCAAAAGCATCAACTTCCAAAGCCTTTTTAAATTCTTCTATGAAGTAAATTAATTTACATATGAAATACCCCAAATGTATTTCCTTTGGTAACAGCAAATTATCTTCCTATCAAGTAAGTACAGATTGCAGAAACCTAATTGGACTTTAACAACTTGTGAAAAATTATGGATTAAAATTATGTTATATTTTACACATGTAAATGTTTGATTTTGTTTAAAAAACAGTCCCCTACCAAAGAAAAAAATCAATACATTTTATTTAAATGAAGCTAAATATAAATGTCCCTATTGTAGCTTCAATTTGTTTATGTAACTTCCATTGGCAGCAATGGATGCTGTGTACATATCCAACTGAGCGACATATTGTGTTAGCAAGAATCTCACAATTACAGACAATTACCTTTTTTTTTGCACCTGGTGCTTACAAGCATTCTTTGTTAGTTAGATTTCTTGAAGAAGAAAGGATTTTTATGTCAATCTCTAATGTCTCCTGAAGTTAAATAACCCCAAAACCAAACAACCACCACTACCAAAAACCCCACAACCACTGAGCAGAAGAACTACAAAATATCACAAACTCTTAAAAAATCACCATGTCATGGTGGTGTTTTAAATTGTGTGGAAGTAAAGAAGTTCTAGGTATAAACAACTTCTCTGTTCAGAAAGAAACAAAAAAAGGAATACTGAAATAATTATCAGTGGCCTGAGTCTCTGGGTTATGGAAACATGTACTGCAGGGACCCAGCTCAAGAAATCCTTTTCCTCCCGCATGTGTGCCCCCCACAGCAGTTTATAACAAGTCAAATTTGAGTGTTCAGGTAACACAGGAATTACCCTTGTTCTTCAGAGCATCAAAGAGGAAGGTCTGTCAAGAGACAGAGACCCTTATTCCCCAGATGCTGTTACAATGAAGTGGCAGCAGTCCCAACATCCAGACTGAATAATAATTTCTGTTGTTAAAGAAACTTGCGGTATTTTTTGAAAGGCTGCAACACTTCCACCACTTAAGGTAAAATGCTAAAAGTTGACAGTGACAGAATACCTGTGATTAGAGACATGCTCTTTATTCAGCCTATATATTCCTCTTTCAGTTTGGATAAGTTATTAACTTTTGACCTTTGCCACTTCCTTTAAAGCATCTGCAGTATTCTAGAAATTTTGTGTGTTCAGCCAAAACCCTAATAAACATTGTAATGTTCGGCTCATGCCTCTGCCAAAGCATCAGCAGTGCCACATGCTAAACTGGGAACACATGGACACTGATGCAGCAGAGTGAAACAGTGAGAAATACAGAATGTCTCCTCACTCCCAGAGCTTCTGCTCACCTCTGTCCACTCTGACACAGCTGAACCTGTGGGCTATGATGTAGTTCTCTCTCCTCCACCCCTCCAACAAAATGAGAAATTTCCTTTGGATTTCTTCAGTGAGCATCCAACACTAGAGCCCAATATCAGAAACTAATGAGTCTCTTCAGAATCACAGTTTCTGCTACTGCAAACCAATTTGAGCTTAATTGAACTAATTGCAACTCAATAGAATACTCTGTCTTTGGAAAAGTACAGAACTACATACACAAAAGTATATTTAAAATAACCTTTCTAAAGTAAGCTTCGGTACCTGGAATGCACAAAGTAGCAGATCAGTCTGGCACTTGACCTCAGCTCAGCCCTCTTGCATGTACAGGGTATGATGCAGTCTAATTATATGGTTACATAATTATATTTCCACAGAAACCCAGTTTTCTTCAGTGGAATGGGATATAGAATGAAAGCATATGGCTTTAAAAATGTATTTATGGTAATTTAAAGAGATTAAAAAACAACCAGTACTGAAAAGATCATTTATCTCAGCAGTAGCAGATGGGGCTCCTGCTGAGATCAGGACTTCATTGTGCTCTGCTCTGTTCATGCACATTAGATCAGACAGCAGTTGTTCCAAAGACTTTACAGTCTAAGTAGGGCAGTCAGGCAAAACTACAGGAAAAGGAATTATTTCCTTCATGTTACTAAGGGGGAAGTGGACGTATTGAAGCACAAATAAGTTAAAGCAAGGTCAAGTGACTGAATTCAGCTTTGTTAAGGTGAAACCAATTTTAACCCATTACTACTGGCCTCCTGATCTTATACTGATTAGAGCTACTGGTCTGTAAGAGGAACATAGTTCTAGGCATTCACAGATTTAGAGACTGGGAAGTGTTATTACCATGTGCTAGGTTAGTATTAGTAGTTTCCCATTATTCCAGATGCCTTCTAAGTATCTGAAGGGAGGTGTCAGAGCATGGAGCCAAACTCTCCTCAGTGGTGACAAGCAATAGGAGAAGAGGAAATGGACAGAAACTGACGCACAGGAAATTTCACCTGAGCATGAGGAAGAATTTTTTTACTGCGCAGTGACTACTCACAAGAACAGGTTGCCCTTGTTCTTGTGAGTAGAGAGGGTGTGGAGTCTCCCTCATTGGAGATATTCAAGAACTGTCTGGACTCAATCCTGTGCCATGTGCTCTGGGATGGCCCTGCCTGAGCAGGGAGGTGGGACCAGGTTCACCCCCTGTGGTCCCTTCCAACCTGGCCCATTCTGTGATACACTGCTGTATGTGTTTCTTAATGGCACAACTGTAACAGCTTTGTTTTTCCCTTCATGGCCAAGTCAACCCAAGCTGCTCATTACCCTTGCCCTAGTAGATAATTTCGTTACATAAAATTAAAAATTAGCAACTAATATTTCCTCCTAAGAGAGAAAAGTTCAGAAATGGCTTCACAAAATAAACTAAGTTTAGCAGCCTTAGAATTAGCACTAGCTGGGTAAGCATGTTACACAAGTATGACACGTTTTAATTGAATTCACAAGTTCTTTGCAAAGAGAGGCAAAGCACTGCTAACAAACAGAGTGCTGAAGGTCAGGGCTAGGGATAATTTGTCTCTTCAAGTATCAATAGTGCCTAATAAAAAACATGCAGCAATCTAGACCAAGTAGAGTGGATTCGAGAATTTCAAGACCTGAAAAAATCTGATGAGAAAGGATCACTGAAATTTTGCTTATCCAGGAAACGGTTTGTCAAAGAACAGAGATTTCCTTCAGGCTACTAAAACCCTTCAGCTGACAACTTCTAGACAACCTGCCACAAGATTTCTTAGTTCTCCTTTCCCTGCTTTCTCTCACCCAAATACGCTGCATAATAGTTAGTTAAAGGGAGTTCTTTGGAAAGGTGTGTGCGGGTTAGAGGAGGTTTTGAACAGAAAATCACTTAATAATGTAATGTTACTTCAAAAGAATATTTTGCTTGGTTGCTTATGTGGTCATCTGACCTGCAAAATCCAGAGTATTTCTTCTTCTGCGGGAAAGCTGGAGCAAGGGTATTTTTATTATGCGCATGTGTGTGTTCCAGGTAGAGTAATAAGATACAACACATTATTCAATTCAATTAGTATGGTTAAAAAAATTTTTGTAACATAGATCTCACATTTCCTTTACAGATATGAATTTCCAAACAAAATGTTCATATATAAACCAATATAAACAGCTGCAGTGCTTTTCAGGCCTCAATGATACAGGTAATATAGAGAATCTAGCTAAACTCATTTGTTGAAGCAGAAGAATCAGTCTCTCATATTCTGCATGGTTTTAACAATCTGTTGGACATACCTGAAGAAACCTTGCCATTGTAATATTCTATAATTTATAAACCTTACTACGTATTTCAAAAGAGCAAACCTGTTCCAGTGCATAAGGAAAGCCTTTAGTCTGAATAGACTTATTCAGATATTTTCTAATAATCTCTATCAGACCTTGACTCAGAAAGAGCATTCCTAATACGGATATCTTAATGAAACTCCTAGAAGATTCAGGGTCAAGCCTTTGAATCTGCAAGAGGAATCTTGAAGCCTACCTCTGCTTCTTTCTCACAGCTCTTTGCTATAGTTTATGGCAGTAGAAGTGGCAATCTTCTTTTACACTTACCCTGAACAGCTCTGAAAATGAGACTAGCTGGTTTAAATAGAATAGGAAAGGGTGTGGGGAATGTAGAAATTCCCAGTGTTGGCAAGATCCCAGCATTTATAAGATGGATATATAAAATTGTTTCTTCTGGTGCTAAGTGTTGCAATCAAGAGCAGATTTCAGAAGACAAGGAAGTGACAAGACCATGTCTGATGTCTTGCAGCTGATACACAAAGTAAGATTAATATAGAAGAACCAGAAAAGGCAGAGACAATTTTGACGCACAGTATTTCAAAAGACTTCCAAAACTGAGTCATCTTGAAGCAACATTAAAACAAACAAACAAAAAACCCTTGCCACCAAATTAAGTCCCTTATCTGTCTTTTTATGTGTTTAAAAAAACAGTCTGGAACTCTTGCAATAAGAGGCCTCCATTGTTACAACAGAAGTTGTAACAGTTTTACTTCTTTGTAGAATTGCTGGACTGGAAATGTCTATAAAATATTAGAAAATACTGTTCAATTGCTAAAAGTTGCAGAGAATTACAGCATAGTATCATTATGCACAGAGAAGTTATTTTCTACAAGATATTCCTGAGCAAGAGCATTTGAGCCTGTCCCTCAAAACTGAGTCCTCAATGCGAGCTTGAACAATTTAGCAAGAAAAACACGAACAAAGCCTTCAAGAGAAAACAGATACACCACTGTCTGAAAAAGTTAGTCACATTATTTTACACAGGTGGTTAATTTCCCGTCACATAAACAGAAAAGATAAGACATTCTACTTGCAGAGCAGCACAGTCATTGTCTTCAAGTAATTTGGGACTAAATTTAGTTACATGTATATTTACCTATCACACTGAAACCAACATCATCATGGTACTACTTTGGTTTTTACTCTGAAATTTCTGCTGATTAAAAAACTTGAAAGACAACATTTGTTTTCTCATAAGCTTCTGTCTTTCAGATTATAAAAACAAAATAAAAACTGCCTATGATTCATATGCATTTGATTCAGAACTATGTGACTCTTTAGCAGGTAATTAGATGTAAAACAATAAAGGTTGCTCATCCAGCTGAAGTGAGGAAAATATTATCCTGAAAAAAAAGTATGATGAGCTCCTTGAGTAGCAGTGCAGGATATGAGCAGAGAAAGTCAGCTTTGCAAAAAGAAGCAGAGACGCAGTTATCATCATGATGTGTAGTCAAATCTTTAACATAAAGAAATAAACATACATAATCTATTAGGCTGCATATGAATTAAAAAGAACTCTTTTATCCTCAGTATAACTTTTGCTTACTAGATAACCCCCAGGACAGTCTCCTTTACAGTGCATTTAGTCCATATCTGTACCATAAGTTTAGTCCATATCTGTACCATAAGTCTACATTGCTTTGATCAGCCTCTCTACCAGCCTAATGGTTCAGATGGTTTTCAAAGGAGCACATGTGCTCAAGGAGACAAAGTCACATCTCATGCTCTGATGAGGACAGTGGTGTTGTCAAAGCCTGCAAGTGAGTGGCTGCCCACAACTGCTGCCAGGAACTCTCCCTTGGGGTGGTCACACCAACTCTCTGAACTAGAGATTTGTTTGTTTTGAGAGAAGCTAGGGAGTTGGGGGGCTGATGCAGCAAAGCAGAGAGAAGATGATGGGGGTTCATTTCTGATGCCTCAAGCCACATTAGCTATGCCAAGAGCATAAAGCTAAATAGAGTGAGCCTTACTTTCAGGGTATCTTTTTTGGTCAGTTTTACATCCTGCTCCATTTGTACTATGGGATTTTATTCACTGGGTAATGTTTTGATAGTTGTGCTGGTTTATATAATTGCTGCCCTTAGCTCTTCATTTCTGCCCGTGTTACCCCTCTCTCATGCCAGCACAATCATTTCTGCGGCTGATTTTCTCAGTTCACTTTACTGTGCAATCTGGCTTGTAGTTAGCAGGAGAAAATGTGGGTTTTTCATGAACCACTTTCCTGATCTTGTTCACTCTGAATATGCAAAGAAGGAAAATGCTTCTGAATACCTAAATTCCTCATGACTGCACAGGGAAAGAAAAGCTTTTCTAGTATTATCCCATAGGAAATGTTCCAAATTCAAAGTAATAGCCAGCCTGCAGAACTGACTCCTGAAGCACTGCTGCCTTCAAAAGGCACACAAAAATTTCCCCAGAGTGGGCTCATCTAAAAGGGTAATGGTTATCACACCAGTTACAAGCAAAGCAGCGACAGTGCCCACACTGGAAGAGACGACCAGAACCTCAGTGGAGCTGGGTGCCATGCCACACAGAATGTGATGGGACATCTCAATTTGTACCAGTTCTGGATCCGAGTCTGTATAAGGGAAGGGAAAGGTTCTATCTGCATGAGATTTCTCACGTCTAAGAAGAGCCAGCTAAGCAGTGAAACATGACAAAATGCCTAATTCCAAGGCTAGCATTGTTAACCCACCAGCAGAGCACTAGTGAAAGCAATCTGCTACAGTCGGCTATGTATCCATCCTGATATTTGGAAGACAGCATGCAGGGGGACTTCAACAGGAACAAGCCCTTTGTGCTCTTTGCCTGAATTTCATCCCCTGCCTCAGCTCTTAAAGATCTAATTTCTCCTGCTAATATAGCTTAAAAACATGAATGTAATAAGGCAGTGTTTTCCTTAAACTAAAATGAATTTTAAAAACAATTCTCTGTATGTAAAGTCTAGGTAGATTTATTTTTCTATTGAAAATTAAAGTTTACTTTTGGCAGATGATGAGGGAGAAATGGGTTAGTGGAAAGCAAAGACATATTCTACCCTTGACTTCTTTTGTCCGGTCATCTTTCCTCCATTTGCCAGAAATTACAAAGCAATTGAGTTCAAAGGCACCACACATTGCGAGTCAGAGACTGGATTTCCAGCGTGTTTATGTTGGATGTATTTGCGTACTGGTTGTAGTGAGCGCTGCGGCCCCACACCAGAGACAGACATGCCCACACCTCCACTAGCAGCCTTCCAGCACCTGATGAAAGAGGAATTCCTTGCTGGGTGGGACTCCCTTAAACCCTGCGTATTCGGAAGAAAAGAGTTTCATATTGGCATAACAGATTCCTCATTAGTGTGTTTTCTTGTTAAAACACGAGACCCGGGCCAGACTCTGGGCTGTTGTGCGTACTCTGAGCCGGCTCAGGTGGCGGGGCAGCACGGCTGGGGCAGGTGGGCACGGAGCTGCTGCCCACCATTCCTGCCCCATCTGTGCCGGGACAGGCTGACGCTGCACAGCCCCGGCTCCGGGATTGGCACAGCAGCTGCCAGGGCCTGGGGCAGCGGCGTGGCAGCAGAGAGTGCCAGCGTGCAATTAAACCAGACTAACAAGGAGCCTCGCCCTGCTCCGCTCCCCGCCCCTGCCATGTACCTCTGAGCCAAACCTTGCACTTCTCTAACCCCACAATGAACCTGCTCAGAGCACTACACTGGCAGAAAACTCACCCTACCAAATGAACAAACAAAATTTTGACAATGTTTCTGCCAGCTTTCCTTCCTCCACCACTCCAGCCAAATGCTGGTGCTGCAGCAGCCAGCCAAGGGGCAAGGAATGCAGTGTACTAACCATTAGCTGAGTCCCATTTTGATAGCAGCCAACACTGGATCATCTTGGTTAAGGTGTCAAACCACATCCTGATGAGACACAGACATTCTTCACAGCCTGCTGTAGGCCTTAACAAGGGGATGGACAAACATAGCCTTGAAAAAACTCCCCTGACAAGAGTTGAACATATAGAGGACGTTAAATCTGGCAGATAAGCTCTGCACTCCCTTTCTAAGGAGGAGGGAAACCCGAGATCTTTTAATAAGTAAGAGGGTTAGAAATAGAGGAGGCGCTCATGCATGACAACAGATGCTATGGCAAAGCCATTTTAAAAAGCTTTCAAATTTTGTATTTTTACAGTTGTATTTGTGCCCCAAGGATGCTTGAGAGAAACAAGAGAAAACTCAGATGCACAGAAAGCAACAGTCAGAAGTGCAACTCCAGGGAAAGGCAGGGAGGGAGGGCTCTGTAGCGTGAAAGTAGCTGAGGAAGTGAACATGGAAGCTGAGAGCACAAGAGTGCCCATTTGGGGCACAAGACACCGTCTTTAGTTTTGGTCGATGAACAGAGCCACATGGGAGAGATACACACGGTGTGCACACAGAAGGCTTCCCTTCTCCATTTGAAAGGCATGCTTAGGTCAGGAGCTCTCTCTGGGCTAATTGCTTGAGCCTGAAATGGCACTGCTGGTGTCTGGGAAACTGTTTCTATTTATTATAAGCCTGTCTGTTCCCCAGGCTGTAACCAGCACAGACTCCACAGGCAGGATCAGACCTTTCAGGAAGGGGATCTCGCACTGCCTTGCTGGGCAACTGATGTCACTGCCTTCTCTGTTTGCCGTCAGGCAAGTCAAGAAAAGTTAAGGCTCTCATTTAATATTTTTCTTTTCATGCAAGCTGCTAACCAGCTGCCACTATTTCAAATGGAAAACGTGGTTGGTAGGGCAGGTTAGCAACTTGTGTTGTCCTGTTTCTGACTGGTATCACGTTATCACGTTCTAGTGCCTGCAAATGTGGATGCAAATGCACCTTATGCCAAAACACTGTATTAATCTTCGAATTCCTGCATGGTAGCAGTACTAAAAAACAAAGCTTCTCTTTCTCTACATAAAAGAAAGAAGGAAAAGAAAAAAATCAGTGTGGGGCAAAATCCCCCACCTGTAAGGTTCCTCTTTTCTACCCTGACAATTTTTGCGTGTGAGCCACAGTAGCTTTTTGTATCGAACACTGGCCACTCCTAACTGATGAGCTCACTGCTGTTTGCATCCTGAAGAGAAATTAGGGCAGAAACTCAGCAACATCAAATCAGTTGCTTCACTGAAGAAAATAGAGCAGTGGTGATTTATGTCAGCTGAATCGAGATTCATCCTGCTTAAAGACACAGCTTGTTCCAGTAAGGAACCTCAGTCAGCTTACAGGGGAGGGATGAAGCAGCACTTAACCAGGTCAAAGGGCAGGTGGGGAAACACAGATATTTCCAAATGTACAGAGGAAAAAAGTCCCACCACTGGGCTTGAAAGATGTGGTGTAAAGAAACCACTGATTATACCAGTACATTAGTCCTATGAATTTTTCAGGAGGAGAGTCACACAGGCCAGGGGACATTTGATTACTTCATGGTGGGAGTGTAAAAACACATGCCCAGGAGCAGCAGCAAAAGCCTAGCTCCTCAGACAGCAAAATGCCTTCTGAAGTTCCCTGGTACTGGTGGAGCAAGCAGCGCAGGGTGGAGTGACTGCAGATTTCTATATTTACTGAAAAGGTGCAGTGCTTTTCCCCTGCAGGGGGAAAGGAATAGGTGGAGGTACACCCTTCTCTCATTAGCTGTCTGCTACCCCTTCCCTTTGGAAGTCACACCTTGTTATCAGCTCCATCTCCCCACCTCCCAAAATGCATATGCTGCAGTTTGTACAGATGCCATGTGGCACATGGCATAAGATCTTGGGGAAACAATACAGCCACTTCTGTTATTCAACTGATATTAATTCTGTGTGCTCATTGCACTCTAAGAATCCTTTCTTTGATCAGTGATGCCATTACTACAAATATCAGTAGAACTACAATAGACTCTATCATTCTTTCTTGCATTTGAATTTCATCTTGTATTGGTTGGTGCAACTTCTTCCAGGAGGCCACAGTTAGTTCCCATTGCTTACTCAATACAGTTATATTGATATTTCTAACTGTTGCAGGACAGCAAAAACTCGTTTGCTTTTACTTCACCCTCCTCTTGTGTATGGATGCAGTCATAGGTTTAAATGTGCTATGGCTCACAGTTGACAGCTGTGTAAGTTTCTTTTCCAGTATTCTAGGAATTACAGTTTGCCTTTCACAATTCCTACTATATGCCACTCCTACTGCTGAGCTGTTAGGCAGCAAAGCACATTTTAAAAAAAGGAGAATTAGAGGGTGTCAATTCACTTTAAAAGAAAAAAAGCCACGGAAAAGCCACATCACTCAATTCTGATTCAGAAAAGATCATGTTCATACCTGGGCAACAGCGCATTTAGTATTGCTGCACTGTGCAAGGACTCTGTGAACCTACAACACAAGGCAATATTTCCCTGCCATGCTATTGTAGGGAAATACCATGACACACTGTGAGACAATCATGGTAAATGTATCTCTCTGAAAAGTTAGTTTCTTCAGCAAGTAGTTAGAATACTAAGCAGTAGTCTATTTACCTGGATTTTAAAAATTTGTTTTGGCATTTGTTTAGTTAGTAGGACTGGCTGAAATATTCTGTAGCAGAAAGAGTTAACTACGTGGTACTGCTCTTTAACTGAAATGAAAAGGTTTTTTTGCCAGGGACAGTGAATATTTACCCAAAGTGTAGGGTGAAAAAAAATCAAAGAATTTTGCATTTTGCCCCACATTCTAGGAATGTTTTGTCTTATTCGACAGTTGCTTATTATTATAGTAATTATTCAGGTCTGACATTATGAAAACTAATGTTATTCCATAGTATAATCTATCTTTGGAGGTCAGGTGGGAAAAGAATATATAATCATGTCTTTGAAATATACAGTTTATCATTCCAAATTAGAACAAAACCATAATTAAAATTGAGAAAGTTCTCAGAGTAACAATTTTGCCTCCTGACTGATAGTTTGTTTTTAAGACCTCTGCGTTTTTTGCTTCATGAGTGATCTGCTGAATGGCCTTGCACAAGTCACTTATCCTCTTTACGCATCAGAGCAGATACAGCTGAGAGAGATACACACGAGCTATAACCATGTGTCATTATGCCAGGGCAACGCAGTGTGTCAGCCTGACTATTATCTTATTCTACTGACATGGGGTGCATCCATGCAGATTTTGCTAACCTAGACAAGTCTCCCATTTGCAATTTCTAATAAATGGGGTAAGGAACATATACTGTAACTGCTCAAAGTTCAGAGAAATAATCCTTCTCTCCCTGCCCCAAACAACAACAATAATTTTTCCCTCCATCTCTTGTGACTGCAGTTCTCGGAAGCAGAGCTGCATTCATGCAGCTAAAGGCAATTGGTAATTGTTTTCAAATATCTGAGGTACTGTTTTCAGCTGCATAAGATGTTGTGATCTCATATTCCACGACAGCAAGAAAATTCAGTGCCTGTTTTTATGCAATAGCAGAGAGATGTGATTGAAATGGCAAATGCGCTCTAAAAAGAACAGCCATGTCCAAGGAGGGCACGGGGCACAAGCGTGTGGGCACCAGCCCTGGGGGTAGGGATCTGAGTGGCAAGACCATGTAAAAACCATTGTGAGGTGCATTATTTTTAGCTGCCTCTGAGATTTTCAAGTTGCTACACCTCTGGTTGCTGCAGCCAAAATGCACCCCATAGTTATGATGCTTCCCTTCTGAGGAAGCTGCAGGTTTAGATGAGCTTTCCTCATTGAGTGAACACCTTTCCTGCTTACTACAGATCTATATATGTGTTACCAATTGTGCCACCCTGGAAGCACTTAATCTATTAACAGCAGAATGTTAGAGGATATTACTGCTCACAAATGCAAAGTCAGAAAGATTATATTAAGCACACATTAGGATACTTGACATTAACTACAGCATGTTTACACGGTATATCTTCCCACAGCTTGTCTGCTTTAAATGCCTTTGCTGAAGTGGCAGGTTTCCATTCCACAGTTACCTGAAAGAGATGTGAGCAGGAGGAAACTCTCGAAGCTGCAGCTCTGTGCTAGCCATGTGTTACTTGCAGATGCAGAAGACTTATCTATTAAAATTCAGAGCAGCTGTGTTCAATGATAAAATGATAACTAGCATCAGCTCTTTCTCCAGGGAGCTGAGCCACCATCATCTGTAAAAGGGAGAAATAGTGAACTGTTTCCAGTGAACTAGATGGAAAGTCATAGCCAAAGGAAGGACACAGGAACTGGTCCCAGGAACTGGTTTTGATTACAGCATTTATTCAGGTCAGCTCACAAGGTGAGGAATCCTTAAAGGACCTGTACACTCCACAAAATCAGACTTATTCTAGTATATCCTTAGCACTTTCTTCACTCTGTGTGCATGGGAAGCTCCCTTTTAAAGTTTCCATTCCTCTTAGAAGCACTTGTATAATCTTATCCCTTCCTAGCTTCAGCCTCAGCTCAGCACCCACTATTTAACTGGCAGCTGATCCTCTGTAGCTGTGTGAGCAGCCAACAAAGGTCATCCCACTTTTTATCTGCTGCTCTTTATTACAACTGGAGCTGAAAAATGAGATGACACATCAAAAGGATTTGGTCAGGATTTCAAATTTCATAGTATTCAGGGTTTTGTTGATTCCCTCATTTTGGCTTCAGACCACTTTAAAACGTCAGTCCTCAATAGCTCATTTCACCTCCAGATATCAAGTTCCCTCACACAAACTCACAGCAGGTCTGGATACACAGTCCTAAACCATTTTGCTCTGAATTGGCTCTTACAAGCTGCCCCTCACGCTGATGACAAGTCCCTGGTAGTATTTGACAGGGGCTTCCAGTGTTTGCCCTTACTTTGCTCTCACAATTGCTGTTGCCCTTTCCCCCATGGCAACAAGAGAATGTTGCATGGGCCAGCTGACCCCTTTATACTGGGCTGCATGCCCTCCACACTCCTGATCCATCTTCTCTTGAGCGATATTGTTTTCATTAAGGATTCAAATCCATTAGTGGAAGGAGGCTAGGGACATAATGCATCTTCAATGTTTCTTTTTGTGAACGCTTATTTTTCCTTCTCTCTTGTAATTCTTGAATTTACTTTAATTAAGCCCTGAAAAAAAATCACTCAGGCTTACTCAGCAAATGTGACTGGTGTTCTCAAGACAAACCCTCTCGCCAGTAAAGCTACAAGCATACATCCCAGTGGGCACATGTGTCAGTCTCCTGCCAGTGTGTCATGGGCTGTCAGGGTTGGAGGAGTCAGTAACAAACTCCTTTTCTCGTGAAAATGCACATAGGTGCACTCTTTCCTCCGAGAATTCTGGTGATTTTCTTATTTCTGCCTCTTTTGGGCAGTGAGTGGAGAGAGGGGTGGCAAGAAGGCAGAATGAATACTCCCTGCTTTGGGCACTGCAGTCTACACCGTCCCAGTGCACAAATCATCTCCAGTTAGTTTTCTCCAAGATCTACACTCTCCTGCTGGGGGACGTCTCTGCCGCTTGCATCTCACTGTGAGCTCCAGACCCAATGATGCCCTCAATCAGTGCCTGAGATCATTAAGTCATGATCAACATGCTTTTGATCAGTGCTTAATCAACTGCAAATCTTAGGTCTCGGAAATGAAAGATTTCCCCCACATGCTGTGTTTTTGCAGTTCCTCACATAAATGCGAAAGGCTTCAAGAAACACAGCTAGGGATGAATGGCTGCAGTAGAAAAAAGTCTGTTCCATTATATACACAGGGCTGTTGCTTTTTAAAATTCTCTTCTTGTGTCAGAATAGGAGACTTACAAGCCTTTCTTCATTTAAATATGTGTTGTTGCCACCAGATTTCTAAATGATAACCTAGACCTTAGCCTACTGATAGTACCACTCTGACCAAGACGTGAAGGTGACACACCATCCTCTACATCTCTTTATAGAATGATATTTTCATTCATTAGCTTTAGCTGAAAGCTGGTGTGGTCAGGAGCCTTGCTTCACTTGTCAGTCAGTACCTACAAGTAACTGAGTAGTAATTTGTGACTGGGTATAATGACAGCTTTTCTCCATCATGGAGGCAGTGGAATTGCAGCATGGCAGTGGCCAGCAAAGATGTTTCAGAGCAAATCACAGCGATCACAAATAGGTGCATGCCAGAAACTCTACCAGAGCCCCAACACTATCACAACCACAAGCTCTTAGGAATTCCTATACTTGAAGGCAGTTCAAGCATCCTATGCCAGTTGTGTGCTAGAATTTACCAATGTTCTGTGGCTGTAATTCTGAAGATCAATAACCTTTCCTTCATATAGATATATACCCATAAGCTGTTGTCCACTCTTACTAGCCTTATGTTTCTCAAGACCTAGGTGTCAATTATACTTCTTGTTTTTTACCCTGGAGACATCCCTAGTTTTCATTCTTGTAACTGCTCTCTACAATTTGTTCTGTCCCCTCAGATGCTTCCAACCTACATACTATTTCACTTAACTCCCACTCCCTCCTTGTAAATCAGGAACATTTTCAGAAGCCTGTCTTTTTTCCATGATCTGGTACCAAAACACAACCTGACAATGAAAACTCTGTGGCTTTTTGGTTCTCACAGCGAGTTTTATCACTTTACTCTGCCCTCACCAAACAAATAAGCAGTGCAAGAAAATCTTCATTTGTGCCTTCTGAGATAGGGTTCAGTACTGTTGTCTGTACAAAGAGTCACTATCTGTACGAAGAAGCCAAAAAAAATAAAAGAGCAAGACAGAAGGAACCAACATGTGCATTTAAACCAGGGGAGCAATGAAAAGGCCAGCGGAGTGATTAGCTAGGGCTAATCAGTACAGAATCTAACCAATTTTTCTATTCAACATTCATTTCACATATTCTTTAAAAAAGTATTAATTTCTAATAATCTGAGAAAACTACACTAGCTGTTAAATAATATATTCACAAGGTCTTTTGCCTTGCAAGCTTAGTAATGTTCCCTCCTCCTTGCAACACTGAAATATGAAACCTGAGAAATTGCAGATTTTTATGTGCTACTGAATCACTTCAGAGGCAGAAGCAACAATGCATCTCCCTTCTGAAAAAACTTGTAATAACTAGAAAAAACTGAACAGAATTTAAAACTAACGTCTCCAAGAGCAGGCCATTTTTATTACGTTAAATGTATGGGAACTGTTGGTTTTGGTTTTGTTGTTGTTGTCATTTTTTAAAGCAGGTTCCATGTAGGAGAATTCCTATTTCCTTTTGAGGCACAGCTAATCTGAAAGTTAAACTTAGAGGGCACAGCATGGCAGGGAAGATGGGACACTAGCCTTGTTAAGACCACAGTCACACAGAAGGAAGATGAGAAGATGGAGAAATGGGAAACTCACTGACTATTTCCATTTGCCTTCTCTTTCTCAGGGATAATCATAGAAGACAATGCGGGAGACGGATACATTTTAAAAATCATAAATGTAAGGTGCAATGAGGCAGCAATCCACAGCTGCAGAACATAATAATACAAAACAAGGAAAACATAAGTATAATATAAATTGCTATGCAACCAGTGAAGATGGAAAATATTAAAACTGTAAATGGGACAAAGAGTGGAAGAACACGGATTACTAAATCATTAATGTGCAGTAAAACTAGTTTTTCATATCAGTTAAAATGAAAGTTGAATTTCTCCAATTGCCATTCTGGTTTTGTGTGTAAATTGATTAGCAGTAGCAATTGCTGCTTCAAACAAACAAACAAACAACCCCCCCCCCCCAAGAAAAAAATAAACCAAAAAACCCAAATAAGCAAATCTCAACAACCGAAACAAAAAACCCCAAAGCCCCCCCAACCTCCCCCAAGAAACTGTTTAAGCATGATCTCATAAAATAGAGTCAAGTTTTATGATTAGAAATACAGCCCTTACTTTTGATTGTAGTTTTTTTCTGTTTCATAAAGTGCATAGAAGACAGTTAAAGTCTTTGGGAAGGAGAGAAAAAGAACAAATCAACTGTAGGTGTATCAGAGAGGTCTGGATGTAGTCAAAAGATCTTGCAGTTCAGACACAGAAGAGTTTAGAGGTGAACGTTTTATTTGCTCCTGGGGATAGTCTGGATTGTTTAGGAGCAGAAATTTATTACTCACTGTGAGGAGGCAGCTGATTTTCCATTACCTGGTATTACTGGGCTGTGGAAGGGTCACAAGCAAATAAAAGCTTTCAGGTCTGCCACATCGTAGGTGAGTTAACACCAACATGAGCATGTGGAATTTCAAGTTTTGAAGAAGACCAATACCCTTATGGCCTCCCCTAGCCCTGCACCTCCACTTCCCTGCTTGTGTGACAAGGGCAATAATGAAACAATGCTTCAGTATCGTAGGCTGGGGAGCAGAGGCTGAGGCTCAGCTAGAGAGCAGGAAGGGAAACCCATTCTATGAAACTGGGAAGCCACACACAGTGAGCACAGGATGCAGCATGAATGGCTTTGTTTTCCTTTTAAGAAGGAGCCAAATTCTTTCATAAAGAACATTTGCATCAGCCAGCAGTAATAAACTCCCAGGCCTCGATGCATCACTGGCACTGTCCTTATCCCCTTAAACAATGGGCCACACTCCAGATCCTCTGAGGAAAGCAGAACACATTCGGAGAAAGGCGCAGGGGCTGTAAGCCATATCACAAAGCCTATATACACAGCACTAGGCACTAAGGCTGCTGACAAGTGTCCAGGCAGCACAGAGAGCTCTGCTCCCTAAATAGACAGATCTAAGTTACAAGTCTGATGTTCACAATTTCCAGCCTGTAAGAACAACAGTTGCTAAACACTCTACCTTCATGAGTTTAGAAAGGAGAATTTAGAAAGGAAGTAAATGGACACTAATATGATTGAAATCCAAAGGCACACAACATTAATGTTAGTCTTGTATGTAACAGCAGAGTCTCTGTACATTACAGTTTGCACAAGTGAAATCCATCTTGCATCGTAGCAGAGCAATTTGAGCTGGTGGGCACAGATGCCAAGTTAACACAAGCACGAATGTGCACAGTTGCAGCAGAACTGTTCTGTGAACATTGCAGGCATGTGTCTGCAAACAGTGAGGCTAATGGCAAGTTTACCAGCAATAGGAAAGAGCTTTTTTTCTGCATGCTAGCAATTTTAAGGCTTAATATCTGCACGAGATGCAGTAGCAGTGATGCACCCCTTGTTCTGTGTGTTCTAGACTTTCTTTCGCACCATCAGCCCTTATGGCTCAAGGTCTGGACAGCTGTACCATCCTGGTGCCCAGTCTTGCAGACACATCCCGAAGAGGTGACCCAAGATTAGCTCCCCATCAGGGTTAGTATCATAGGACTTAGTAATAGACCAGCACTTCTATTAATATCTGTATTTCAACTCATAACATGATTATTAAAAGTATGAGATCACCAACAAAATAAGAGAGAGATTTAATTTATTTTTTCACTAAGACTTTAGCCAGAGTTATCTAAATCTATGGTCAACATGGTTTTTTTCACTCACTTGGAGTATCACTGATTTTACAAGTCCTACACCGCTAGAGCACATTGTGCTTCTGCTGATCTCAGTAACAAACAAAACAAAAAGGTATGCAACAAAAATCTACACATTTGCCTCTAGCAGAAAAAGCTTGCATCTACCTCCACTGAAGTGCATCCACCTCACTGGTGGCAAACAGCAAGAGCTCAACAAGCAACTGTTCAAGGCTAAGCAACAGTTTAAGATGAGATTTGTAGAAACTTTGACTCTCTGCCACCTTCCAGTTTACTCAGCTTGTTTTCTCTCATGCTTCAAATAAAAAAAGATATATGAAAACATAAGGTATTCCACAATAAGTTTCACAGCAAAATGTATCACTGGGCACCAAATAAAACAACAACCAATATAAAGAGTTTGGTAAGATAGATAGAAATTGGATTACTTACAGCTCTGGCAGCTTTCCATCATCTTCTACAGAGAGTGGTTGCCAATTAGAGTTATATATTTTAGTAAACTTTGTTGTTTGTGCTAAAAACGAGCACAATAAAAAAAAAAAGCGGGGGGGGGGGGGGGGCTGTCTCCTAGGGTTTGANCAGAGAAATCTGTTTAGGATTAACCCCTACCTCTGAGGTTGTGGTAACAAAAGTATTCCAACTCCCTGCCTCACACTATGGGCCCTGGAGAGCAAACGAGCTGTGTCATCTTTCTTACATGCAGGGCAAATTCACAACATCTGGCTAAGCAAAAAGATATTCCCCCACCAGAATCTCATCATGCAAAGCAAAGCTCCTGCAATTCAGCCAATCTGTTTTACCTCACTACTGCTGAAGCTCAGCCCCACTGTTATAACCCTTTCTTGTTTGTATTCTTTGTGTGGCTCTTTTTATATATTGTAAATATGTATTTTATAGTCAATGAGTACAGCTATTTTTGAGAAGGGATTAGATCAGTTTTGGAGAGTAAGAGAAATGTAAAATGAGAACAGAGGCAAAAAAATTGAAATTTCATATCAAAGCATACCTTAGAAGGGCATCCTCAAGTTTGTAAAGCCAAGTACTTCAAAAGCTACAGAATACTAAAATTAAATTTGTTTATGCAATTTTTTGGGGGTCCTCTTGTGGATATATGGTATAATAAGATCCTTAAAAAGCGATCATATGAAATTGATTCTTCTAAATTCTCTCCCTTTCATTGCATGAAATAGACAATGTTCACTTAACAAGAAGCTATTCAATCTTTTGCGGTTTTGTTCGTTTGTTTTTTTATTTTTATTATTTTACTCAATATCTGGCCCATGCCTTACACCCAGTATAATAGTATACTTCTGCTGTAAGGATAGAAGTATTAATTTTTTCTTGGTCAATTTTATCCTGTGTGTTACACTGGTATCCAGCTGTCCCAGTGGCAAAGATGGTTTTAACATACCTGTGGTATGAGAATGGAATGAGCCAGACTGCAAATACAAAAGTGGGACAAAAATTGGCAAAGTAGAAAATACCCTATACTTTTTAGTGTCTGGTTTAAGACGTGTATATTCTGTTTTTTTCTTTTTCATTCCCTTCTCTCAATGACTTTTTACAAAGGTTAAAACAGAAGGAAGGTGGTAAGGACAGAAGCCCATTTAACCATCTGAATACTGAAAGTGAAGTTTCAAATGAGCCAAATGTTACTGTTGTACCACTCTTATTTTGCAAACAGAGGAAGCAAGTTTAAATGCCAATTTAGGAAAACTAGTGCAAGCTCCTGTGGGGATATCACCACAATGGTGCAGTGTCCTTCAGTATTTTTATTACTCCTGCAACATTCTTTGGCATTCACACTTCAGCTTTTCTTTCAGAGCACTATAAAGAAAGTTCAAATTGCTGTAAGGATTTCCATAACCAAAATACATTTTGAAAAATAATGCATAACTGAGCTATATTGATGCGACTCTGTATACACCCAGCAAGATTGTTTACTTTCAGAAGTCTCCTCCTAGATCAGTTGCTAGATTCCTGCAAACTACTCAGAGTAAGAGGTTCTACTTTTGTTTTGATCATCGCTGCCTTACTCAAGCCCATCTGAGCTTGCAGTTTCTTTATTCTTTTCTTAAAGCCAGTTTTTGATGTGAGACTGTAGTCAATATATCAATTGCAAGTTCCCTATTCCAACTTCTTTTGGAGCAAGCGTCAGTGGAAGCCCCAGCCTCATGTGCTGCAGGAGCTCAGGTCAGCGTTACATCACTCACCTGCAGACTGGGACACTTCAGTTCAGCCAAAGTATTTAAGACTTATGTTTGACAGAGCCCTTGATAAATGGGTCTCTGCCAGAAGCAGCACAGTGAAAATCAGAACACCAGCAGAACACAAAGATTACTGGTAAGGTAGGAGATTGTAGAGGTTTCTGGGGATATTTTCCAAATGAAATATTTTCATGTCCTCTATGAACCTGGCTCACCTCCCTATCACTGAACATGAAGGCTGGCTTTAGTCATCAGTGACTTATGCGGTTTCATATTGATCCAAAATCAGCGGCCTGGAGCTTTTCCTGAAAGATCAGTTAAGTACCACAAATATGTTTTCATCTCTGCCTTTAGTCTCAGTTCATCTCAGACAGACAGTAACAGCTTTCAGGAAAATGTATTTTGGGTAACAGGGAAAAGAGGAAATAACCTCCACTATCAAAGATAAAATCATGGAATCATAGAAGATTTTAGATTGAAAAAGCCCTTTAGGATGATTGAGTCCAACCATTAACCCAACATTGCCAAGTTCAGAACTAACTCCTGTCTCTAAGTGCCACATCTACTACATGTTTTTTAAATAATTCCAGGGACAGTGCCTTAACAACTACACCAAGCAGCCTGTTTTAATGCTTGATGAGCCTTTCCATGTAGAAATTTTTCCTAATATCCAATCTAAACCTCCCCTGGTGCAACTCAAGGCCATTTTCTCTTGTCTTGCCACTTTTTACCTGGGAGAAAGAGGGTGACACCCACCTGGCTACAACCTCCTTTCAGGTAGTTGTAGAGAGCTATAAGGTCCTCCACCTCCATGTAAGCCAATAGTAATTACAGTTGATCTTAATTTGTGTATCTTAAATTTAGTGAGTTATGTGCATAAAATGCAAAGTTGAACAATTTTGAGTTCACTGGTTTATTAACGGAGGCAAGGAAGTCAAAGTCCAATAAAGGTCACACCAGCTTATTGTTTAAAATATCGAGTTACAACATCCACAGCCATCATGAATTCCACATCTGTGTTCAAGTACTCATATGGGGGTAAGATAAGGCTTTTGCATAGGATTTAAAGAAAACCATTTTAAACTTCCAGACCATGGAAGCTAAAGCAGCAAAGAAAAGTCACTGTCCCTCAGTACAACTTGTTATACAATTAATTTGATCTAGGAACAGAGTATTTACAGGGTAATTTGCAATATGTAGACTGTTAAGCACAAAACAGCACTCTTTAAGTCATTAAACACAATTCACCTTCATTACAGGCACAGTTGGGATCCAGGGATTTCTTTTTTTGTGAGTGTGAGCAGGAAAAAAGTTTGTTGTCAGGAGGATAACTTCTGTAAAATTTAATCAGGTCTAATACCAAGTATAAGTGATCAAAATTATGTTTGATCAACACAACTCACAAAATATTTCTTCTCAACAAGACTCTGATATTAAGCTTATTAATGCACTCAGGAATTCACCTTTAATGTGTAACTCTAGGAGCACAAAGCAGTTAATGTGATCACAGTCAAATTGGAATTAGGTTTTATCAAGACTGATATAATGGTATTTTCCTTCATGCTAGATAAACTGTTAGTTAAGGGACTATATCATTGTTTCACATGCTTTCTGGTTTTAATAAGCATATAAATTTGAACAAGCCCAACAGCAGCTGCTTTTTAGTATGTTTTAATCATCCCAAGTAATAATTCCTAAACTGGAGTCTAGAACTACATGCAGATTTAACTGTTTAGCTGAGTGGTTTTAAAGATTCAAATTCAGTTTTTCTTCCTGTGATTTATACATCTGTAAGAGAAATAACATTTTCCTAAGGATCCTGGACCTAATTAAGTATAAATTACTTTTCCTCATGTGAAATTCATGCTGATTTCTACCAACAGAAAGTTTGGGTGCAAGTACCAAACACTACAGTCTTGTCTAAAATTTTGAAAAGATGGATGGGCCAATGGGCAGGTTCATTCTTGTGTGCAGTTTCCAAGAGCTTTCCCAAACTAGGTTAATGCATCCTATGCATGTGGCTTCCCATCTGTGTTCACAATCTAAAGAATAAATTCAACACTGTTGCTCTGTACAAACAGGAGCAACTCCAGTGTCAGTACTTACGTAGAAGGCAGTAGGCCTTAGTCTTACTCATGTGGATGACAGGAAGAAACAAGAAAAGTGTTTCTGACGAAAGGAAACCCTCAAAAACCAGGTCAAGCCTCCTGTAATAACTCAAGAGACTTTCACACTAGAGTGCAAAAGGTATAACGAGAAAGTAGAATTTTCTTTTCCTGAGGGATGTGAAGTTGGAGTCACTATTGTCCTACCTTCTTATTTAGAGCAGATATGATCTAGTGAACCTACAGCACACAACTCAGACTCAAAAAACATTACTAGACAAAAATTACTTGCAAAAAGAGAGAACTGACAACTGCCAGGGATTTTGATTAAGAGAAAGAAATAAATTATTTCCCAGCATCCAACTGAAATACAATTCTTAGAACCTGGACTTTAAGAAATAACAGTAGGTATTTCAATGCTTTCCTCTATCCTTTTTTAATTTTAGTCAAACTATATTACGTATCTTGAGATTTCCTAGACCACATGATTATGGCAAGATAGCTTTTAAAAAATACTTGTATCCTAGCTCATAGAGTTATTCACCTCTCTAACATTTTTGTTTGATGTATAAAAAATTAATAGAATGACCCAGATTTTTTTAGAGTTCCATATAAATTAACTTCATAGAAACACAGGACAGAAGGGATCTCAAGAGAGCACTTAGTCAAACTCCCTGCATGAAGGAAGCATCAAGAACACTTAAATCATCCTTACCATATTTAAACTGTTTTTAAAATTGCTGGTTAAGGAGTTTACCAGAATATTTCTCTGTAAACCACTGCAATTTCTGAACACACAGAATTCAGAAGTTAAGCACATTTATTTTTTACATTGTTGTAGGCCACTGAGCATAATTATTCACAACTTAAAAATATCTGGGTTGTATTTGAAAGTTCCATATTTCCTGTAAGTCTTTTATTTTCTGGGGTAATTAGGCAGTGTTTACTCAAACTTGCTCATATACTATCCTTCATAGACATCTTATCATTTTTCTATATGGATACATCTTCTATAGAGTGTGGTGTCCAAAATTATTTACCAGCTAATTATTACCAAAATTATTTACCTCAGCCATGCTTAGTACAGCGATACAGATACCTCTGCTTTCTAATGTGACATTTCTCTTAGTATACCCCAAAATAAGTTCTGCCTTTTTTTTTTTTTGCAACACCATCCCATTCCCTGCTTATAACTTAAGACTGGAACCCTTAGCATGTATTCTGAACTTTGTAGCTGCTCTGACTGCACCTATGGATTTTACTCTTGTTGACACCAAGCCATTTCCTCAATTTATCAAGGTGTCTTTGAACTACAGTTTTGTCTCTCAAAGTGCTTGCAGCCAAACCCTTGTGTTTTGGTGTCACCTCCAAGTGATGTAACTGTATTCTATATTTCATTGTACAAGATACCAGTGAAAATAATATAAGAGCTGAGTGTAGAACTGGTCCCTGTAGATATCCACTTGAAATTTCCTAGTATTTGAGAGAATCTTTTAACAAGCAGTGCATTCCCATTACAGCCATCACATCAGAACTGCCCTTTTCCACTACTCTTTGAGAAAGCAGTGTTAGAAAATACCAGATTCTTTATGAAAGATATATCCTATCTACCATTTTCCTCTGAATCACTTATCACAATCTGATAAAGAAGGGAATTGTATTGCTTTGATGTGACTTATTTCCCATGGACATATCCACCTACATTTAAATTGTACTATTGTCTTCCGTTAAGAAAATAGTTCCTTTTAAATAGATAATTTTAGAATATTTGTGGGGATCGATTAGTCTATATCACTCATATCTTCAGTTTTCCATTTTTTTATTTTTGAAAGGAAGATTCCATGTTTATTTTTTACCAGTCTTCCACAAGCTCACCAGACTACTCAGAGATTATTTTGGTTAGTTTCCTTCAGTACTCTAAAATGAACATCCTCTGCTCTTGAAGCCATATCCTGCACAAACTAGTGATTACAAGAGTATCTTTCAATTATCTTGTCTGGTTCTCTCTGGTCCTGTAGAAAAGCGTAAATAAATATTAAATGGCAAATTGTTCAATACCTATATAATGATATATATTTACACTAATGACTTGTGTGATGTGATGTAGGGACTCATGAAGCAAATTATTCTTCAGTTCCTATTATAGTGATACAACACCACTTGTCTATGGCTGAGAGATGGTTAAAAGAAAGGTAAACTAGAAGTCAGGTGTAGATGGTGTGCAACAAAGAATTGTAGATTGTTATTGCTTTTGCACTGCAGCTAGAGCACAACAGACAATTTAAAACATTATTAGTTTCAAGTCCAGTTAATTATTTACTACTAATAAAAATAGTTTCAGCTGATGCATCTGCCCTAGAATCCCTTGACATGTTTTTGTACTGCAACCTTATTTTTTTCTCTCTTTGAAACCAATTTTGTCCTCTGAGGTCCCCCTGTCCCCACCTTGAACCACAGAGAGTACACTCACTGACTGAACATGGAATGTAGAAAAGATGGAAAATTTGTCATGCAGCAATTTTAAGGAATCTCTTTTTTAACAGCAAACTAGAAACTTCATTAAAGACTGAAGAAAAGGGTTTCTGTTTCCATTCCCACTTGCAAAAAATTCCCATGGAAATTTCTGGACTTCTAGTTAAAGGAAAATTATTTTAATTCCTCATGATTTTTCTCCCTGAAATATACCCTTAATAACTGAAAGTTTGGTCTGAATGTTAAAGTATTTCTAAGTGTTACAATGTCCCTTTATTAAAAGACAGTCAAAGTGCCAGAATTTTTTGCCCAATGAGTAGAGTACAATCGTGCACAGGTAAGAAGTGGACTGTTTTGTACAAAAAGATTTCTAGATAGTAGAGAGGAAGGGGGAGGAAAGGCAGGGATGATAAGAAGATGGTCTGACACTGCATTGTGCAAATTGAAAAGAAAACTACCCCCTTCTTCCTCTCAAAACCAACCCAAAGTAAAAGCAAAATCCAAGACAAAGAAGCTGCACAAATGTTTACTGGCTTTTCTTAGTACTTTTTTTTTTTTTTCCAAAAAATTATCTGTTTGCTTTTTACATATCTGATTCAAAAGTCTCTTCTTCTACTGTAAACAGTATGTGCTGACGTAGGTCCACATGTAGGGCCTAGTGATATCAATACAGATCAGCTTCACGTGGAATTGCAGTAGTACTACATAGACAATAAAACTAGGGATGATTTTTCAAAGTAACCAGAAAATGTTAGCATTTGGCATTAATTGTTAGCTTTTTTTCACAGCCATAAATACAGTGACTTTAAAGGTCTCATTCCTCATCTGCTCATATCATAATTCCAGTCATGTAATAATAGCTTGTTGTGCTAGCCCAAATCAAGTCCGTGTAAGCATAAATTGTGTCTGGTCACATATTCCATGAAGTTATGAATGGCATGTCCCTGCTTTCAGTCCTTTATTCAGCTATGATTTGCCATAAAATAGCAAGTTTCATAAACCTAGAAGTGGATATATTTCAGAGAAAAAAAAAGTTATACAAATATAATTGTCTAAGGAAAGTTGGAATTCTAGGAGTACAAAAAGGGATATCAGCATTAGGAATTATTTCAAGGGCTAAAGTCACAGTATCACAGATATTGTAGACACTGCAGACTTTATAAATTATTATAATTTCAAAAACGTCTAAATATTTCATGAACTAAACTGTATAATCTGGCCAACATTTACTGTAAACCAAATAAGTTACCAAGCTGCCCATTAATTCAGAGAGCAGAGTGTGATAATAAAACTGCTCTTAAAAATGGGAGTCGTTGTGAATGACTGCTTTTAACGTTTTAATAAGCATCATTAACTTCATATGAAAGGTTTATAAACATTTACTTTGCAAAACTTCTCTACTAGCAATAGGATAGATTTCATTGCTTGTTCTTACAGAGGTTCCTTTCTTAAATCATGAAGTGAAAGTAGGCAATGTGCAGCCCAAACTTCACTGCAAACCTTCAGACCGTAAAAATATCATAAACCTTCTCCCATTCCTGAGATCTAGTTCCAACATCTACCATAAGATGGTCACTTACATTCCACAGAGCTCACTTTTCTTTGGATATTTTCCTTCTTTGTCTGTTGCACTTCAAGCAAAACCTTCCTTTTCCCCATATTTAATGGAATAAACCTATTAGCAGTCAATCATTAATTCCTAGGGGCTCAATTCAGTAAAGAAAAAATTACCTCCACAGTTGTCTGCTGTGAGATCTCCTGATGGCTGTGCAGATGAAGAGTCTGATCAAAACAGCTTATGTGGAAGCAATAAAAGGAATACATTGCAGTTACATGGCACTTTCTGACTTAAGAATCTTCATGTATTAATTAGTGAAACTTCACAGCACCCATGTGAAGCAGGTAAAGACTATGAATGCTTCATGAAAGGATAACCAAGGTATACTGAATCGAAAAGTACTTCCAAGGGAAAACTGCAAATTGTTGCCAGATCAGGGATTAAAGTTGCTCAGGAAGTCACTCTGTCTGTCTATGCAGTTTGTCACACAGCACTGCACTTCTGCAGGTAGAAGTTTTAACCACACACAATTCTCTTTTTTTCTCCTCTGTGATGAACCCCAGTTCTTCACTGCTGTTTCCTATGCCCCTTTCTCACCCAGGTCCAGCTCAGGGTGCGTGCACTGCCCTGATGAGCAGAGGAATGTCACCAAGTATGCTTGGAACAGAAGTCTATGTTTCATATACTCAGCATTTCCTGATGAGTGTTATGGAAACAGGAAATTTCAAGGAACACTGGGTGCTTTGTGTGCTGGACTGGACTGGAAACAACCAACACAACTAAGTTTACTGTCAGAGAATTTCTAATGAAGTCATCGCTCTTATTTGTTCCTTACAGGATGGTCTGTTACTGCTGGGGAGGCATTTTATCTGCTAATCAAAATTAGGCCAGAAGTGCATTTTTGCTGGTAGTGAGGACATGATCCTTTAAGAGATTTAAGAAATACTGGCACAAGTCTTACTGCAGACAAACAAGTATCAAATTAAAGGCACTTTTGTTGGTATCACTTATTTGCTCACAACACCCAGTATCAATTATACTGTCAAACCCACTTTTTTCACCCTGGTTTCTAAGGAAAAGAATAATGAAATCACGCTACCAGCCTATCTGTCAGCCCTGACCCTAATGATCTTGGACAAGGCAGCCAATTTCAGCCACATCTGACTGATGCCTTCAGGACACAGGTCTCAAAAATCTTCCTCTCCTAGGAGCTTAACGAAAATCGGGCATTGGTAGAGGAGAGAAAATGGCTGTATTATTCCTTTCTCTGAGGAAAAGACACGGAGAAAGGAGGCTTTCTTTATTCAGTTGGCAGCAGCTAGCTGGGCAGTAGCATGTTGTGTGGACTGCCTGATGAGCACAGCTCACCAGACAGCACAAACATCCGTGCTCCAGGTTTGCAGAGCAGAAAGCCAGAGTGTAAACAGAGGGAGGGCAGGAGAGGGTGGGAGTGGCACAGAACTGCAGGGAGCAAAGAAAAAACTGTGTGACATTGCAATTGGGAGTGCTTTTAGGAACAAGAGATGGAGGAGGGGTATGGAGAGGGATTCAGGAAATGGGGGCAGGGGGTGGGGCAGATTGTAAGCATCTTTGGGAGAGGGGGAGGAAATGGGGCACTGGGTTTATGGGGGAGACCTGCAGGTATCGTAGGCAGTGCTGCCATGGGCTGGCTTACTGAGTGGAAGAGATGTAGATTAATTAAACCTGCCGCTTCTGGAATAATTTATTAAATTACCGGCAGCTTCTGCACTGGAAAGGTTAGCTGCTATGTGCCTGGATAGCATATTGTTTAGGACAGGCCTTACACAGGAGTGGCTTTGAAATACAGGAGGAGCATTAAAAGGACCATGCTTTTTGCTTTTTTCATGGTGGGCAAATAGGCAATGAGTCAGTTCAGCTAAGGGGAATGATTTAGTGATTGATCTAAGTGTCAGGTTTGAAATCACTGCTGTAGACTCCTTGAAGTTACAAGGTCATCTCAGCCCTTCATCGTTTCAAGGAAGAAAAATTAAGTGTCACGCAGTTACCACATCTGGTCCTGGCCTTTAAAAATGAAAGCCTATTTGTTCTACACAGATTTGAAAGAATCTGAGGAACCTGCTCACATTTTCACACCCCCTAGTGCTATGTAGTAACCTGCACAACACAGATTTGTGTGTTTACCTACATCCAGCTGATAAAGTATATCAGAGATAGATAAAATATATACAGATATATATTACAAAAAGAGCTATAATATAGATTACAATATGAATGAGCATATATTTTGCACTGAAAATGAGAGAACACTGTTAATACCAGTGCAGAGCATCACTCTGTGTGAACAGATTTTTAGACCACTGACAATTCACCCCTGCTGTGGTACACACATGAAATTCTCCTCTTCTCTTACTTTACTCAGAGTAACAGTATAATGCTCAAGACAAATATCAAAATAAATTAATTTATGACAAGCTCTGTGCCACAATGACCATCATAGAGATTCAGCTGAAGCTAACACGCTCACAGGGAGTTTTATCTGAATTTCATCCAGACCCACATATTTGGGTGTTCATGAACTGCCATGTTCAAAGAGAATATCATGACTGAAAACACCCAACAGCACCTTTTCATCAGCTCTGCGCTGACCCTGTGACAGCTGAGCTGCACACTGGCCAAACATGGAGTCCAAACAAGTCTCTTACTACCAAAGGTTACCTTGCCACTGTCCGTTCTTGCTTCTTGTTTGTACAGCACACAGGGTACAGCGGGGTCCTCCTCCATGGCTGAAACTACAATGTACTGCAGAAACTGTACCTGCACTACACTACTGATAATGAACACTGGCCTCTGCAACTCTCAGTGCATCAACTTTCCATCCCAGCAGTACATTCACTATTGTCACATTCTCATTTTTACAGAAAGAAGTCAGATTCAACCAATTCACACTGAAAACTAATAAAAAAGAAGTAACCCAAAGTGGAAAAATTAATTTCATGGCACTTTTAAAATAAACTTAACAGAATAGAGAGTAAGCCAAGTAATAGCTACTTGTGTTTTCTGTAAGCTACTTTGACAAGAAATCAAATCAAGTCAGGGAAGCATGTTTCTCCAATATTGAGAATGTAGCTGTAATAACTGTTACATTAGCTAACACAAATTGAGAAAGCCTCCAAATCTGTGACTTGTCTCCACATGTCAAAAGGAGCATCTGGTCCTGTGATTTGCTGAGAATGAAAAATACAGCTTAGTGTAGGGGGAGGGCTGTGAGTGACTTCTGAACAAAGGACATAGCTATCTGAGTGCAGAAGGTGTCTGGTTTAAGTTCAGTTTAATCTTTGCATTTTTGCCTTCTTTGTTTGAGTGTATCTCTTCAGATGGGGGAGGCGAAAAAAAGTCTAAAAGTAAGGAACATCAGGTACTGTTGTAACTCATTTAAAATGCAATCTGCAGTAGGCAGGGACTTAGATTGCTGACAGAATTATAGCATCTGAGGGGCCTGGAGAGAGGGGCCTTAGCAAAAATGTGTGTGCTTTCGATCACAGATAAGCCTTGACTTTTTTTCTTGCGTGGTCTGTGCTCTGTACAAAGGCATTGCTCCTGAAAGAGATAAACTAATAGTAATGAGTTGGGCAAGGCACAGAGCAGACAAGGAATGTGCAAACTACACACACAGAGCCCTGCAGGAACCTGGGCTTCTCCTGCTCTCTTCTAACCCAAAGGCTCATTGAGCTGGCCTGAGCTTCCCAGCTCTCCCTCTAAGGGGATGGGTGACATGAGAACTTTCACACAGAGTTTTACTCTTGAATAAAGTAAATGCATTTCAAGGTATTGCCAGTTTATCCACAGTTTACTTATTGTCTCTGGATTTCCAAAACTCATCTTGAACCACCTCTACATGGTCCTCCCAGTTTTGTATTACTTAAACCCCACATTTTAATATTGACCTATAATTTCTTTGCCTTTCTAGGATTCCCATGAATAATGGTTATTGCTCTCATCCTCTTTTTACTACTTATCTGCAAAACACGTTCTCACCTTCCTATTCCAGAACACTGAGCTAGTTCTCATGTAAAACTTTCTTCTTTGCTTCAACCAAGGACTGGCTGACCCTATGCATCTTTCCTTTCCCTTTCCTCTAGCTTGCAAAAATCCTGCTTGCTTGCATTTTTTGTTTGTTGAAAACTTAGTTTTCTTTCCTTGTCCTTGACTCAAATTTTCTCTTGAGATGTTTCTCTACTTGTGCGAAGTTGAACTGTGATGGGACCAGGTCTGCAGAAGTGGTTTTATTCACTCATTCACTGTGTGAAGGAACGAGATCTCTGTCCCTTACAAAGTTGGTGCGATAAAAGGTAAAAAGCAAGGGAAATGGGGAAACATCCCATATGGAACATGAAGGAGGAATGCATCTTTCAAGGAAAAGGAGAATGGAGAGTCTCTGCCAAGAAGTCAGAATATGTGGAAAGCTCCAGAAATATGGATGCAGTTGGTTTCTTCAGTAAAGAGCACCTTCATTTTTACAAACATGGACTCTTCTCATGCTATTTTCTAAGAGGGGAAAATTAGAAAAAATGTGGCAAGGTATGTACCAAAATCCTCAGCATACCACGCAACACCCTATCCCTGTATTTTCCAGCATCTTCTCCTCTAATTTCACGTGGTTTTGACTCAAATTTAAACTCCAGATAAAATAAATGTACGCATTCTTTTCCTGCTGTCCTCGTCTGGTTATCTGTCCCTTTTCACAGGCTCTTTCAGGTCAGACATCAAGACTTCAAAGTTTAGCTGTAGCCTAGCTTGTGATAAGTATTTATTCCCTGCAGGAAGTGCAAGGGCTAATACTGAAATGCTTTCAGACTGAGACTTGGAAGATGCCAGAAACCCTTCAGTGATTTGTATGCATTGTTTCAGTCAACTTTGCTCCCAATATCCACAATCTTAAACATGCAATTGTTTTTATTAAAAGTGTGTCTGTATTGTTTATCCGTGTTGTAATTCCTACTGATTTCAAGTAAGAGACTGTGCAAAAAAAGGGAGAGAAAGGAATACACATCAGATCTTTAGCTGGTGTAAATAGCTATTGATTTACTGGAGCTTTACTGAAGCTGACAAAGCCAGGCTAATTTACTCCACATCAGGATCTAGACCAAAACTGTGCAGGGCATTCTCCAGCTGAGTGGCACTGAAATCGAGGAGTTTCTGGATGCGCTTTGATATGAACAGGAAAATATTTTATGTGCAGTGGAGATATCATGACTTGAGAAAAAAGCACACATAATGCTTTTGGAGT
Organism: Aleadryas rufinucha; assembly: GCA_013397815.1. Classification (NCBI taxonomy): domain Eukaryota; kingdom Metazoa; phylum Chordata; class Aves; order Passeriformes; genus Aleadryas; species Aleadryas rufinucha. The sequence continues at coordinate 142,038 of VZTH01005098.1, forward strand.
TTAGATGTGAAACTGCTTTGTGGCCTCATTTAGGTAGATTTATTTCACTGCTGTCTCCCTTCCTGCACATTCAGTCTAATACTATAAAAATCCAACCTGTCTTATGGAAAGAGGTGATGTCCTCCAAAAATACCTGAAAAAAAAATTAAATAGTTCTCCCCTCCTCCTAAAGAAAATAGAAAATAGAGCCTATTTTCTAAAGATTATTTTTTAGTTAGTTCTACTCCTTGTTTTTATATCATCCTTTGTGAATAGTAAGTTTTATAACAGATGATTATTAGCCTGTGTCTGTTTTGAAGAGAAAAGATAGTGCAATCTAATCTCCAGTAAGTTAGTAAACATCTTTATGCAGAGAAATAAGACAATTAAAAGAAAAAAAATTCAATGGAGTGATGCTTCTTGGTACATTTTAGATATGCATTACTTTGTCTATACATTGATTGCCTTGAAAGAGAGCATGAACAATTACCCTATGTCCAAGGCACTGTGAGTAGTTGGTATTCTTAACATCAGCATGTTACTAATCAGTCAACATAGTGTAGAAATAAGGCTCTTTGAATATAGTCCTTTCTTTTTAATACTGCCTGGACAAGTAGTTTCTCATCCAAAGAAGTGGCCACTTGGAAAGCAGTGTCACCTCTCCACTAAAATGTGCAGCAAGCCAGGTCCTTCCAGGATGCCACAGGATGCTGCACAAAGTGCTCTTCTGGCTGGGGACAACTGGCCAGAGAGTGGGAATCCAGTATTGAAAAGCATCCAAGAGAGACCTGAGATATAGTATTAGTCCTCACCCCAGGTACTTCAGCCCTCTGTTCATCACAGCAATTAAGCACAGAAGTAAGGTGAAGGTGAGATTAAGGTGAAATGTCTCTCATCCTGAAGCCACTGTCAGTTTTGCCATTCCTTGAGTAAGGACAATATTTCATCCCCAAGTATACTAAAAGTTTAGTAGATACTGAAGTAATTTGCTGAGTACTTGCCTTTTTAGGCAAATACAAATCCTGCTTTCTACATTTTTTAAAAAAAATCCCAAAAGGAGATCTATTTCTGCAGCCTCAGACTCATGATACTGCTTTTTTCATTTTCTGGAGAGTTCACATTTATCTGGAAAGTAGCTAGCACTGAGACTAATGAGAAACATCTGAGAAATGCTGCTTTCTTATCACAGTAGAGCCAAAAAACCTTAAACAAAACAAACTAGCTCCTTTTTTGGGTATGGAGTGTCCTCTTTTATAGGAACTGTTTCACATTTTATGTGTTGAACGGAGCCAGTCAAAAAATCCAAACAGATAATCCATTTGATAATTTGAGAGAGAGCTAGTAACCACCCTTTAAATATGCAAGTAAAAAGCAAATAGATTTCATATGAATAGTCACTGTTGCTTTCTCGTCGCCAGTACAACAAAATTGATTAAATAGCTAAAATTATGGAAGTTAAACAAAATAATAAAAATGCTATTTCCAGTATTTCCACTTTGCTATTTCCAGCCCACATAGCAGCCCTGTTACCTCAGACCAATTCCTTTATCCTTTAATTCAAATAAAGAACATTATTATGCTGTTCCCATACTATTATGCTGCTCAAATGATTCTTTTAAAACTGAAGCTCCATTAGAGCACATGTTAAAACAACCTCCTTAATCAAGAGCGACCCAACATGATCTTCATGCTAGAGTATCCCTACGCTGCACTCCAGAGGATGGCCACACCTGCAGAGCCTTGCCATACATTTTGGAATGTCTTTGAGGGGTCTGGAACACCCCAGTGCAGCAGCTCCCACCATCCCTGCACACCATGGCTGGGCACAGCGTGGTTTCTGGGCTGCTTAAGGAGCAGGCAGGCAGAGGCTCTCCGTGCTCCCAGCCCCTCTCAGGGGCAGCGCTCTCCCCTGGCTTCCTACTCCTTCCCTTTCACTTCTGACATAGCCACTATAAAAACAGTGCCATCTGTACTCAGAATCATTTTCAAATAGGTTTTGAGATATTTACTTCTATTATTCCAATTCAAAAATGTTTATATTTATATTGCATTCTTTTACGCAAAAGCCTACTTCTGTACTTAAACTAGTTAATGCTAAAACCAGATGAATTTGGGAAAAATCAATGAGGTGTACTCTGTAGCTTTCAGTGCAAAACCAATGAAGCTCCTACTGAGTTCAGTGGAGATTGTTCTTGCTAGCCTACAAAACTTGTCCCCTGCTAACCAGTCATCTTTACAATATCGCTAAGAACAAGGACTGCTCTTTGAAAAAGTCTTAACTTTAGAAAATGTCCAAGATTTTGAAATCATTTATAGTCTTGTTATACTTATTATTAAAATTTCATATTTATAACCCCCAACCTTTTCACCCCAGAGGAGGTTCAAATTGCTCTGTCCCATACTGTACACATATATATTTATATATATGAGCCTAAAGGCTTCCTCTTGAGCACGGCCTGAGGCCACTCATGGATGTATCCATACAGTTGACTGAAATCAATCAGAGATTGTGTGATTCCCATTTTTTCAGCAACTGTATTTAATTTCTCTTGAAAACAACAAATATTTTATGTCTTCTAGTCTCTGTGGCCATTGATTTGTCAGTAGAATGGAATGAAAAACGCTATCAAGCTCTGGCAGCTGAACTGCAGTGGTGATGAAAGGTTGCCCTGATTTTACTCTTTATTACACCACTTGCTACCTTTCCAATGATTTGTCCGCACTATCATTTTTATTAGCTTTGGTGCAAAACAAAGAATACTCTTCTCAGGCAACAGTTAGGATGGAGAAAAAAAGTAATCCTTTCATTTCCATCAAGGAGTTTCCATAATAAAAATTGCAGAAAAGGAAAATCCTTCCAATTTAATTTCTATTTAATCTCTTTCCTGGTTATACAACACTTAAAAATAAAAATGATAGCCAAGGTTATGGATAAACTAAGCAAGCTGAAAAGAGGAGATGGGGAAAAAAGCAACTCTTCACCATGTTCTTAGCAAGATGTTCTCTGCATAAATACTGTGACTATCCCTTAAAACTTGATCAATTTTCAATAAAAAAACCTCACATATCCCAAAACACTCCATGGTAGAACATTTGCTTACGTATATTTTTCATACAACAGTAGCAAGAGAAAGAGTTGGGAAAGCATTCATAGTTATTGCAAGTAGTTCGTGTCCATAGGGATCAGTAATAGTCTCCTTGCCCGGAGGAGTCCTTGAGCCAAAGTTGTTCTTTATTTCACTCTGCATCTCCTCCAAATCAGAATCTCTTACTGAGCAACTGAGGAATGTTACAAAAAACATAGGTTTTCGATTGATTTGTAGACTAAAATAGCTTCCAACTCTGAAAAGGTCTTTATTTCATACTATATGGACTTTTAGGGAGTGGGCAGGGAGATTGTGCTCAGTATGAGAAGGAGGAAAGGTGGAAAAAACCTGCTCCATGTAGATATATTAACAGAGCTTGCCACTCTGGGTCTGTTGCCTGGGTATTTACTGATGCTGTGAAGCAAAGATGGAGACATACAGGTTTAAGGTCCACTAGGCTAACACAGACAAAGCACTCAGTTGTGTCAGGATGAACTCTTTGGAAATGTTACTCGTGAGAGCAATCCCAGCAAATGCAATGGACCTGCTCAGAGGAGTAAAGCCACCACAGCACTGTTGTTAGGCTCAGACCCATGCAAGATTCCCATGTAGAATAGCCGATAGGAGAGAGGCACACGTGCTCAGCAACAACTGATAGTGCTTAATGAAGACCATGTGTATTAATAGGCCTGAGCACAGGAAATGAGAGATTTCCCTCTGCTCCTCTAATGATGTCTAAGAGCAAGTTCTGTGTAAAGAAATATTTCTTTAGGAAATAGCTGACTGACTGGACTCCTTAAGAAAAAAAGAGGCAGATTTCCATTACTTTTTTTCTTCAATTAGAGTTAGTCTTGGTTTATACTGCCTTACCAGATCTCTTAAAATTGTTTTCCAGACATTCCCACGGTGCTAATGTCAGACCAATATCTAATAACTTCTTCCTGAAGGCTGATATTTTAACACAGTATCTTTCAGCTCAGAGTGCATAAGCCAATTATGTTATTCTCCCAGCCAACACTCAGGACATGCAGAAAAACCTTCCTGCTTCTGATTAGTAGCAGATATGGTTTTGTAATGGATTGAGACACAAGTTTCGAAGTGCTAACAAGCTTTCATGACATGTTACCAATGTATATGTTTAAGCTACAGAGCCTGATCCAACCAATTAGTTTATAATGTAAATTCTTGAGCAGTCCAGGTTTAGTAGTACAGAAAATTACATTTGTTGCTATTCATAGTTAATTATTGAACAGAAGCTGGATGTTTATTCTTGTACAATTGCCTATTATCACAAGTAAAACTTCAAGTAGAGTCATAATTTTTTACTGTTATTATTTTATTGCTCTATCAACATAACTTGATTTTCTTGAGATGTGTCACTGCACTACCAGGAATTAGATATAATTATATAAGGAAAAAACCACAGCAAGTTATTCCCAACAGCTTATTTATTAGACAACACATCGAATTTCACTAGCAAATAAGACAACTTATTTTGGTTAAGCAAAGCTGTACACAATATTTATACTGTTACATATGCAATTTTAGCATACCCGCTAATAAAGACATCTTGAGGGAATCCAAAAGCCTGCATAGCACATTCTCACATATAAAGTGCCATCTATCTTGGAATACTATCACCAGTATTAAGACAGTCTGATACTTGTTGACTGCCTTTCATACCAGATTGACCAAGCTTTGTCTCAGAATAGTTCTAAGAGGTCCAAGAATTTCATATATGATCCTAGGCTAAATCAGGAGTAATGTGGCTTCCCTCTTCAGACTGTTTTTATGGCCCTTTATACTTTGCATGTTTAATACATTGCCAATAGCATGAGGCAATTTCTGTGAAAAATGCTATCTTTTCACATGACTCTTCATAGAACCAATTGCTCCTTAAAGATGATGTTTTATGTTATCCTCAGGAGCTAGAATAGATATAAAATGTATATAGCAAAAATGATGGAATGCAATTTATTTTAAAATCTTTTAAAAAGCTACCAACTGTCACAAAGAAAAGCTAAATCAAACATGGCGATCTTCAATTTTCTGTTGCCAGCCTTTAGAAAAGCACTTTTGAAGCTACTCCATTCAAGTATTTGGCCACACCAGCCTCAGTCTATATTGTTATGCAAAGTTCCTAATAGCACTTGGCTTACATGATTGTGATGCTGCCCCAAATAAATGGCTGCTCATATGTATTACAGTTTTTAATCTGATTTTTCTTCCCTGCATTAAAAGGAGTATCCGGCCCTTTCTTGATACCTTATCCTCTGCATTAGCTCCAGATCTGGGCAGGGAAGATACCCAGCTTTCTTTGTAAAAGTGAACCTTCAGAAGCATGCAGATTTGTTCTCTTCTGGACAAATCACAATCATTTACTTAGGAGTTTCAAAAGAAAATTCTTGCAATAGTTTGTTGAAATACTTTTAAAGAAACTGTTGTCTTAAGAAAAGAAAGAATTTTGTCCAAACTTCTGAATGGTGGTCATTTATGGAACTAACTGGAGGACCTCAGCTTGTTTAGGATGTTAATGCCACTAATAGGAGGATCTCCACATTTTTAGGGTGTTGCTGCCGGATATGACCAGCTGTTCCTGAATTGCTCACCAACATGATTCCCAGGTGGATCCTAGAGGAATTTCTTCAGAAAAATTTACCAAATATGTTCCAAGACTTTGAGATCAGTTCCTGGAAGTGAGCAAGGCTGGAATAAGTAAAGCCCCAGTTTTCATGAAATGATCTTGTAGCCTGTCCTCATATTTCTCCAAGACTTTAAAAGCATAAAAATGATGCAATAATGATCAAGAAGATTACAGCTCAAAATGTAGACAATTTTAAATGAAGGTTCGAAAAGAATGCATTTTCAAGTTTCCTTCTTTTAGTATTTTTGCAATTCAGTAACAACAAATCTTTTATTATTTTTAAGATACTTTTATTTGTATTTTGACCTCTTAAAAAAGGTTTTATGAGGTTGAGATAGCTTTATGTGACCTTTATTTCTTACTGTCCCTGCACAGGACACATTTCTGTGTTTATCTTCTGCAGTGTCCTGGTCTATAACCCAGCAAGCAAGTGGGGATCCAAGTCTGAACCACAGAGCTCAGGACTACAGGAGCTGGTTCAGGCAGTGTGTGGGCCAACTGGCCCAAGGTGATGAAAAAGAACCACCAAAGTTCAGTGTAGGTGTGGCACATTGTTTCAAATATTTCAGGTGTCAGAGATGTGTGTGTGTACATACACACATGGGACACACTAGAGACTATAAGACAGCAGCAGCCCAGAAGCTGAGTCTACGTTGTTTCATTTGCTCTTGCTCTGGAGACCTGGGCTGTTCCTCAAATCCATCACTGACTGGAAGGTTAGTGCAGGCAGACACATTCCCCCCTGGATGCACTACATGGAGTGAGAGGTGTGCCTCCTTCCACGCACTGACCCCACTTCCCCCCAGGAGGGGCAGTGCCCTCAGTTCCCACAGTCATTTTACTGCAAGAAAGCCCAAATAATCTTCAACATGATGGCAATTAAAAATTAGCTCACAGCCTCATCCAAAGTATGGATCTGCAGTTAGCAAAGGAAAGTTAGTCGCTTACTGGTTTCCAAATGAGAAAATACATGGTATGCCAAAACATTCAGCAGGCTGAAATCAATTTGTACTTCTGCAGTGTAAGTGGAAAAAAACCATCCTCAGATCACCTCCTACATGGGCAATAGAGCTCACGCACAGCCTGAGGCAGACAAATCCTGCAGTTGCATGGAAGCAGCAAGGAAGGGTCTCAGGACACTAGGTGCCAGGGAGAATGATTTTCAAGTTTAGATTTAAAGAAATCATCCACTCTATTTTACGTGGATGACACTTTCCAGCCTGAAGAATTAAGAAATGTGTCATTCACTGGAAAAAAGGTAGTAGCATATAAAACTAATGAGAAATAATATGAATAATATGACTGTGAACCATGCCATGCACTTGACATGGAACCACTGGGATAAGATCACTTAAAACTGTAGGCAACAGCTTGCTTTCATACCACCAAGTGTTTCACTGTAGCAGAAAGGAAGAGTAAAGGGCCGACAGGTTAGGGAGGAACACATCCCCTGTGAATGCCCTGGCATAAGGAAGTTTTGGAGCTGGCTTTTGGGTTCTGCCTCCCACAGTCTACACCCACTTCCAGCAGAGTGGCTAACTGAAGGAGAGATGATTTTTGCTGCTCTACACTTCTGAAAAAAACCGAAGGACCAGAGTTGAGTGGACAACATTTTAGTTAATGCTTCACACTGTGCAGAAGTTTCTCCTGAAATGCCAATCAGCTGGGCTGGCTCCATGTGCCAGTGGGGGACGGGCAGAGGAACCTTACACCCGGCTCCAGTTTGAAATTGTTGAAAATGCTCAGTACATTTTCATGACATTTTCCAGGCAGGGCTGCAGCAGGAGGAAGGGAGGCAGAACATGTGCCTGCATGCGTGCCACTGCAAAGCTCAGCAGCTCTTCAGCGCTAGCCTGCCTCAAGCCAGCATTTTCAGCTAAGACCTCAACTTCCTATTAAAGAGTTAAAGTACAAGCACTAAATTCCTCCTGCTGAAAGTAAAGGGAAGTATCGGGTAGAGAGGCAGACTATAAAACTGAGGTCAATAGACCTTTAAGTTCGTTGGCAAGATCTCTGGAAGTGTATTGCCAGAGCTAAGGCTGGTCAGACAACAAGAAGTCACGGAGCTGCATAAAACTCATCTCTAGCATGTTATTTGTACACTCACAGCATCAATTAAAAAGACAACCCTGCCTCTAGTAGGATGTAATGCTTGAAATTAAAACAGGAATATATACCATGGTATTTCACCTTGCAATTTGTTATGGTTCTAAACTAATTAATTATGCTTCTTACTGCAAAGATAAGTATTTTCAATGATGTTTTAAATGGTCTGTTTATAAGCAAGCCCAAAAGACAGCTTGACTTTACTCTTTCTTGCCAGTAGCTATTAAATGTATAAACCAGCATTCTAGAGACTTACCTGCAAGTGACTTTGCCTGTACAGCTAAATGGAAAGTATTATTTGTTCTAACTGCTGCTTGCAGATGCTTTCTTTGTGGTTTCACAGGTTGGTCATAACGCAAACCTTTTTAATTTTTATTTTTTATTTTTACAGCTGTTTAATTGGGATAGTCCCCGCTCTGGAATTTATTTGCGATGTTTATTTACACAGAAGGCTTTTAAGTTTGCAAAGGCTGAGTTTTGCTAGGAAGGGCCAGGTAGAGTGTTTGTGCAGCTGGTCACCAGGTAACCCTCCCAAACACTGCTGGAGACCACTGGAATCAAGCACAAGGATTGAAACAGTGCTCTCCCCAGGACTGTTTTCATTGCAGCACAAGCTCTGATGTTTGCTCAATTTTGTTTGATGTCATGCAGACCCATAATTCTACTTTGAAAAGATAAAAACTGCGAAGCAGCAATTAACTTTCTTCAATAAGCACATTTTAAGCAGCAGAAAATTAACAGTTTTATTGCTGAGTGTGGCTGGGGAAAACCATGATGGCTTATTAATAAAATTTCAATACATGGTTAAACTGATGCAGTCAAAAATCCCAAATTAGACACCAAGATGCTTAAAAAAGAAAAATTAAAAAATCACATTCATTCTCAAAGAATGTATTTGAAACTTTACTTTGATATAATATTAGAGAATTTAGGCTTAAATTACAACATGTTTTTGAGTTATTCTCTCACTGGTTGAGGCAGTTAAGAACATGGGTCTGATTTTCCGCACTAGATGTGTCTCCTGTCCCCAGGATCAGGCACAGCATGCGCATAATTAGCAGCTGGCCTGCACGAGAAGTGAGGTCCTACTGTAAAGCAAGGCCTGGGGGTGCTGGCAGAGCTGGAGGAGCCTTTCTGGAGGGCCACTAAGGACCACTGGCTGTTGATAAAGATCTCTGAAGCTGGCAGTTCTGCAAACCTATGTGGAGCACTAACAAGAAAAGATTTGAAGTTTATACCAAAGTGTTACAAAGCATCCAGAAAAAAACCAAACAAACCAACAAACTAAACCAAAAACCCCACAACCAATTGCTGAACACGTTGAACACAATTTAGTCTGGCTATGACTGTTCCCAGCTGGACATCCATGGCTCCAGACTGTAGTAAAACTCATAAGAGAAATATCCTATATCTTGATGAGTAATAATATAAATATAATTAATCTATAATGTAAATATTAAATCCTCTCTTTTCTCCTTCCTTTGAGCATGTTAGAAGACATTCCCTCCCAGAATTACTTGGGTGGGTTGAGTGTGTGCTGCTGTTGAAGAAAAATTGTTCAGCTTTTCAGACATTCATATGCTTTCAAAAGCTACTAATTTAGAAGAGCATTTCTCACCCTGGTCACCTCTAAGTAGGCTTGAAATTGGTTAAGCAACAGGTTTATCTGGAACCACTGGGAGGCAAAATAAATGTAAATAGTATTTTCTTTGGTACCTTGTAGCAATGGAGAAGCATGAAGACAGTAAAATGCATATTTATCAGGCTACTTATTTTTAATTTTGGTAATGTCCTGAATTTCATTGTGCTTGACATGTTTACATTTTGTAGTGCATCTATAGCATTTCTAGTCATCCCTCTCTGAAACCTGAATTGTCATAATCCCTGCAATTCTGCACTAAGTGCAAGATAGGCAGTCTCCATATGGAACACTGCCTTAGAACAGACCTTACTCTACTGAACATGTTTGTGGGCATCTGTGAGACAACAAAAGAGCAGGAAGGCCTTGTCCTTAAGGAACGTCAGTCACACCCCTCACCCTGAATAACCTAGATGGTGAATGTTATTTGGTCTAAATTTCTATTTTATTTTGCCTAGATCAGTCATTGTGAGCCTTTTTCCTTTTTATCTTATAGTCACCTTCTGTCTTTTCATCCAGATATAACTTCAAATAATGGATTCCACCAGGGATTTTTTCCTTTCTCCTTTTCAACACAGAGAAAGAAGTTAAACAAGGAAAAAAGGTTCTGAGCAAATCAATGAAGCTGAGGTTAGTGGCTTTTGAAAACAAAACCCCTATAGTACTGATAGTAGTGGGTAATAGTAATTTACCAATCTGTATCCATTCCCAAGGTAACTAATCTAAGTACTATGGTAACAAACCTAAACAAATATAAATATTATCTTTCCTCCGGTTTCAAAATTTTCACATTTAATGCTGTTTGATAAAGCTACGCTAGCAGTTCCTCAACTGTTGTTCACAAAGACATACTATAGCAAATAGAGTCTCATTGTGCCTACCAGAATCTGCAAGCAGTTGCAGTGTTTAATAAATAATAGGTGATTATACATCCAGAATTGATTTTATTTAGCAATATAGGTGCAAGTAACAGTAAGTAGGCATATGTCAATGAAACAGCATTTTAAGTAAGACAGGCTTCATGAACTTACTGGCATGGCTTATCAGTTTGTTTGACATGTTCGTAATATCTGTCATAAATATATTATGTGATTAACTTATGATTGTAAGGAAAATAAATGCCTTTAAAAATTATTATTCTAGTGGAAATTCATCTCAGAATTCATGTAGGTACTTGGCTCTCTTCTTCTTGATCTGTTTCTCAATGTTTTATACATTATTATTTACTCACAATTCAGTTTTTGTTTGGTAGCTTGATCACATCAAATCTTATATTTCTAACACAAATATACCCTGCTGCTCTCTACCAAGTGAGCTTTCCAGTACAGACCTCCTGGAGACTTTGCAAGCAGCTGCCTGGGGAAGTCCTGCCTGAGCCCTGCAGGGACCAACTGAGCCCTGCCCGCCCTGCTACGACCCAGCCTCAGGCTGCTAAGTGCAGGTGAGCTGGCTCCAAGCAGTGCCTCACCTGGATGTGCTGCACTGCCCTCCTCCACACACTTGGATCAGCACTGCCACCTTCACACAGCTGTCAGCACACTACAGACACAGCTCATCTTGCATGCAAGTTTTGCACAAGATTCTAATCAGACAACTTGGGTCTTAAGAAGAGAGGAAGACAGCCCAAAATAGTGACTCTTTAGAAAAGCAGTTGAAATGCAATAGTTCTCTCTCTTATCTTTCCCTCAGAAATCCAGAAAGTTTGACTGTGCTCAAGAAGACAAGGATACACCCAGTTTTATGAGGGAATATCTCCATCATGAAATAGTAAAATTGGTTTCTAGAGCTGGGCGGCTCTTGCCCTTTTGTCATGGTCCAGTCTTTCATCACATGGGCAGCAAAGCAAGCACAGACCAGACCTTAAAGCTCAACCTTGTCGATAAGTAATGTCTTCCCATACAAATCTGTTTTCCAAGGTAAGAGCTAGTCTTTAACTTGATTTGATTTCAGTGGTAGTCATCAATTCAACACTACGAATTTTCTGTCTCTGGCCTTCACTATTCCATCACGGAATTCCAACCAGAGTATGAAGAGCTCAATATTCACATTGGCGTGTGCGATTTGATTAGAACTCCTGCAGAGACCTCACAGGCTCAGACAGATTTACATCGCCTGAAGAAAATAGTTCCTAACCTGGCCAAAGGGAAAGGGCAGAAAACACTAGCTGAAGTGCAGGCTCATGTCTGCAATGTTTCCACTAGGATTGCTGAAACGACACAAAACACACCAGCCCTTGATCCTGGGCTTGTTTGGGTTGGAGGTCTAATGCAAAATGTGTTCTCAGCTCTAGTCAGCTGCTCCTTGGCTTTGGGCATGACCACAGTTTTGCATTACCTCATTTTATCTGGAAAACACTTTGGGTTCTACGCAAATACAGTTAGTCTTAAAATGACAGATTTCCTGCTTTAGATTTATATATTTTTCTGCAGTGTCTGGTTCACCAAATGTCAGCAGGGAAAACTGATCACCAGGAAAACCGATCTTGCCTTCTTGAGCCATTTCATAGCTATTGGAGTTGCAAGGGGAAATAAATTTCCAGTGAGGCAAACTGTTATTTCTGCATAATGTGAGCTGATAGTCAATAGTCGGTGGTGCTCACAGACACAAGAAGAGGCAATGGGCACAACTTGAAACACATGAATTTCCATCTCAATAAAAAACCCAAAATCATGACTTGAGTATAGAACAGATTGTCTAGGGAGGCTGCAGAGTCTTCATCCCTGGAGCTACTCAAAACCTGACTGGTCACAGTCATGGGCAATCTGCTGTAAGTAGGTCACCCTGCTTGAAGTAGGGGGCTGGATCACAAACTGGATCTCAGAAGGTCCCTGCCAACCTCAACCATTCTGTGATCTCTGTTTCTGTGCCAAATACCATGCAAAAGTAAACCAGGAAAGGAGCCATCAACCCTCAGTGAGGCTTTAACTCTTCAATCTTCTGTAGTCAAAAGTGATATGAATCACATGGTAGCACTTCTCGATCCTAGTCTTGATTTGTTGATAGAGAACTCAAAATCCACTGGGACTTCCAAGACAGATGCTTGCACAGAAGACCATATTAGTGTCTCAATACAAGACACTAATATGGTCTTTGTTTTCTTTCAAAAAGTTCCTAAATTCCCTGACTTTTAAGACAGGTATAGCCACCTAAAGACATCTGTTCTTTGCAGATGTTTTCAGACTTAGATCCAGAAGTATGTCTGGAATGTAAAAATTTCTCAACAGTGGACTGCATCTCAGAGGGATACAACTGGAGACTCTATTTGCTTTTCTTTGAAGCCAGAAGCTCAGTTACTTCAACAATACAACTTAGATTGGGAAACTTTCCCTCAGTTTGCCAGCTTTTGTTTTTATTACCATTTATCTTTGCTGCTCTTGGTCAGATAACACTTTAAGAAAGTTTCAACATCCAAATATAAGATTTAGCCTTTTCTCAAATCCAATAGGTGCAAAGATAATGTCCTAGGCAGACCAACAGATAGCTGATGAACAATCCATAAAAGGTATTTCAATAATTTGCAACCCTCTCTTCCCTTTAATTTGGAAATAAAAAAAAAAAAAATTAAGTGGCCTAGCTAATGTCTCCAGATATTTGGTAGAAAAATGCATATATTTGATTTGTCTCTAATACAAACAGTCCTGTTTTTCTGGATTCTGGACTGCACATGCACAAGAGTGTGTTCTGATGAGCTCACAGACAGGAAGTGAGGTATTTGCTTACCAAAATGCTTTAAAATAAACCAGAAAATCTGACACACATGTGCAGAAGTTTGTTCTCCAAGTGTATTGTTCAGGCTCTTAAAAAATAGAACTATTGTTACAAAGGTGTTTAAGTGTCACTATCTGCCATTTGAAGAAAAGAATAATATCTTTTATGGAGTGGGACACGGTAAAGAACTAAAAGCATTTGATTTACTTTTTTAATATTATAAACAGTCCATATTTTACACAACTTAGCCATAAGGAATTAATTTTTATTAAATAATAAACTGCAGTTAAGTGCAGTTTATTCAGATGATTTTACTGTCACTAAGTTGCTACTAAAATTTTGAAACCAAAAATCTGAAAAAATTCCTGTCAACTGATGTTAGCAGACAGCACTAATTACAACAGCTACTGCTTAATTTTACAAAATCCTGACCAAATCCACATTCTTTTGAGCAAGTATGTGGCTCCAGTTCCACTCAGGTTGCAAGTAAGTGATGAATAGAAAACAGCCACACAATTCTAAAGCCCTGCAGCGGGAAAACAGCACTAACAGTAACCCTGTAACTCCCAGTGTGTCAGATTCTCTTTTTTAGTAGCCTGGTGAACATATTACAGCTAGTTCTGAGCAATGTACACCACCATTTACTACCTTTCTACTGCTTTTTGCTCTTCATCGATCTATTAGCCATTAATACTTTTACCTAAGCTCTGTGATATCTGAAAAATCAATAACCATCCTCAAAAACAATAGTAAATGTGAAACTGAGAAGAAATTAGGAAATTGTGCTTCATATGAAGCCTGAGTATTAAAGAATTAAGGCATTTTGAACCAAGAGAACCTGAGAGTAAGTAAACTAAGAAATGTTAGAAATAGAAAATTTGAGACTAATATTGTAGTGCTCTTACAGATTTACAGAGAAATTAAGACACTTCTGACAACCAGAATTCCTAGGACAGAAATTTACTGCAAGCAGGAAATTGTTATGATGGTATTGCAAGGTAAACTCTTTTTTGGAATTCCTAGCTCTGATATTTTTATTTTCAGTCTCTTAGTTACTAAAGTTCAGCTTAAGGAGGGTAGCTTTTCCGATGCACCATTATTGCCATTGGCTGTGGATTTCTATCCATTACCAGGAAGTCTGAACCCTGGAAGAAGCAAACCTGGACCCTGGAAGCAGAGAGGAGGACTTGCACTCTGGCAGTAGAATTTATCTCCTGCCTCATGGCACTGTGGGTTCTGTTGTTTCATTCCTCTGTTCTGGAGTCTCTCTTATTGCACAGCTCCAGTCTGTTGCTGGAGCAGGAATGAAGAACACCAGAAAGAAACACTCATTCATTGTTTATCTCTTCACTTGTCCCTTTTGGCATTGGTATAACATGATACTATGAGGTTTTGGTGAGGCTTCACTGACACAAAGATGCGACACATTGTTTTGAATGGTGGTTTGTATTTTATGTACAAATATTACCAGAAGCATCTTTCTCTTTGTGCCCACCACACCACCGAAAACAAAAAGGACTGTGCTCTCTCTCCAGGACTGGTTGTATAAAAAGAACTCTGTTAGTGGAAGCATGTTGCACTGAAATATTTCTGCTGACAAGGTACAAGGTATTGCAGTCTGACCCCTCACAGAAACACATTTCCACAGCAAATAGACAAACTGTTTACGATGGCAGTGATAAAGCATTTCACACTCATCTTCTGCCTTCCTGCTAAGGCCAGAAGTCAAAAAAAAAGCTGAGGGTCCTAGATATTTCAGTAGCCTGGAAAAAGATGACCATAGGAGGCAGAGGTCCACTTTAAAAAACTGAGTCAAAGGCTGTGTTGGACACTTTAGTCCTTGTCAAGCTTGCACTTCTTAACAGTTCATAGATTTGGGTTATTCCAGTGAGTGGTTATTCCTGGTGATTACTGCAGTGACTCTACTGGTGCTGCTGGAGAGGGACAGAAACCATCAGCTACTTGAGCACTAATTCCTTGTAGGAGGCACAGGGTGAGAGCAAACTCTGCCTCAGAGGTCTGGGCAGGCGGGTGTGGGAATGAGAATGCTGAAGAACAGAGGAAGACAGCCATGTCCCACAGTGAGCCAAACAGAGCCTTGCAAAGAGTAAATAAGAAAATGGACAACGTAAGCCCTGGTAGCAGCTCTCTGCTGCTCAGCCAGCAGCCACAGATCTACATTGACATGTTCAATACTTGAATGAAGGCAAAGAAAAAAGTAGTTTTCATAACTATGAGGCAAACTCTCCCAACTCAGCTAGCTACCTTCTCATCCTGGCATGGTACCCCAACTTATCACATCCATAAATACAAAAAAATGGAACAGTAGTTGTAGCTGAACATATTCATATATATTGGTATATTGGAAACTTTCAGCTTTGCTTCTTTTTTTTCTATTTCACATTGCTGCTACAACCCACATCCCTGCTGGGCTTTGATTGCAGCTTTAGCTAATTATATTAGTTGAGACCTTTTGTCATACAGTGAATCAGATCCTCAGATCCTCAACAGATCTAAATGAATGCAGCTGTACTGATGTTAGTGGAGATTTTCCCGTTCATATCAATTATTCATTATCTCCCCCAAAAATGAAAATGCAAACTGCCATACTCTAAAATACAATTTTTAAAGCAAAGGGATATACCTTTAGTAACTCTTTACAATTTATTTCCTAGAACACTTTGGGAACATTATTGGCACTCTAGAAAGCACCAAAATAGCATGCTGGCTAACAAAGAAATGAACTATGCCTTCAGTACATTCTCCAGATGTATTTTCCCATAGAAATAAAACTTTAAGATTATTGCCACATCCAAATGTATTACATATATCCAAGAAGTCAACAAGCATGGAAGTCTACTAGATGACTATTTTTATACAGAGTATAAGAGAAACCAGAAGAGGGAAGATTGCACCACAGTTTTCCTCCTGACATGACTGTCGCATAGGAACAACCATAAAAATATTATTTATCTTACACCAGTTCTATTTGGTCTGAAAATGGTTGTACTTTCTGGCATGTAAAAAGCTTTACAAAGCTAATGAATAAATACACCTAGAAGCACACCAGCTTTGAAAGACCCCAGTGTTCTACAGCTATTGGTGTTTAGGGCACTGAATTTGCTTTTTCGAATGGTGTGGCATGAGATAAAAGCAGATGACTTTCCTCCATCAGCTACAGATTTTCTCAGCCTTTTTGCACAGATGACTGTACACGTTCTTTAGCTATCAGCACCTAAACATTCTAATTCTTCCTGGCAACATGAACTCTGGTTAAATTTCAGCTGTCATCCCACCTTGTCCCTGATACCTAGAGATATGTCTTCATAGATCCACTCATTTTCCATAGCCTTAAACCTTCTGGAAAAAAAATCAAAACCAAAAAACAACCAAACAAAAGAGGCAGCCTAGCAGAGGTTTATTTCTGCTTTGGCATCTAGCTTAAACTTCATATATCAGACATTTAATGACTTGTTTTCCACAGCATTGCTGGCAGCAGCTGTGCTGCCGCCTCCTCTGTGTTTGTGCAGAGGTTTTGGGCTGCTTTGTAGCTGGCCGAGTTGCAGGAGGTGGCACATGAATGTTGCGGAGGGAGCGCCGCTGCCGCCCCGCACGCAGCCCGAGCCGGGCCCGCCCTTGGCATGAGCGCAGCCTCAGCGTGTGTGTTCCCCCGCTGGGAGCACAGAAACAGCTTGCGGAGATGCTGCGGCTTTTCCAGCCGTGGAACTGGCTCTACATTTGCTGCTCCGTCCCGCCACTGCTGCTGTCCCTCCAGGCAGCCCTTGGTTCCCCCGTTTCCCCGGAGCGCAGCCCCCCGGGCTCCTCACGCCACGTGGAGAGCCCTGGTACTGGGGGGCGTGGGAGGAGAGGAGCTGCACCTGCTGCTGCACCGACTGCCTCATTAGCGCAAAGAATCCTCCACTGTTTGGGAATGAAGCCTTGTGCCTGTGCTGGCTCTGGCGCTTGCTAGATACAAATAAAAAAATTGCTAATCGTTCAGGTGACTAGTGCATTTTTCCTCCCTTTCCTTTCATTTTCGTCAATCCTAGTGTTCAAAGTGATTCTCAGGCATAACAAATAAGTTAATGACAATCCATAATAATCATCTATACCTTTTCCATTTCTCAAGGAAAACCATTAAAACCATTTCTTCCTGCTATAAGTAAGCTGAGAAAATGTTTTCCTCTAGTCTTTCCTCTGACATTGTTACACTCTTAGACGCTGCTGAGAAAGTCCATCTTTATGAGACCACTATTCTTTTAATGGCGATTTTGCTGACTTTTCCATTGTAAATGCAGATTTTTTTAAAACAGTGCAGTGTTCAATTGCCTGATTGTGAAACCCTGATGTTAACAGGATTATTCATGCAAGCACTCTCCATATTACGCAACAATTGCATAATCACTGCCTGAATATTGCCTTAGGTTCCAGCTCCAGATTCTCCAAAATCTCATCCTCCCACCCTGTTACAAGTTTTCATGCTGCATGCAGCAATGACAAGAACTCCCTCCAAGAAGATAAAGCACTTAAATTGGGATTCTTTCAGCTTTCTAATGCACATCTTTGCTCTACAGTTCTAGAGAAGGCTTGATGGGATTTGGAGGATTTTTTCATTTGATTGTGTGTGATTATTTTTGTCTGTTGTTGTTTGCTGAAAGGAACAGAAATGGCAAAGACAAAACAGTTTTCCCCAGTTTCTTCCTACAAATGAAACAGTTTTGTTTTATAGCAAACACAAATGGAAGTGCAGCTGTTCAAAATGGATTTCTAGACTTTGCCATTCTGAAATGGAAAGAGGAAAACGAGGTGATCATTGCTGCTTTTTCTCAGCTTCTCACATTCAGACTTTCTTTGTAGCCACTGCTCTAATCATTTCACTATTCTTCTAATAATTACATTGTTTCTATGTGGTCAAAAGGTGGATGAAAACATTCAGCATTTAGAAGGCACATTGCTCTGTAGGGACCAAGGCTCATAATCCGTACTAGAAACAGTAGTAAAATTAGAGACCATCTGGCCTGTTTACCTGCTGATGGAGAAGCCACAGGCCCCAGGCCAGCTGGAGCTGTGTTTGCCAACATTTTGGAAGTCCCCAAAGCTGGAATTAATGACCAGATGTCAGTGGAAGCTCAGCATCACCACCTCCAAACATCCTACTCCTTTCAGAAGCCTTTAGGTGCAGAGAGCATGGAAAAGCTGGCCTTCGATTCTCTGAGCCCTGTTTTGAGGCTTAGAGTAAGCCAATTTTGCACGGTAGTAGGGAAGGGATGGAGTGTGCCCATGTGTCCTGGGTTTGGCTGGGATAGAGTTAAATTTCTTCCTAGTAGCTGGTACAGTGCTGTGTTTTGGATTCAGTAGGAGAATGTTGATAACATTTTTTTTTTTTTTTCAGTTGGCACTACCTGGTGCTGACTGGCAGTCAAGGATTTTTCAGTTTCCCCTGCTTTGCCAGTGAGGAGGTACTCAAGAAACTGGGAGGGAGCAGAGCCAGGAGAGCAGAGCTCAACTGGCCAAAGGGATGTTCCATACTGCGGAGCATCATGCCCAGTATGTAAACTGGGACAGTTGTTTGAGAGGTGCCAATCATTGCTCAGGGATGGGTTCAGTGCTGCTCAGCTCAGGGCTTGCTCAGTCATGAGCAATTTCATTGAGCATCGCCTGTCTCTCTTAGGTTTTATTTCTTTCTCTTTTTGTTCCCTCCATTTCCATTATGATTATTTTATTTCAATTATTAAATTGTTCCTATCTCAGCCCATGGGTTTTACCTTTTTTCCTATTTTCTTCCCCATCCCCCTGGCACATGAGCAAGTGGCTGCATGGTCCTTAGTTGCCTGCTGGGGTTAAACCACACCACCATGAAACAATGTCTGTGACAGTAAATCCAGTCTGAACCTCATAAATATGCTTGCTACTTTGAGAGCTGCATGTATGAAAAGCTGATCAGAATTCAAATGCTGTATACTCTCAGGCTCTATCTGTACTAACATATTTTCAGTTTTTCTGTACAGTAGCATTAGCAAGTGCCCTGAATCTAGGCTGGTTTCTTTATACTTCCATGTCTGGTTTTTTTTCCCCCCCTTCTGTCATTATATCACAGAGCTAGGAAAATACAGAGCACTGGTGTGTGTGCAGTCAGTATGTGCTGGCTCAGTGACACAGATTCCTTCAAAAGACAATATTATCAAATTTATTACAGCATTTTGTGAATGCACTTGGCATGCAGCACAAGCTGTTGAGATATGGACCTTGAAAGATGCTGAGCCAAACCCCTCAAATCTGTTGGTCTTTGGGGAACAGGATGGCAATTGTTGCCTGATATATTGGGCAGCTGCAACTACCACCAAATTATGGATAATCTCCATGGCACAGGAAGAACTGGAAGCAGTGTGTGTGGCACTGCCTCCCCCAGTCAGACTCTTCTGCCACCTGACATCCAAGTAAAGGTTGAGGAAAACGACTACTATTGCAGGCAATAACAGAGACAACAGATTAACATTACAGAAGTTTTCCATATTATTTTCTGAACGAACTAGATTTCAAATATCCGGTAACGTTAATTTGACATCTTTGCAGAATTTTTTTCCCCTTCTATCCTTATTAAAGTCAGGATAAGAGGTATCCACTTCTCTACTAGTCCACAGAACCACTTATTTCATCCTGAGTAAGCTTGCAGATTGTTCAAGCACAGTTTGCTCTGGTCAATCTTTTCTGGCTGTTCCCAAGCACCATCTTGTTCTAGATGGAACTGAAGATGGAAAATACAAAATGGTATACTGGTGACTGATTACAGCCCACACAGATTCCTGAAGACTACACATAACTATTGCAATGGCAAGAGTAAAAGCGACAAATGCAAGACATGAAATCACAAGTATAACAACACAAGTGTCCATTAGCTTCCCCCAACACTCAAATCCCAGGAAACCATCAGTATGCATGCCTATTTTGTATATGTAGGATAATGCAGATGATCCTACATTTCCTATAGCAACCACTACTTGTTAGAGTAATACATTCCCAATCTCAGAAATTCCAGCCTAATATAAACCAGACAATATCAGCAAAAGCCAACAGAAGCCCCTCCCTCTCTCCAGTTCAATTGCTACCAAATGTGCCTGGTTTATCTGAAGGGACATGGGGCATCTCTGCATCTCCCCATATGGGTAGTGCTTATACTAGAAAAATATGAAATGCTGGCAGCTACATCATTTTAATAAGGAAAACACATTAGTAACTGCAAAGCAGCTTGTCTGTGTTTAAGCCTTGCCTTCACTCCTTTCTTGATTTTTACAGCTTCCTTTGCTCAGGCATACTCCCTGTTAGATTAAGCATGAGAAATTTCAGAAGCTGGCCAGTAACTCAACAAATTGTAAGGCATTCTATGCATCAAGTCATTACCCTTTCTCCTCCATAACTAACCTGAGGCACTCTTAAAAATATTAAAGCTGGTATTTTTGCTTACCTAAGGACTGATCTAAATTTTTTTGGAATCAGTGGCAAGGATTCCATCAACTGACATTGGACTCCTCCTGCTCAAGAGGTGACTTCAGTGCATCACAGAATTTAGACGTACCCCAACTTTGTATGTTAAAGGAATGTGTGGAAAACCTTCAGCTGGCTAAAACAGCTCTCTGTTTGTCTCATGTGAAAGGCAAGACTATAACAGGGTAGGTGAATGACTTTCCCCATCTTCTCACCCCCTACTCCAGAAAAAAAAAATCCCCTTAGAGAAATGTGGGTTTTATTCTCTGCCTCTTAAGAAGCTCTTAAAGGTATTTTCCTCTTGTACTGGTTTTGTCTCCTGGAAATATTCCTCTCTATACTTGGTCAAAGGGGATTCTGTTCTAAAGAGACTTCAGTTCTGGGGGAAAAAAATAGCACACTGAGCTGGAAAAGTGAAAGAGGACAGCAAAAATTATGCAGAAAAAAAAATTAAAAATCATGGTTATAGCTATAAGGGAAACTAGTCAAAAAGGAGTTTCCAATTCCCAGGAACTATGCCTGCTCTAGAGTTCAGGTTTGGACAAATTTGAGTTGACAGCAAGACATTGTCAAACCCACATTTTTTCCATAGAAAATAAGTTCTCAGGACCCTGCAGCTGCACTGACTGACTCATTTTCTGTAAGCCTTACGATTCTCAAAACTGATGGATTTTGGACAGACCTGCTGGGACTTCAGCCCTGAAGTCATAGGCATGGGATGACTATTCCCATGTTTTCACCCAATTCTTCAGCCATGCTTCACAGCAGGAAGGTGGAGAGGGGCAGAGCCAGGGCTCCAGCTGGATGTGCCACCAGACACTGCTACAGGGCCACCCTGCTGGGGCTTCCTCCTCAGGACACAGCTTCCAGTTTGTGCCACAACAACGTCAGACACAAATGTTACAGGCCTGTGCCCAGCTTTGGGGCAACTTTCCTAGGCTCCAAAGACTTCACTTTTGGGGCAAATCTCAAGAGAGCCAGTTCTCCCACAGTAAGTATCAAGCTGTTTCAAGGTTGCTAGTCCTGGATAATCTGGATAGGATGCCTCAGCTTTTGTGGTCCTTACTTTGGAAAGGTTTCGTTAGACTCAAAACCAACTGGGCAACTTTTGTGAACATGAGAAGTGTTTTAGTTTCCACCAACTGTCTTTTGGCATTTGTACGTATAAGAAAATTCCTTTGCCTGAAAGACCTTTAGCTTTAGTTCTTACCTTGCTTCATGGGCCAGGTGTTAACAAGCTAAAGCTCTACCTATCATCCTTGTCAGCTGAAGGATCACAAACAAAAACTACATACAACTAATTTAAGATCTATTTCATCAGTTCTAGTACAATTATTTAGTCTTTTACGTATGTATTGTATTGCATTTATATTAAATTTCTTTCATTTCATGAAATGAATGCACGAGACATCTACCGCTCCCAAGATTTAATTAAGACCTGATCAGATAAGCAGGTTGCACCTTCCATGTAAATATAACTGCAGAGCAGCAACCTGATTTATTAATATAAATGCCTCTTTTTACCAAAATATGTTCCATCTTACAGGTCTCTGAAAGCCAGTTAATAAATATACCCCTAGATTCTATCTCCACGTTACACATACAAGTTTATGACAGTACCCTTGTGTGTTAGTAGCAAAGCCATAAAAGCAAAGCATGGGAAAGTTTATACATATATGAAATACTTTACTAGGAGCAGATGGGGAAATGGAGTCAGAAGGAAAGTTTTCAGTAATAAGAAAATACTTAAAGGAAAAAAAAAACCATGTGGAATGTTTAATTGTTTTTTCCAAAAATATATTTGGTCTTGTGCAAAACGTGGTATGTAATGTAATTAATGATGTCAAAGTGCAGAAATTTGGTGTTTCTCAAAATTTCATCTCTGATGCTTTTCCCTTATTTTTAGTTCACACCAAACGCCATTATGAGTTTTCCAAAGGATGAAACTTTAAGTTCTGTCTCATTGTGATATTCCATTCCTAGAATAAATCCAAGCCCAGAACTTCTATAGGCTATAAAGGTTTTAATGAAGCCATTGTAGCATCATCATGCTTTCTTCACAGACATACATAGAGACTATTCTCTAACTAAAAAAAGATGAAAACATGGATGAAAAATACTAGAAGCCTTCAAAGCAGCACAGGTTTACTGAAGTGACCAGGACACCCCACCACTGCAGAAATATTTTCTGTAGCACACTGCAAACAACTTTCAATGATCCTGATAAATACTGTGCGGCTACAAGGTGCCCTTGTCACAAAAAGCCTGAGTTTGTCTCCAGAGACTTAGTTTATTTTTTAAATAAATTGGGTTCATTCTTTTAAAAGTTAAAATAGCACAAAAATTAAACACACCTATTCCTCTCAATTTATTTTTAATTAATTTCTTTTCATTACTGTTCCTTCTTTCAGAATTGCATAAACCAGAACCCATAATATAGTCACAGCTACTTCTCTTAGTCTCTGCAACTGAGTGGAGAGCAGAGTGGAAACATGAAATACCCCAGTGCTGAGGCTGACAGCACACCCCACCTACAAGCAGCTTAAAAACGGCTTTAACAGCACTGATGGAAGGATTTGCCTGCCTCCTAACAGTATACAGCTGAGAAGTAGTTTACAGCACTGAATATCTCAGAAGATTCAATATATACTTTTTTTTGTATGAAGAACCTAGGGAATCTAATCCATTGTGTTTCCACTGAAAAATAAATTTAATTGGTAGCTCTTCTACCATACTTAAACCCTCACAGTTTTACACTCCAATTTATAATTTTGACTAGATATTTTAGTATTCCCTTGTTATCACTGGTTTGAAATGTCTAGGGCAGATACAGTAGTTCCAGCTCTGCCTTTTTTTAACTATCGAACTAGCTAAACCATCAGCTAGTGGTGCAACTCACTAGTCTGACAGATTTCCAGTATACATAGCAGTTACAGAAAAAAAATTGATTTAAATTCAGCTTTGTAATATAGGTTTTCATGCACTCATCAGTTTCTAAGTAAGAAAAAAATGGTCAGAGAAAAGCCTGATGTAGTTTGGTTTGAGAATGTATACCTACATCCAATATGCAACATTGGTCCTGGTGCCTGAAAGTTGTGGCTTATTCTGTGTACTACCTTAGATAATGGCCAGTCTGGACAGGACAGTCTGCTCACTTCTTTAAGTAAATAAATAGGAAAACAGTGGATTGACCTCAGAGCAACTGAGCCATAATATACAGTCATCTACAGAAAGTTAGTGAACCTGGTAAATGCTTGGTCACTAAGAGGATGGATAACGCCGCTGGATCGTGGCTATNACATTAAAAATTGAACCATATGGACAAAATGAAATAAAAAAGCTTTTACTTATAATAGAATACCCTTTCCCCAATTATATAAGCAAGGTCAGCATGTAATGGGATAAAACCCTAGATACACAGGAAAGAATAAAATTTTTTACCATCAGGATAACAGTTACGTGCTACAATTTAGTAAAATTGAATGAATGCTTAAAGTCTAATTCCAACCTTCTTAGGATGTAGCCACTATTGACTTCATCCCACAGCATTTGGCTTTTAAAGGCTTTCTTCCTTTATACACACCTGGTTTTGCTGTGTGAGATTGCAGTGGCATACTGCAGATGCTACTACAGCATTAGGCATGGATTATGGAACTGCATTGGGATCCTCATTTTCTCTGTTGCAGGTCACTCAGGAAATACTTTTTTCTCTTGCATATGCTGGGTATTTTCTGCTATTCAGGCAGTGATTGATATTTAGCTCAATTACCTGACTCAGTGGTAAAACTTAGTCTTTTTCCAAAAAAAACCCAAACCCAAAAAAACACCAAGAAAGAAGAATTAAAAAAAAAAAAAAGGAACATACCCCTGGATATCCTCCAGAAAATGCATTATCCTCTTTTCTGTTCATGAAGGTCTTATTCTGCTCCAGCACAATTACAATTCATTGTACTCTTTAGCATCTCTAAAATAAGAGTCTAAACCTTTCTGTTCATATAACCACAGGAAAGATCCATTCTTTTTTTTTTTAGTTTGTAAAGTTAGAATGATTGGTTTGGGGTTGAAATGTTTTATATCCATAATCACTTACACTTTCTTGACCTTAAACAAAAAAATCCCCTTTTCATCTAGATCACTTGAAAGAGTGAAAGAGGAACCTCATCAGGTTTACAAAGTTTAACCTCCTTGCTTTAAAATATCATGGAATAGTTTCTTGGGATTTGTTACAAGCACTATGCACAAAGGCGTGTTAATTATCTGATCTAAGTTTACATTTGCTTTATCTTCCTTTTGTGCAGACTGTAGCATATTAATTTCATGCTGCCTTCTAAAAATGGTTGTTAGAATAGCAACTGGCATTCAAACCAGCTCAAGTCAACTTTACACTGGACACATGCCTCAACAGCACAGCACTGTCCACCACACTTGCATGAAAGAAATGAGCCCAATGACAAAGAAGAAAGAAATCAACTCATTCAATGCTGAAGATTTCTTTTAGTGTAATTCCTAACATGTGTCTGCAATACAGACACAAGAAGAAAATTTTCTACTGAGTACAAATCTTGTTGATTTTCAGTAAGCTCTTTGTGTATGGCTCCCTGGGGTGTTTTGGAAATTATTCATTTCAGTGCCAGTAAAAGTCCTTGTACCTTTTCTGTTAGCCTAAATAGCAAACTATGAATCTCTTTGAAGGGGTAAGGGCTTAACAGAAACTTAAAGAGATCATACTCATACTCCCAGTGTCCAGACATTACAGTACCAAGTGCAGAAGGCAAGTGGCCTTGTCAGCAAGTGGCCTTTTCGGGTATTAGTCTACCTCTGAGAAAAATTATTGCATTGCAGGACACTAAAGACAGCTGTGAATGTTTTCCTTCATATGAGGTAAGGACAACTGAGGAAAATGGATGAGATTTTTCTTCATTTCTGTCAAATTCCATACACAGAGAAAACATTTCATTTCTGAACAGGGTATGAAGCAACCTGTCTAAAATAAACAAGTCAAGCTTAAAAAAAAAAAAAATCAGGTATGAGATGGCAAGGACTGCTGCCAGCATCTATAAGAAATGAGTCTATAGAGTGGGGTAAGGTACATCTGAAATGACAGGACAAGATAAATATAGCTGTGTGTTACCAACTTCCACTGACTCACAGAATATAAAATCTAAGATTAATGTTCTCTTCTGCTGCAGTTGGTCTAAAACAAGCCCTTCTATGATCAAATATTTAGAGGAAAAGGCTGGGAAAAACATATAATTCTACTTGTGAATAAGTCACTTGTTTTTCAACCTTGGTGATCTCGATTAAAACTCCTGCCTTATGAATGAGTTAATTGTTTTAACTTTCATGACCAAAAAACCCAAATCTCTACCTTAAGATTTCTAAGGCAAGGAACCCTTACTTCAGGGTTAATGGAAAATACAAAAATAAGTACCCTCACACATCAGGAGGGCAGCAGATTCCTTCTAGCAATACTTGGTGTGCTGTAGCATGTAGGCACTCCCACACGAAACCAGTGTTTTTGTTGTAGCTGGACTTCCTGTTCTGACAATGCCAAATGTTTCGCACATTTTCAACAGAGATGCACATTCAAATGCCAATGTTCAAAGTTCCAAGCTGTGACTTGGAACTTTGCAGGTCAAAAGCAATCCCTAAGCACAAAATCTACTTTTGGAGTAGTGAACTACCTTGGCTAAAAGCTTGCTGATAGTGTAGTGGAATTCACGTTCTGTCTGCCTATGCTACATCCACAGGTAAAGAGCTTATGAAGAGCAAAAAGCCTGAGAATTAGTAATAGAAGCATTATTGTCTTGCAACAACTGTATTGTCTATTTTACAGACTGTACCAGAAATCTCTGTGAAAATGAACTGAAGTTTCAGCTCCGAAGGAATTTCTAGGTGGAATGGAATTTCCAAAGCTCTTGGAATTCCAGATTTAGACAGGGAGATCAGAAAACTGAAAAGGTGAGTAAATCGAGGTAAGTACCTACACAGAGAAAAGTCTCTGAGGCAACAAACAAAAGCACAATAAAATCCACTGCAAAACATCCTGGAGGCAGAGTCCCGTTTGTGGTGAAATAGTACATTTCCCATAAAGGTTGCAAAAACAAAGGGTACTGAAAGAGATCCCAAAATGGATAAGGTTGCAAGGGACCAACCTCCCTGCTCAAGTGGGCTCATTCTTGATCACATGGCACAGGATTGTGTTCAGATGATTCTGGAACGTCTCCAGTGAGGGAGACTCCACGACCCCTCTGAGCAACCTGTTCCAGTGCTTGGTCGCCCACACAGTAAAGAAGTTCTTCCTCATCTTCAGAGGGAACTTCCTGTGCATCAGTTTCAGTCTGTGACATGAGAATCTTCTAACACACAGCACCACACCAGCCTCGGACTAACGACGACTAAATGGAAAGGGATGCTGCAATTTAAGGCCCTTTTCAAAATAGTAATTTAAGAAATAGCTCAATCCCTCTTTATTCCAAACTTGAAGATGATTTGCTTTGCACAAGAGTTGCTTTAAAGTCTGTGGAGTGTGTGAACAAGTTGTTTGAAATAGCACAATGATCAGAGGGGACAGCTCACATCTGGGGATGAAATTGCAAGGATCTGCAGAGAAACTGTTCCACGAGCAGTGGAGCTAACTACATCTGGTTTCCACTGGACTAGTGTCTTCTAGTTGATTAACTTTTAACTGAATGTGCGAGGTCACCCTAACTAAATATCCAGTAGGTATTAGATGGAAAAAACCCAAACTTCTGTTACTCCTTGTTTTAAAACTGGTAATTCACACAGGAAAAGCTTTAGTTGAGGAGGAGATTCTCTAATGTCTGAAACAGAAAAAACGCCAAAAGCTCCTTTTTTTTTGCAAGCAGCTAAGCATTCATAATGTACTATTCTGCGTAGGTTTTTTTGCTTTAGTAAGAACTTAAGTGATTCTTATTTTCCACCCTCTCCAGTGGACATACTAAAAAGATATTTGCTTTCCACTAGAGGTTTTTTATTACTTATTAGGAATTTAATGTGATTAAGAACTTTATTCACAAATATGTCTGATTCAAAAGAGAAGACGGGTAAAGATGTTTTCATAAATCTTATTTCCTTAGGAAATGAGGATTCAAACAAATCAGATATGCAGAGAGGTGGAAACAATCTGGGGGAATGGGTAAACCTGGAATTCATAGTGGTTTCCCTGTTGAACAGTGAATCTTATTTCAACATTCCTCACAGTGGAAGAACAAATGTCCTGGGAAAACTGAAGTACTTCTGTGATTACCAGGCCTCCATCTACTCCTGAAGGAGCCTGTGATCCTTGCAAAAAAAGGAGGGAATATGATTGCCATTTTACAAAGAGGCAAACCTGACACTGTTGCCATTTATGATTTTGATTTCTCTGCATGTTCAGGGACACGTAGCTGAACCTCAGAGTTCCACATTGCTGTGCTAAGGCCTTAAGCACAGAACTGCTTATGCTCCTGGACATACTCAGGGATATGTGAACTCTTCCATGTGAGTAATCTCAGTGGGAAAGGAGAGAGGTCTAGGCAGTGGAACATGGTGTCTGGCAGACTGCCAGCAAACCCAGCACTGGGGATTGAGTGTAATTTATAAAAGGGAATTTAGGCTGCCTCATTAGGTTCCAGATTTTTCTCATTGTGGAGTGCAGCAAGATAGAGAAACCAAGCAAAGACACCTACAGTGTCACAAAGACCAAGCTACGGAGAAATCAGGAATATTGGGTGACAGATAAAGGCGCAGACACTCTCCGCATGCTTGAAAAGTGCTCCACTAAATTGGTAATGACAATGAAAAACCACTGGAAGGAAAAATTTACTATATTCATATTTTAATTTATGGAACTGTCAACAAAATAAACTTAAGATTTTATTATGGGCATATTCAGAAGAGTGTCAATGTGCTTTTTGGTCTGGTTTTTGGGTTTTTTTTTGGTTTTTTGGGTTTTTTTTGATATGTGTGGCAAGTACTGGGGCCTGTTTCAGAGAATAACTCGGTTTTGAGATAAAGTGAGAACATGCTTTTAACTGCTGCCACTCTCTTCAAGTAAAAACCCTTCTTAGCACCAATTCCTGGCCACACAGCATTTCCATTATACTTGGGTTTGGTTTTTTGGTCCAACTTACAAGTGGTTTTGCTTCTTTTAAAAGGAGTACAAGTGATAAATCTACTATGAAACTACAAAGCCAACTGAAAAGCTTGCATTTATTTACAGGGAACCAAATTAGACCCTAGTTGGCAACCAGGCAAAATGTGCTTTACTATTTACACTAGAGAACACAAATTAAAAAGAACTAACCAGCAGAAAAAAATGAGAAGTTTCCTGTACTGCCTTTAATACAGTCAGAGAACGTGCAAATAGAAGAGAAAAAGGAAGGTGTTACCTCATTCAGAATGGAAAAAAGGCAGAATTAACTCAGGGTGTGTCCACTAATTATCTGCTTCAAAAGGAGTTGGAATTATGTAGCCCCAGGAACTTCCCAAGGTATGAGCTCTAGAAAAAGCAGTAGTTCATTAGCCAGTCCCATAATCTGGAACCAACAACCTCTAAATTTAAGGTTAATGACTGACTTTGTTGCTTCTGTCATTTTATCACTTAATTGCATTAACATTACCCTGTTTGTAAGTAAACATGTCCTAAAAATCTATTGTGGCTTCAATGGCTCCTAAATGCTCTATCCCCTCATAGAACATCCCAGTGACAACAGGCAGCTGGAGACTGAGTAGCTCCACCCTTCCAATACTGTGCATCCTGCCTCAAGGCACAGGGAAGAGGAAAAAGTAACTTGGTAATTCTCCACAAAGCTTAACAGGCAGCTTTGGAGATTAGACACAGTACTGGATGGCTGCTTGGAACTACTCACTGGATGATGGTGAGGATACTTTCCACTAATCACAAGTACAATCCAATTTCATGAATACACTGCAGTCCCTCATCTTCACTCATGGGGGGATAAGCTACTTTCCAGAGTACTAAGCAAGAGCAAAAGCAGTCCTTTGTTTCCAAGTACTGCTGTTACGATTAGAAGCAGGAAACTTATTATTACAAAGTAATATCAATTACATAGAGCACTTGCACAGTATCAAGAAAAAGAGCTCTAAATAGCATAGGGAACAAGGAACATTTACTGCGAGCCCTGATCATAGTGTAATTTCTATTCAATTTTTCCTCATTGAGAAATGGCTTCCTTAGTTCCAGTTCTAGGCGGAATGAGCCAATTAAAAAAACCCCAAACATATATGAAGAGATAGCACATTGAAATACTACCTCCTGATCCTTAAATCCATTACTTTGTAACGGGGAAGAGTGAAATCAGACAGTTGGCCCTGTAAGGACCACCAGTGGAGACTGCAGAGCAAAATTGAAGAAAATCCTTTATCTGCTTTTTCCATTTCTGAAGCTGCATTGGCCATCTTCCATCACATTAGTAACAGCAAGAGGTGATGTCATTTTGCACTGCCTCCACCCTTGTCTCCTAATCTTCAGGGAGGATGCTCTGCCACTGGGAACTCAGATCAGTTTTAGAAACTGCCATCCCCAAGAACTAAACCCCACAACTTTCTGTTTTTCTCTCTTTTGCATGTGGGAGACAAGAAAGATTCAGATGACCTCAGTATTTAAAGATGTCTTTTCCATGCAGTCAGTCAAAACTTCTCTAAGGATTCCCTCCTCTCTGACACAAATAACTTCCATAGGCCCAGAAGGAAATTGATGCATGTTTTCTGTCTGTTCCACACAATCCTTGTAACAACTGCTGCTTTTCAGTGGAAACAAAAAGGTAGTAGGTATCTCCTACTAAAATAGACAGTGAAATCCCAGAGCCCATATTTAACAAGATACTTCAGACAGAGCTGATCATGCTCTCCAGAAGCTATATAAGCCAATAATGGGTACAAAACAACAGGCTGAGCATTTGATCCTCTTTCCATACTTCTGCTTTTACACATTTTAGGCAAAACTCCAGACAATATCTGTGGGTGTCACAGTCTTGAATCCTTTCTACCTTCCTATGAAAGTATACTGGTTCTGAATCTGCTTTTACTCAGTTTTGAAGACCCTAAAAGAAACTGCAATAGTATGATGCTACTGTGCAATATGGAGACAATACAGTGGCACTTGGTCCAGGTATGAGTGTACCGAGTGACTTGGCAAACTCAGTTAAATTCTCTAAGGGAAGTTCTTTCTCTGCAGTCACACTAGAATATGTTATTTCTATCAGTGCTGTATTCCGGGACAGAGTTTTACATGAAGGCATCCATTTTTAGGCCCCACTGAAACTGCTGGCTGTCCTTTTTAAACATCATCTCTCTCCTGCCTCTGGACAAGTGCCACCTACTGACAGCAAGAGCTGCTTCTGTTTGCTTAACTAAATTCCTCAAGAATTCTAACCATAGCTTCTGCTGCTCCAGGCAGCTTTGCTTCAAGTCCAAATGGTGAATAGAGGCCTCAAAGATGAAGGAATATTTCAAAAGTCTGGAATGGTACATGCCTGATTCCTTTCAAAACCCACCTGTCCGAGATGCTGATGACCGATGAAGAATTCCCTAACAGCACCATCATCAGTCACTCTACTAACCTTTTCTGGAAAAAAAAAAGAAGCAAATCCAACAAAATATTCATACTCTATGGATTATCGAGTATTTAATTCAAAAGGCAGATTAGAAAGAAATCAAAAGAGCCAAAAATCGGTAGAAATGTATGTCTAAACCTGGACAAAGACAACAAAGCTCTGTGTAAAGAAGATTGAGTATCACAGGAATAATAAAAATACCACTGCATAGAAAAAAGTCAGCTGCATGGCTTCATCTAAAAATGTTCTGGAAAAAATTTGCTATCAATTACGCCTCTCCTCTAGAAGCTTCAAAAATGAAGTATAGGGTTTTAAGAGACATTTTCTCTTTCTTTTGTCAGGTCTGGAGTCATTAAACAGAGATTAGCTGGATAAACAGAGGAAGTGATTTTTAAACTGTTTGCAAACTTAATGTGAAGAGCCCAGCCTTGCAAATTATCATGTCTAATCAGAGATGCACGCTTCGCTGCTCCAGTAATTGTACTAGTATTAGTCAAATTCTTGTTGTCTCCTCATTAGCCATGAAAAGGAGACTCAAGATGTACTTCATTAGAGTATCCTGAATATAAATTTTTAGTGTAAGGAGGAAGAGATGTGTTACATACTGTACTGTATATAGAAAGAAAAAAATATTAAGAACATAATTGAATCATTCTGGTGTTAGACTGAATATGTCTTTAACAAGCAAACCCCTCTTTTCTCTTTTCATTCTTACTGCCTTGATCCCTTCTTTTATTTGCAGTGAGAACACAGCACTTGAAAAAGTAATTTACAACCAACGTCATAAAAAAATAGTAAGAAATGTGCTGTATTATGCAGCCCATCCTATTTCCATAGCCAGAAGAACACAGCTTAATCAAGAACTAGTAGAGACATTAAGTAAATTCTTAGCTACTGGATAGGTGATCTAACTTGCATTAAATGTAGATCAAATCAAAAGATTTGTTCCTTTGATCAGCAAAGCATTTAAGTACATGCTCATGCCCTTCTTTATTCAGCAATGCCCTTAAGTATATGACACTAAATCAAGAGAATTTAAACACATGCCTAACATGTGAAGCATGTGCTTAAGGGAATTGGGGTTTGAAAAATCCAGCTTGAATAGGATTTCCAAACAGGTCTATTAGAAGGCTAAAAGTAAAAACATTTCCAAGAATTTCAGTAGAAGGAGAGGCAAAGCAAATTTTCACATTTGTTTTTTCACAGCTATTTTTTTTGGTGCAAATCCCAGTCTGAAATATTTGTATTACTCAACAACAGTTAAGGGAAGCTGAAAAGGATCTAGGCAGGTGACCGAAATGCTACCAATCGATGTCTTCTACCGCTCTATGACAATTAAAAAGAACCAGAAAGCAAATAACATGCAAAAATGTACCCTCTCACCCCTTGAACTCCAACAGGAGTGATCATCAGGAAGTCAGATGTGTGGAAACTAAAATCTAAGCCAAATGTGGTGTAGCATTTGTTTTTGTGGAACACTAGGAATGAGGACAGTAAGCAATTCCAAAGGGGAATTAAGTCCATAATGCATTGCCCAGTAACTCTGTGGACTGCAAGAAAGCGAACTGGATTTCTAGGCCTGAGGTTTGCTCTCCAGGTTGTGTCTTGTCAGAATACAGCAATATCCTCACCCAACTTTAGCTCTATTTCTCAATAAAATACTAGAATATTCAGTTTTCTATTATTTATTATAATTTATACAGCATGCAGGAGCTCATCATGGAAAGGATGATGCTTGCTTGGTCAAAGTATCCCGGACAAAAAAAAAAAAAATTAAATACTTCCTGTTGCCTCTTTGAACAATATTAAAACACTTCAGAAACCTTTCATTCAGAATTAATTAACATAAAAACAGCCTCCACAATATGGCAGAGCCCTAAAGTGGTTTGTGAAATTTAATTAGGCTAACCTTCTTTTCTCTACATTGGTACCACTCTATAAGAAGTGCAAATCATTATTAATTCCTTTGGTGTTCACTGTAATAACATTAAACATGATGAACTCTCTTAGTAGTAAAGTGTATGCAGTACGTAATTCCATAATAATTTAGCATTAACTTGAAATTAATTTATAAAATATACTGTTTTTGTCACCACACACTGAACACTTATAAAATTCCTCCTCACCATTAGTATTAGGATAACGAGAGGGTATTGAAGGTCCCATCCAACCCAAACTATTCTAAGATATGATTCTGTGAATAGTTCAGTAATACATAATTTTGGGAAGAGCTCTGAAGACGAGACATGTCAGTGCAACAAAAAGAAAATCAAAGCAAGGTCAAGTCCAGTCAGAGCGATTGTTGGTACTGAATCCCCAAAAGATCTGTGATACAGAGGTTTCTTTGGTCTAACCCTAGTTGAAAAACCTGAAGGAAATAAATTTTTACCAGATTTTTTGGTTTCTCTGGAATTTGAAATAAATCCAGAACTTGTGTATTGTTTGTAAAGAAACAATTTACTGTCAGACAACTTCACCTGCTCATCAATTGCATCATTGTGTGAAAAATACAGTACAGACCTTGAAGCTTGGGGAAAAAAAGGAAAAAGAAGAGGCAGATACAAAGTACAAGTGCTTGTCAAATGACATATCTTGTTGCTCGAAATGGCAAAATGATTAAGTTTAAGATGCTATCAGACACCAAACATATACAAACATCCTCAGTGAATGATACTAATGGAAAACAGTTTTGTCTTTCCACAGACGATTTGTTTCCATCACTGGACAAAGCAAAATCTTTTATTAAAAATTCACAAAGGATGTGTTTGGAATCCTTTTATCTGTCTGTCTTAAGTATTTCTAAGGTGCCAATCACTACATTATCTAAACACATTAACAGAATAGCTGGATTTTACTAAATACAAAAAGAGATTCCAAAAGAATTCAAGATAAAAACACCTTATCCAGCTACAGAAAACCCTTCTTGGTGCTGGGAAAGGCTCCTCACAGCAGCTGTGAGGATGCCTCTTTGGCCGAGCGTAGACACAAGCGGCATTCACTCCATGTGCAGGGCCCGGAAGCCGATGAGAACACATTTACTCCCACAGCCTACAGCTCTGCATTCCTTCTGAAACTATGGATATTACAAGTTTTGGACTATGCTATAGCTGACATAAACTGTGTGTGATAGTGAAGTAATAGCACACGTAAGCATATGCTGTGAGTGGGAATGAATTTAAGCATGTGTTTTTACACTTGGCTGAATTGGGCCCCTCGCCACTTGGGCAGATCTTCAGTGGATTTTGCATCAGCATTACCTCAGCAGAGTTGCCTCTCCCTTAAATTGGTACAAGTGAAACACAAGATGTCCCATAAATTTGTGTGTTGAGAAATATTTCCCACCCTACATGAAAAGTACTGAGCATATATTTTACTTTATGTGATTACTTTCCCAACACACTAGGTTTCTGTAAAAAATGGTTATTTAAACAATTTCTTCTAGCCTTATATTGAAAACTGTATTTTGCTCTTAAAAAATTATTAACCTAATTTATACAAAAGAAGACTGCTTTGGAAAAAGTCAAGGATCCTTTGCCTCATCTATTTCTTTCAATGATTTAATGATGGATAAAATAGACCAGAAAGATCAGATCTACTAGTATAAATAGTTAGCTGCAGATCCTGCATAATAAATAGCTTCCTCTTTTATATTATTGATAATGTTAATTACGGGAGACCCTGTAAAGAAGAATCAGCCGTGATCCTGTGGTACAGCCAGCACTGAGCTTCCTATTTAAAATGTACATTCAGCTACTCAGTAACACAAAAAGAATCCAGTTTATTCGCCCCCAAATCATAACATTTAGTTTTAGAATGCAGAAAAAAGTTTAATAATGTATATATTCATACCCAAATGACTTACATTTAAGAAGTCTCCTCAGATGAGGTGTTTAAAGTTGGAACTTGACTGAATTCCATTTACGCTCCATACCAGTGATAATTCACTGTGTGCTGCAAAGAAAGAAAAAACAGTTTGGAAAAATTATATTCTCCTTTTATATTTGGTATTACAAGTGTGCTCCTAGTCATGCTGAAGAGCTCTTCCTCATTCTGCATTTTTCTGTGTATTTCCCTCATCAGTACTGGAATTTAACCATCAGACTTGGAGAGGGACAAATTTCAATTAGTCTGACCCTCATTACAAGAGCTGTCAGGGTTCTTTTGTGAAATGCCACAGTCCAGCACTGTCAACTGGCCTAATTCCAGCACTGCTTTAATGTTTTTTCTCTTGCTAACTCTGCTCTTTTTCTTAATCTTACTCTCCATTTTTTGATATGCTGTTTTCTGCATAATTTTCCCATTCCCAATTTGCATTATTTTTATATCCTCCCTCTATCCTTCTCTTTCCTCAATCCAGTATCTACCCTTCAAAGCTCAAGCACTCACCCCTTTTATTTTTCTTTTCTCTTCATGTTTTCCCCTTTGATGAAGACCCCTCTTGTCTTCCAACCAGCATTTTGAAAATAAATCCCAGCAAATTTCCTCTCTGCACAAACTGAGATTTTCTTTAAAGAGGCCATTTTTATTGCAACTCAAAATATGCCTCTGCTGACACCACAATGTCACTCAACTCAAGGTCATAAAATGTAGCTTATATATTTTACCAGCCTAGTGATTTCAAGTGTTTATTCTCAACATATGTGAACCTGAATTAAAATTTCCAGCACGTGCCAGAAATCACAGGTATTGCTCCAAACAAATTACTACTCCAATGACTTCATGACACTGTCATTCCAGGAAAAGTATCAGGTATTGTATCAAAGGCTCAGCCAAGCAACATTTGGAGACCTACATATAACATTTGTGCACTCTATAAAGTACCTTTCATCCCTAAGCGTTCTTTGTTTTTTAATGCATTATTCCTATGTAGAAGCCTTTGGGTTGCATTTGTTGGACAAATGTATCCCAAGAAGAAGTTTTAGTGAAGCATACAGGTTTAGATTCTTATAGAACAAATGGTGTAGGATGTCTGATATTTCTGGAATAAAGAGAAAGCTTGTGACTTGAAGGCTAAGTAGAAAAAATATCATATTGCTTGCTCAGAAACTTTACAATTGTATAATGTGAGAATAAAAGAAAACAGAATATTTAGGACCTTTTTTTTTTTTAATAAAAGATTCCTTGAAAGTGTTCTCAGCAATTGGCTGTGATTTAAAACATCCTTTTTTGTGTGGAATTGCATGCAGAGAAAAAAGCTAAGTCAATTAATTACACACAGAAATTGGGCCAGGTAACATTCATGCCACAGTCTCTTTACATAATACAGGAGTCTTGTGAAAATGAAAGAAACAGGAAGCTTCCCAAAATTATTCTATCAAATTCTTGGCTGGAGTAAATGAGCACAGCTCTTTTGTGCTTTGAAAGTGGAAGGAATTTACACAGCTAAACTGTTATTTAATCACTGATTAATAACAAGAATCATGTTTCAGTGTAAGATACTATACTCCTGTCTAATTTGTCCCTGCAGTTTATATCTCTGCCTTCAAAAGCAGAGGCTACCCATCCATGTCCTACAACTTCTACCTCTTGTCTATGCTCAGAAGCAGCAAATTCTCCACCTGACACAAGGTATTGTAGCTGGAGCCATTTATCACTGGAAAAAAAGGTACTTAAATGCCTCCCGCACCCATGAAATATTATGAGAAGCTCCTTTCCTCCTCTGTCCCATTGCACAGCAGAGGGACACCTAGGCTCTCTATTAGCCCCATTTTTAGAGCCTGGTGCTAATAGTGCCAAGGTTGAGAGTTTGACCCCTGTGTGGGCCATTCGCCTAAGAAATGGAGTCAGTGATCCTTGTGGGTCCCTTCCAATTCAGAATATCAGTGTGATTGTGTGATTTTCTTCACCTGAGCATCAGTTCCTCCTCTCTGAGGTCAAGAGGGCACTTGCAAGGCTATGCACCTATGTAAGGCTCTGGCTTAGTTCTCCAGAGCAATGCAGCCCTTCAGCAAACTGACTTAGTGCTATCTGTGCCCAGGAGATGCTTCCCACAGCAGACCGTGCCCCACACGTGCACTGCCACATAAGCGTGCCTGGGAATCTGCAGTTTTAAAACGGGCAAGGTGAATACTCCTGCCAGTAAGTCTGCATGGTGTGACTTCATAAGCACAGATTGCTCCTTGCTCTGAAACAACCTATGGATTTTCTTTTACAGACCTGTTTGATTGTATGCCCAAGCTTTTTTGAGCATTACATATACTAATTTATTAGCAGCATTTTCGGGTAATCCCCATCTATTTATACGTTCCCAGCTACACCAAAAGGAAACTTTGCAGGTTGTTAGCAAAAAATCACCTGAAAAAGGTAAATAAATGGGTTGCTTTCAGTGGCAGGGAGATGAGGGGGGAGAGATTAGTAAGGGTTTGGTAATAGTCTTGGTTCCTCTTCTAATAATAAACTAATTCAAATAGTTTGAATTAGTTTATTATTAGAAGGGATTAGCGATGAAGCTGGAGTACCCAGTGAGTAACAAGGATTAATGCAAGTCACTTTGATGCTGTCAATTCACATCTTTTAAAGAACCATGATAAAACCAAGGGCACAGAGCCACTTGCAGTTCACTCATCCAAAACCATCACAAAACCTTGTGGGTGCTGCACAGGTCCCCTCGTGATGGCTCTTGGAGGCAGGAATCACAAACAGAAAGAGAAGCTTCCCCTCTATTCTAGTGAAGCATCACCCACATCT
This sequence comes from Aleadryas rufinucha, assembly GCA_013397815.1. NCBI lineage: Eukaryota > Metazoa > Chordata > Aves > Passeriformes > Aleadryas > Aleadryas rufinucha. Next base: position 179,949 of record VZTH01005098.1, read on the forward strand.
ACAAAGTTCATGCAAGTCTACTGTGCCTCTATAACACAATGAAGAGGGTATTAACCTCTTCCATCAGAAAAACCTTCTTCTAAAGGCTAGGGTTGATTCACTGAATCTAATATTGCCTTACTGGAGAGAAGGCTGGCTATGCCCTCCCATTAAATATGTCTGTTGCATCAAAGGATATTAAATAATGATTTTATCTAACTTTTTCAGGCTGCTTCTGAGGATGAAGCTAAGAGTTCACCGCATTTTTCAAAATCATTTGTTTAAGTGAATATTGCAACTCCCTGAGTAGTTTCAAGGAATTTATCTTGATAGGAAGACATTTTATTCATTGTTTTGGGCTCATATAAGGTCACAGTATCTCAATACACCTCTGCAAACTAAGCCGAAGTTCAGATGCGATTGTGTTTTTCACAATTAAAGAAAAAACCCCTCACTTCCCACACCCTCACCTTCCTGGAAAATTCCAGCTCCCTCTCATGCTACTGCTACAGTGAAGCTACTCACTTAGAAATGCAAGCATTTGAGCAGTGGTTGTGATGGATGATAACTTATCTTGTCCATTCAAATCACTCTTCCTTTACAAGCAAATATAACCATATTTTTAGAAATCAGTTAAGGAGAACACACAATCAGCTTGCCATTGGTACTGAATCTATTAGGTAAAAAATGCTGGGTGCAAACTGGCCTTTCTTGGATATATAGGAATGGGTCAGACAGAAATTTCCAGAGCAGCTCTGGCCAATACACTGGCTGACACAGCCTATCATGAAAATCACCATTTTTCCTCCTTTGTGATTACTCCTCTTTCCAGTCACGAAGGGAGGGAGCTACACAAACCAAGAAAGAGTACCAGAGCTCACTAAGGAAAGCAAGGAACAATCTGGAAGCAGCACAAGCTAACAGCTTGGAAAAAATGCTTAGAATTTTATCCCATATTATAAATATGGGATAAAACAACCAACCAACAAAAACCACCAAAACAAAAAGAAACAAATATTTAGAAAGAACTTTTCAGAAGCCCCTGCTTACCTGAATTCTGAAGTTATGAAAAGCTTGTTTACCCTTTTCCCTGCTTTTATAACCTCTTCTACCTACTCAGCACAGGTGTTCAGCATTTCCATTTCAACCTGCTCAGCACAGGTGTTCAGCATTCCCATTTCAGCACACGTGTGAATCCTTACACAAGGCTCAGACAAGGAACTTGTGTGAGGGAAGGTTTGTTAGCTCCAGGAGAGCCCTCAATTTCTTTCTAGCAAGTCTTTCTTTGCGTTTAAGCAGTACCAATGTACCTCAGAAAACCTAACTCTGCAGGCAAGTTGTTCAGCTTCCCTAGCTCTGAACTCCTGATACAAATGATTTGGAGGAAATGAAAAGAACCTTCATTATCTTACAGATGTGTTGAAATTACTGATAGATTTATTCTAATTTTTCAAACAAGGAACACCAAACTATGTCCTCCTAAAACAGCAGTTCTTGCTTTGCAGCCGCTATTATGCATTTGCAGGATAACATCATTACTAATCCAAATGTTGAGCTGGATGCCAGAGAAAGAACTAAAGAAAACAACTCAGTGAAACTCATTTCAGTTTCTCTTTGTTTCTTTTAAGTTGCACCGTCCTAACTCCTTCTCACTGCTGAGGATTTTCCAGCCCCTTGGTCTGCTGATTCTTTCTTCCCTCTGCTGTCTCCTGCCCTACCTGTGTTGGTGGCAGCTGTCACACAGCCCCATCTGCCATACTGGCTTTCCCTTCTAAAGCTGCATGCTTGTTTCCCTGCTCTAGCAGGGAAAGCTAGCCTGAGCAGCATGGTAGGAATAAACTCCAGCATATAATAAATAATCTAATCTAGTGGGTAAAAAAAATTAATCTTAAAATCATTAAACCCTCAGCTCAGTTCTTTTATAATAGGTCTTTTTGAACAAGGAAGAGAAGACAAAGGAAGATGTTTTGTTAATTTTTTTGCAGTTTTTTTTTTTTGTTCCAGTACAATGCTTCAGACAAATTATTTTCCACAGACAGAAAAAACCCCAAAAGACAACATAGCCACCCTACAGTAAAATTATGGGCAGTGCCTTTCTTTTTAATCATATAAATTATTGCTAGCTGACTGATGAATCCACTCTAGGCAACATGACACAGTTTACAAACTTAAGGATTACAGTAGTCCAGATGCTATCATCTTAATTGGAAAAGCACAGTATTGCCAACTGTCCGTGTTAGAAAATGGAAGGTTGCATTACTATTATTTTTCCTTCACATTCCTCTGCTTTCCTTTCCTCTAAATAGCCAAGAACTATTAGATCCTTTGTATGGTTTTCCTTATTGAAGTCTTTTTATCAGCTCATAAAGACAGCATTTTTGAGACAACATGATTCCCTCTGCATGAGAGCTCAGCATTTCCATTCCCTACACTCTCATTTTCCTATCAAAAAGTGGAAGATGGAGGAAAGCCTTTTCAAACATCAACTTCACCCCTAGAAAGTGCCTGAGCTTAAGCTCTATGTCAATAACAGAGTAATTACATCACATGTGATAGGTCACAACCAGTAATTACAGGGAGGGAAGGGAAGAGGGATAACTAAGTAGTTGTGGTAATCATCCACAAGTCAGGAATTCCTGGTCTGACTTCTCTTGTTCTCCTCTTAGCTGTGTGCCAGAACAACAGTTTAGAGCACTTCTAAACTTTTATGCAGTTACCTCATACTACTGTGAAAAAATATAATTATCTATTTAAGGCACACAAGGACTTTCAGAAAGATCTGACAAGGCACTGAGTTAAATTGGCAAGGCTCAGGCTAATGCCCTAGCCATTGTTCCTTTTTTCTATCCTTGGGAGAACCACTTAAATCACACTGTATCTCAATTTCTCATCTGCAAAAAGCCCCTCTTAGACTGTAGACTATGTGTCACCAGGTTTTCTCATTTTGTGGGGAAGGTACAGTCACAATGCTTAATTACATAACGTGAAATAATTCCACTTCTGTCTATGCATGTGAAGCAGGCTGGTGAAAACCTTCTTTAGGTCTGTCCTCCTTCAAAGTATCCAGAAATACTCTCTTATGACGTGGCCAGTTTGGGAAGGAACAGGGAGGAGGAAGAAGGGGCTTGAGCCAATCTTTTGATGCAGGCAGTGATTTAAGGGAGACTTCACATGCAGTTCAAACGCAGTTCTCTCCTGCGCTATTGCTAAACACAACAACACATTCCTACTGCTGGGCTGTGCTTATAATCCTTCTAGGACAAGCTTTGAGGATGGGAGTTTCAGAAGCATCCAAGGGAGTTAAGGACAGACCTCTTTGATGTCTTAGTGGGATTTCTGCTCCTAAATTCCCTAGATACTGTGAAAAAACCCTTTGCTTTATATTTTTGACTCCTTTTAGAATATGTGGAAGAAAGGTTGCTTCTAGTACATTTTTTGTGAGCTTAGAATCATCTCACAGTATTTCCTAAAGGAAAATCTGTCAGTGGCAACTGCCTTATTCCAGCCAATGGAATCATACAGGTTTCTTTGTAGAGAAGGTCATAAGAGTAGGGACAAACAGCGAGATGCTCTGGGGTGGGGGAGCCTTTATGGGCTGATGAGATATTTACTACTTTTGAAAGGAAAAAAAAGGAGACAAAGGTCTCAGTGCTGAAGGCACTCTGGAGCTCTGCCTGCAGGGTAAAATGAGTGGAAAATATACATGAAAATAATTTAAAAAGAAAGTACTAAACCAATTAAAATAAGATATGGGTAGAAAAAGGCTTAGTTTAAGCAGCACAAAATTACACAAATAGCACAGCATAAAATAACAAATTAACAAGTCCAAGTCTGTGGGTTTATTCCAGGAGCCATACCACCAATTTACTCATGCCTACTGCAAACTTCATGCCTGATTTTGCATTATGGTTGTTATGGCTTGTATGTAATATGACCATGGATGTACAATAAGTCACCAAATTACTCTTTCTAACTTTTCAAATTCTCAAGTTCTCATCTCAAAACCAGATACAGGGTAGAACTGAGAAAGAGAGGAAGATCATTTAAGGGGTGGAATGGTTTTCATACAAGTAATGACTACAGCTTTTCAGCCTAGAAGAAAGACAGCTGAGTGGGTGTATGATAGAGATGTTTAGAACATGAGTGGAATGAAGACAGTAAATACAGAATCAGGATTCATTGTTCTTTCCAAAACAAGGGCTACAGTGCATCAAATGAAACTAGCAGGTAGAAAATTTAGAAGAGAATATAGTACTGTGCTGTGCAGCACAGTTGTGGAAGTCATAACAGGGCACTATAGCAGCTAAAATTTACATTTGTTCAACAAATGATAAACTCATAGAAGAAAAGTCCACAAAGGGCTATTGAATAGGAAAGTAATACATTTAATTTCAGAAAGACTGAATTGTAAATTGCTGAAGGCTGTGAGATGGTATGGACAATATTTGCCTGCTCTGTTCTTATGCACTTCTGTGGGTGCTAATGGTATCATGGAGGACAACTGCAAATCTCACCTAGTCCTGGCTGGTATTGTTTCTCAGCACGGCTTCTCTCAGGTCTGAGTTTCTGTGGTTTCAGCATGCAAAGTCATTTGACCCCCGCCCAGAGTCAGCAGTGATGGGTTCTGTTTGTTGCTGACTTGAGGGAAGCCTTTGGCCCCGGCGCAGTGCTGCCTTCAGCTGCGGCTCAGTGCTGTGGCCCATCCTTCCCGTGGTCTCTGTCCCACTGGCCGGCAGCCAGGCTGCTGAGCTGCTTCTGGCTCACAAACCCCTGAAGGGAGATGTGCTACAGACGCTCTGGCAAATGCCTGAGACACGAATGTAGCACCCTAGGAACACAAGACCAGTCGCACATGAAACACAAACAGAGGCGCTGAGCTTTGACAGAAATGCTGTCCGTGCGCAGAAGTGTGCTTTGGGCCAGAAGGATGAGCAATTAAGCTGCACACCCAAGTGTCTGTATAGAAAATATGTTTTAGTACGAATAAAAGAAGATTAATATGATAGATGTTTATGCTCTATTCCTCTTCTTACTGAGGGACTTAGTATTTCTTTTATTCTCTATTATTTCTTAATATTTCCATATGTAGAAATGTAGCTAATGTTATTTAAGCTTTCATGGGTTTTTTTCCTTTAATTCTTCCCACCCCTCCAACATGTGGTAAAAAAAAAAAAAAAAAAAAANAAAAAAGCATGTGTTCTAATTAATCTTTTGCTCAATCAGTGAAAACATAATATTTCACCCCTGCTGGCACTACAGGATTGGACAGAAAGGTCACTGGGTGACAGTGCTGAAAACAGGGAGTCAGTGTGAGATGGCATGGGGGACAAATGGGAGAAAGATGAATTTGTGATAACACAATCAGCTCAGTGTGGCTGTTTGGCTGGGAGGTACATCCAGAGCCACTGTCTCTCCTACAGCCAAACAATTTTCCCTTTTTCTGCTGTTTACTTTGCCTTTTTACTTTTACTGTTTACTTTTTGCCTTTTACTCTGTTGCCAAGTAAATCATACTACAGTATGTTGGTTCTCTTCACAAGATGTCTGACATCTGTGAAAGCATTAAAGATGCCAGCTTGGTTTCCCATGAATATGAAAAGCCACAATAAATCCAACACTTCATACCTTTGCTTAATGAATGTTGTATAACTACATGAATTTCCTTCCCTTTATTATAAAATACCATAAGCAAAACCAGTAAGAAAAAAAAAAAGAGCAGAGCTTCCTTGTACAGATCTAAAAGAAACCCCACAACTTTAATTTGAGATAGGTAGATGATTATGAAGACCAATCAGAAGTCACATATTTGTTTTGTCATGAGCTGGAATGCGAAATATTCTAATTAAAACTTGTAGCAGAAAGCTTTTTGCAAGTTTTCAGAGTTCAGTAGGCTTGGGATCTTATGAAGTGCTTAATAACGAAAAAATTCTATGGAGAATTTTAAGGCAAGGAAGAAGAAACATGACATTTCTTAATTAGTCTGTAGCCTGTTTTCCCACTGGGCAGCCCCGCCTCTCAAAGCACTTTAAGTAAAGCAATCTGCAAGCAGCTGCTTCTGCGACAGACACGTCTTTGCATATTCACTGGATGGGTGTTTGATCTGGCATTTCAAAACCAGTCAGATTCAACACAAGGAGGAAGAAATCACCCATCGGTATTAAACCATACGAATACCCAGCAGATAATTTCATTTTATTTCAGCAGTAAACATAATCAAATAGCCTTTGACTCATCTGCAGTATTTTGTTAAGACCTTCTCCACCTATTGAGAGATGAATATTTGAAGCTCTTACCATTGATTTCAAAGTTGAGCTGTACAAACCTTTTCACCTGTAGAAACACACCTGAGAGAAAATATAGATCTTATCTATTTACATTCAAAGAGAAAAGGAGAGATAAGCAAAACATGAGAAAAAAGGTAGAAAATGGAAACTCAGAGAATCAAGACAAAAATGTACATTTAGGGGGTGAGAAAGGTAAAAGTCTAGAAAGACAAATGATAAGGAAATATCTTCAATGTTATTTTCTTGAAGGATACTATTATTTCTTATAGTTTCTGTTTTCTTGTGTCTCTTCCACTCATCATCCCTGGATCACAAATGACTGCAAAAGGCAATCAAAACAGATCTGGCTTTGGTAAGTCTTACTAAGACCAATCCAAGTGAAAACTCAGCCACTTTTCATAACCAAAGTGAGATCTCTGACTAAATCCTCATGATCTCAGTGTCATTTATCTTTCAGCCTTTTATTTCCCCATTTCTTTTTTCTCACTGTCTAACTTCCATTTGTCTTATACATTCTTATTTTCCCTTCCTTTTCTTCCTTCATGTTCACCCTGCAAACATTAAGTAGAAATGCCAAAAAGGTAATCTGGAGCAATCACCATCAAAAGGGACATTAAAGCCATTAATTAGTTCACTGGCAGTGGCACCAACAGCACACAACCATGGCAGACACTTACAAACAACAGGAGACCCGTGCCACTGTGATTGCTCTCAGTTACTGATGGCAATCCAGTCAGGGTTTTTCAATCTGATGGCTGAGTCCAGAGGATCACAGGATCAGCAGAATGGTTTGAGCTGGAATCAGAGAATGGCTTGATGACCTTATAGATCATCTAATTCAAAACTCCCCACCACAGGCAGGGAAACCTTCCACCAGACAAGGTTGCTCAGGGTCCCACCCAGCTTTGCCATGAACACTGACAGGCATGGGGCAACCAAAATTTCTCTGGGCAACCTGTTCCAGTGCCTCACCACCCTCACAGTAAAGATTTTCTTCCTAATACCTAATCTAAACCTACACTCTTTCAGTTTGAAGCCATTACCCTTTATCCTGTCACTTGTCAGAAGTACCTATCCAGGTTCCCTGTAGGATCCCTTTAGGTACTGGAAGGTGTTAGAAGGTCTCCTGGAGCCTTCTGTTCTCCAGGTTGAACAGCCCCAACTCTCTCAGGCTGTCTCTGTAGGAGAGGATAAATAAAAACTTGAGCATATAAAGAGCTAAGAGCTTAGAGCCTTCTAACTTTTCTTACACCTAAGACCAGGTCTCCAGCTGCTGTAAATTGGCTGCTTTAGTGAACTCCATACAGTGTTTAGGAGATGCATGGAGGAAGAAATCTCTGGTACAGGAAGCCTTACTCCTGCTACGAGAAACTGGAATGATGACATATATTCTTCAATGCCATCTGCTGGCACCTTATTTAATAGTGAATTTTTCAAAAATATCTACATTTAACATGCTTATAAAAACAGATGTCTGAAGTTTCATATGGTTTACATTTCAATGGCGGGACATAGAGAAACATGAATCTGGATTGCTCATGACCATTGCTCCACTTCCCCCGTTACCTCACAATCTATAAGGGATGTCACAGATTTGCAGAGTGGCAGGAACAACTGAGCTATTTAAAGGGCCTATTCCATCTCTAACTCTTTTCATTTATTCAAATCTTTAATTCTATTAGCCATTTCATACACTAACAATACAGAATAGTTTTTTTGTAACTGCTGAGGAAGGTGTCTGAGATACTCAAATTTATAGGGGATTTCCTAACTCTATATACAAATATATAATCTATATCTATGCGTAAAAATAATGAAAGCATTAATAATTACAACTAATGTGCTTTCACTCAATGTTTCACCCACAGCCATTAACTGGAGCTTTTTCTTACTGTTTCCTGAGTCTGTAGGCTCAGTGCACAGAGAAAACTCTGTGACATTACAAAGCAGAGATATATTTATAACAGGACCAACAGCTGAAAAATCAGAAGACTTGTAAGAAGCTTAATGTGCAAAAGAGCTTGATGCTGGGGTGAAAGGGAGGGCACTGGGACAACCAGTGCTTCTGATCTCTGCCTAGTCTCCTTTTAACATAATGACAAATGATCCTTAATGATTTCTACATTATGGACTCCTGATTACACTTAAATTATTTTGAAAGCTTAGATTTATGTTAAATTAACACTTTCTCATGATTTCTAGAGTAAGGCTGTCCAGTGCTGTCATAGATTGTAAATGAGCTTTTGCAGTATTCAGGGTTAGTCTTGAATGATCCAAATTCTGTAAGAAATTTCTCAAGAAGTAATGCAATTAAGATTGTTTTCATACTTCTTCCATTTGAGAGGAGCATCAAGGTGGTTACTTAATTTTATTGGCACTTATTTTGTTCCCCTTTTGTGTACTATTTTAATTATTCCAGGACGGACATAATTCAGAAGACCTTCAAAGTAATCAGACTATAAATCAATGCAAATTATTAACCTATTAATATTTTAAATTTCACCAAAACAGTTCAAACACCATATATCAAATTCTGCATTCACTTTATGTCCCAGCAGAGTTAATCCAGGAGGAAGAAGTGGCCCCATGTCACAAGGGACAGAGCCAGAGTAAAATTAGTTAAATAGCACAAGAAGATTGGAAGGGTTTGTGACACACAGCATGTCATTCCCCGTTGTCTTGCACCTTTTGTAGTCATTTATATCAATACATTTATACCAATGTCTGCAAAAGGCACACACATACATGATTGTATTCCCAGGAAACCCTAAGATACCAGACCCCATTTTTACAGATACTGCACAAAGAAATGGACTACAATTTATACCCTTTTATTCATCTATGAAAGACTAATTTAAGGTTTTGAGCTACACAATATCCATATCCTTTTAAATTATGTGAAAGCTACTCCTTTTTAATAATAGTTCTTCTCACACATATTAATACAGAAAAAATTACTTGCATTTAAAAAATTCTATTTGGTGTTTCTGTGCAATGACTTCCTTAATTTTGTGAAGATTCATTGGCTCTTTAATTTCAGGGCCGAATTCAGTATGAAACAAATGCATAAATCTTTTCAGGAAATAGGCACGTTAAGAAGCCATAGATGTTCTGTAAGCCAAAATGTAGAGGCAATCATTTGCTTCAAAAAGAAAGAGACAAAAAAAAAAAAAAGAATACATTTGAAGATAAAGTCAAATGCTTGTCAGGCTACCAATGACCCCATNCAAAGATTTTCTTTAAGCCAAAATGTAAAGGCAATCATTTGCTTAAAAAAAAAAAAAAAAAAAAAAAAAAAAAGAATACATTTGAAGATAAAGTCAAATGCTTGTCAGGCTACCAATGACCCCATTCTTACTACATTTTAGAAGCTCAATTCCTGCAATTAAAATAATAAAAAAACCCAACAAAAGGCCTATATTTGATGAATGCACTGAATATATTTTATGTGCTCTCACCAGAGAGACCTGTAGGAGTTAAGTTGCTGAGTTTCAGAAGAAAGAGCATGGGCACTTGTTTGGAAAGACTGACATTTATACACATAGGTTTGTATAATGGAGAAAACTATCAGGCTTTGGTACAGTGTTCAGTGGTGTTAGTCAGATTTTTTCCAGATAGACCTGATTCAAGCTGTGGTATAGCTATTAATTAAAAAATGAGGACTAAAAAATTGTTGATCTGGCTTTCTAATAAGCTCAAAAATAAAATCAATCATATTTCAAACTATTGGAAAATTAACTCCTTTTTAGTAATCTCTAATCTAAAACCTTTTTGCAACTATTCTAGAAGTTTTCAAGAGGGAGAAGGCAAGGATGTATCCTGCCCTAATGACAGTAATAGAAAGTGAACCAGAGCTGACAAGTCTCCCAACAGAACCAGGAAGAGAAAGTACCAGACGTGGCCACAGGTAGAAATATTGTATGATCTGGAACAGTGCTATTTCATCAATAGTTTGGCACAACTTTATCTTGTTCTGTCAAACATTCCTTGTGATAGCAAGTGGATTGTTCCACCAGAATTTAGAGCAGGTAAAATAAAGGGGAAAAGGAAGAGACACATAACGTTCCTCATGACTAAAGTGATAAACCAATATACTCTAAAAAAATAGAGACGGAAATCTGCTCTTGGTATAAATCCATAGGATGTAATTCAAGGATGAAATCAGGGCGAACATTGCTACCTAGCCACAAATTAGAATAAAGATTTTTAAAAATAGAATGCACAACAGCCTCATTTCCTTTCACAAAGCTACACAGATTTACATGCACCTATCATTTATTCCCTTCTCTTGATTAGAAACTATTCAACTTTTTTGTGTCCTTCCAAACTCATTTGGGCTTTGCAGTTCAGGAGATCAGCTAAAATGTGAGCACTGATTTTTATGCAAAGATGAAAAAATAAAAAAGTAGGACTGGAAAAACAGAGAAAGCATCAGGGAAAATAAAACCAATCCAGTTAGTATGTAAAAAAAAAATAGGCTGAGGCATTAGGACAGGAGAAAGAGCATATATATATATACACACCTTCCTTCTGGGCCAGGCTTCACCTTCTCAGGAGCCAGAGTCCCTCATAAATGCATACTTCCTTTCTTCTTTTTTCTTTTCTTTTTTTTCTCCAGTACAGCTACATTGAAAATTTAATGTTCATGATGTGAACAGCTGGAATTAATGGCAGCTACAGCCACTAACTTAAAAAAGCTTCTCTGAAATGCATCTTTCACAAAAAGCTTGATCTTTTGGTTTTGATCAAAACTATCAGTATTTTTATCAAGCCAGTAAAGTATTTTGAACTCTCCCATTCTTTCTGTTGACAAACTAAAGAAATAGGAAATTACAAGCAAATGAGAAAAAAGCAAAAGGCTTTTCCCTTGCGAGAATTAAGAAAATGAATCACTCAGAGATAAAGATAAAAAGTACTCCAGCACAGTGCTTATGTTACAAGTCAGAGAATCTCTTGAACTAAATGCCAAGGAGTACCCTGCCCAGAGGGATTATTCTGTCAAGAACAGTGGTACCACGTACCAGGGAAATAAGCACTCCTGTTCCACAATCAGGAAAGGGATAGGGACTATTTCCAAAAGTGCCCACTATGTGCATAAAGTCCTTTCTCACTAACATCAGTCAAAACTTCCAGTAGGATTAAGTTTTTGAGCCTTCTAAAATGGAATCTATAATGCTGGACTCAGAATAGTCTGTGAAAATCTGTGGGAAAGAAAAAAAAGGAAAAAGAAAAAGAAATCCAGACTGAGGGAAGGCACTCAGAGAACCACAGTATAGAGAGCTCTAGGATTACTGATTGGATTTCAAAATCTCCACTAATTTGATCTAACATGAAAAGTGACAAAAGTTAGTACAAGTGGGTTAGAAGTAGTACCTTAATATTGTGATATTGCAATAAAAATTACTATCCTAAAAGGAACCACTGCATCTCTACAGCATCACAGAATTGCAATAGGAAAACAATTTTTAATGTTTTCAAATTACTTAAGATATTCTTTGGGTTCATAAATATTAGAAAAAAAAATTCCCAACAGGAAGATTTACTAACCTATAAGACAATCCCTTTAGAGAAGTAAAGAAGTCCATTATGATCTACTAATTTAGCAAGGATAGGACAAAATGCTGGAAGATGTCCCATAGTGAACAATATAACATTTGCCAGAGAGTTGCACAAGATGACCTAACATGCCTTTTGCATAAGCCTGTGATTTAGCCAGATGCTCATAATTAAAAATATTCATCTGAGGGTGACTGATTACTAAGCAGAGCTGCAAGGTTTGGGGAAAAATCTGTCTCATGAACAGTCCCATTTTTAAAAACAAAAATAGAGCCCAGTGAGTGGACCACATCAAAAAATCAAAGTCACTGGAGACATTATGCCAGGGAAAAAAAAAAAAAATCAGAACAATTAGTTGTTAGGAGATGCCTTTTTCCCTTTTCTTGCAAATGCTTCGTTTCTTTCCATTGTCAAACATAAGGGAAGGATTTGGGATCTGTTCTTGCTCCTGAGTTGTCTGCTTGATGTTACACTTGAAAACTAGTTGGAAATTATTGTCCAGAGGAGATAAAAGCTTTTCTTCATGAACTGTAGGGGAGCAGTAGTACAATTACACAAAACTGTATATAAGTTGGAGCATAGTGCCTACCTCAGCATCCATATATCACAAAATCTGTTGCTGATGCATGGCTCTCTCTCTCATATATTGTATTTGGGATCCATTGGTAAGAGTAGGCATGCACTCTGTGCCACAGGTACCCAAACTATTCTGAGGTATACTACTGCACTGACACAATGTTTCTAGCAAAATTTATACCACTGCTCTAAAACACACAGCTTGGATGTGATGTGCAGCCTTCTCCAAATGCACCATTTCACAGCTGAAATACTTTTTTATGCTATTGTTAGATCTGAAACAGAAAAGTTGGTTTGCTCAAAGCAGATGTTTTGAGTTTTCAGTCAGGAACACACATTTCTATCACCTTCCCAGCAAAGCCTGGATTCATTTAATTTTCAAGCATTTTTGACCTCTCTTAACTCCATTTCTCTGAGCAGAAAAGTTCAGAGTATTTAGGTGATGTCATGTTTTTGAAGCAAAGGCTAGAAGTGCCTTTAAGTTGATTTGTCTTTATCATTTTCTATTGTTTAATTATGTGGGGCTACTTCCAGAGATTACCTGCAGGTACATTTCCCTCACAGCAAACACTATTGCATAGAGAGAAAGTGCAACAAACACAGTGTTGTGGTTTAACTCCAGCCAGCAACTCAGCTCCAGGCAGCTGTTCTCTCACTCCCCTCTGGTGGGAGGGAGGGAATCAGAAGGGCAAAAGTGAGAAAATTTGTGTGTTGAAATAAAGGCAGTTTAATAGTGGAAGCAGAACAAGGAATTTATTCCCCACTTCCCATGGGCAGGCGGGTGTTCAGCCATCCCCAGGAGAGCTGGGCTCTATCACACATAACAGTGACTTGGGAGGACAAACACCAGCATTCTGAGCCTTCCCCCTTCCTCCTTCTTCCCACAGCTTTATATGTTGAGCATGATGTCAGATGGTCTGAACTACCCCTTGGGTCAGCTGGGGTCAGCTGTCCCGACCATGTCCCCTCCCAACTCCTTGTGCACTCCCAGCCTCTTCCCCGGTGGGGTGAGAAGCAGAAAAGGCTGTGTCTCTGTTTAATGCTGCTCAGTGGTAAGGAAAATATCCCTGAATTATCAACACTGGTTCGAGCACATACCCAAAACACAGCCCATACCAGCTACCAGGAAGAGAATTAACTCCACCCCAGCCAAATCCAGCACCATAACGACGCCATGCCAGGGCGCAGGGACAGGGCTGTCCCCTGGGCTGTGTGGGGGCAGTGTGCTGTCCTGGCACCTCTCGCACACAGGCCAAGGTGAGGGGTGCTTCTGAACCAGCCAAGCCTGCTAACTGAGCCAGACTGCCAGGGAAAGGCTGCTGGGTTTGGAGGATGATGTTCAGCAAGACAAGTGTAGAATTCTTCAAGCAGCTGAGAGAGATATCACTAGAAATTATTTGATGGAATTGATAAAGGGGAAATTTCAGTGTAATATTGTGACGCTCTCATCAGTATCACCAGGACTGGTGAGACTTGTTCAACTGTGTAATAATCATCCAGGAAAACAGATGAAGTTTTGTCACAAGAAAAATGGAAGAATAATTTGACACATCATTCAGATGTATACTTTCAGAAAGAGTTCTGTACTGCCAGGTAGATAGGACAAACCAGCTCTTTGCCAGGTCTGGGGCCAACTTCTTATCAGCATCTCTTCTCTGAAATTAGGAGAGCAATCCTACCTTACATCTGACAGCTTGACATTGAATTTCTGTGAGGCTTAATGTCTACCTACAAAACACCTCCACTGAAGTCTCATAGGGATTTTGACTCTGCAATAATGTGACATGAAAATTTCCAAACTGGTAATAGAAAACTCAAATACATCGTAGGAATAAGTGATTATTTCTTGCTAAAATATCTTTATGACAGTGCAAGAGACCTGATGCGTACGACAATTCCATGCCAGTAGCGGAAGGCAGAACACAATCTGTTCCTTTATGGAGGAGGAGGGATGTTTAAAAAAATGTTGTAACATCCCTTGTTTCAAATGCAAAGCAGTTTTCAGAAAAAAAATAAAATACTGCTTCCCATTTCAAAGTATTTTATCTGTGAGCAGATTTTTTTTCCCTTTAAGAGAATAGGCAGCTCTGCAAAAGGAGTTGATATTAGGATACTCATTACAGGGCAATTACTATCTACAGCAAAGGCAGTTTTGGAACTTCCATAAAAATCTTCTGCCCCTTTTCCACTGGTCATAGATCACATTTTCCAGGCTCAGACATCAGAAGCCTCATAAGTGAGTAATCCTTAAAGAGTTTGCCTTCATCTTTTGTAACCTGCAGGGAAAGGTTTTCTCTGAGATCCGAAAGCTCACTGATGGTAAACGGTTCAGGTGAGACCATTTTCTCCAGCAGTTTTATCCTCAGTGAAGTTAAACTCACTGCACTGAGTACTCAGTTGCTGTTTGAAGGGGAAAGGAAGAAAGAAAAGGAATAAAACCGAATCTTCCTCCAGCTCAATCCAAATGCCTTTCCTGTAGACCCTGGAAACTGATTGCAATTTCAGTCAAAGGAGCTTATCTAGTGGGGGCTACCATTTGCTCACAAAGCACCCTGGCCAAGGAATTGCATACAAAATGCACCCCAGGAGGATTAAATCTGAGTGGGAGGCTCATTTCTCTCTGTCACTTGGTTTGCTCCAGCATGGGAGGGAGTAGTATGTTATCAGCAAGGGCAGGATCCACAGTCTTAAACCCTTGCTTCATCTGGACTGTGAGAAGTGAGAAATGAGACTGGAACACTCACCATTTCCCTGCTTAGGCTCGTGCTTGACAGCTCAGTCAAGTGTTTCACCCATGGCATTTCATCAAAGCTCCCACATTCCCCACAACTCCAAACACACACTCACAACCACCCAGAGAGGTGGCAATATTTAGGAAATAACAGCAGTGTGCTGACAAATGTTCATTGTGAAGCGTCCTGTCAAAGCAGCAAAGGCCTTCCTAAATCCACACTAATGTTTTCCATTATCAAGATCCAACTGATGATACTTACTTATAGGAGGCAAAATTGACGCTTAAGAAAGACAAAGGAAAAAAATGAGATCGTGGTTAGACTATGTGATGTGGTAGGAGGAAGGGAGCACCCTCTATTAGGGGATTACAATATATTTATATATTTGGGTAATTTTTTTTTGCATCACCATGTTTCCTCTTGACTATGGAAGAAAGAAGACTGACATTTGCCAGTCTTTGCATTGTACTTTTCCAGCAGCAGGGCTTGTGGAATAAGATATGTTTTATTGGCTGCTCATTTATCACCTCAACTAGAAATATTCCTAAAGAATGGCACTTACATTGCAGCAGTGGATTAAAGATTTTCGTCAGAAGAGGTGTCTGAATCTGGACTTTCCCCCAGCACTGAGCTCTGTGGAGCAGCTGTCAGTCAGGAGCTGCACGTGGCACACCGGCATGGAAGGATGGAACACCTCAGTCAGAGCCACAGGAGGCCTTTTCACCCTGCTGCACATGGGAGAGGCAGGATGGGGAGCTGGGGCACCTGTCCTAACTGAAGGACCCGATGTATCAATTTCAAATGCTTCCTTTCCTAGAGCCCTGCAGACAGATCTTAATGGACAGCTTGGTGTAGAATTAAACAGCTCTTCTATAAATTCAGACAAAATAAGGAAATAAGGCAAGGCTGATCCTTGCAGGATCCAGGACACTTGTTTGACTGGACAGTGGGTCTGAGGCTGTGCAGTTGCTCCTTTACAATGTATGTTCTGACAGGTATTTAAATGTTTGCCCTCCCACAGCTAGGGGAGACAACCCCTTGATTTTTGTTTCATTGTAAACAGAACAAATAACATTTTTTGTCATTCATTAACTCTGTAATATTTTCTTAATTTAATCTCTTCCACTTTCAATTATGAAAGCCTTTGAGATTTGAGTTTTTAGTCAGGCATGGGGGTGCTTCATTTAAGGGCTTTTTGCAATGGTTTAATTAGCAATCAGAGGCTTATCTGCTTTGCTCAGAGACACTGTCAGAAGCAATAGTGATCCTTTGATATTAAATTTGGAGAAGGAGATTTCTGCTAATGTTTGATGAACCAGGATAGTTACGATTATTTTTTCATTCCCTATTCTCAACACCACTATTACAAATATTTCCATTTTATAGTTGTCATCCAGACAAGTGTTCCTTCTCTAACCTTGGATAAGCAGAACTTGAAATTTTCATTACTTAAACAGCAAAATTACTAAATTCTTGAGGTCGAGGATGACCATTTGATCTGGTAATACAATGCTGTAGGAGACATTCACAGTCAGGTCTGTATAAGAAGTATATTACAAATTTACACGGCAGTAGGCAGAGACATTTTATTGCCTCACAGCATCAGGACCTGCTGTTGGCTGCTTAGATGCTTGTGATCAACTGCATGTGCCAATTTACTGCACAGGCATTTTTCTGCCTAGATTTCAAATAGATTATGAACCTGATATACTTTAAAGCACCTTTCCCTTAGTTGGAAAAAACCAATTTTCATTATTTAATGATCTTTGTATTTTGAATCCTTAATTTTAACACATAAAGCCCTCCCCCTGTGGAAGAACAGGCATCAGAGTTCACAGTATATCCACAGACTGGATGCAGTTGCTTTGTTTTAATGCATTTGGTGCTATCGAGGGAGAGCTGGCCGTATAGTTCTCAATTGAATACTGTAGATTTTAATACAGGTTACGTTTTGAATTTTAAACAAGGCTGTGCATACTATGAAAATGTAATTCATCAAGCTACTTAATTAATGCTTAGACATAGCTGAAAAATAAATGCTAGCGTATTTCCTACAGTAATTTTGACATTCAGAATTATTTTCTTTAGTGGGCTTTTCAGCACAAAGGTATAATGTGAAAGGGTGTTAAGAAATATTTTAAGAAAATTCCAGAAAGATCTTGATGTGAAGTTTTGAATTACCTCATTGCAACATTTAGTTTCTCTGTTTTCATCAGAAACATAATTGACTTCTTCTCCTAGAAAACTTTTATCTTTTTTTTCCATATTTGCTGCTGTGAAAACTGCCTAAAATATTTTAAATTATTATACTTCTGATTATTTGAAGTTTACATGGGCTACAGATGCTGTGAAATATATATAGAGCAGATAAAAATGTATAATCCAAATTATACAGCTTTAAGGCCTTTTTTCCATGTACTACTAAAGCTGTTAAAAACTGCTTTACTCCACTGCAAGTGGAGCCTCTGGGATATAGCAGCATTCTGGGCCTAAGTGGCCCAGAGGGAATTGCCACTAGGATTTCAGATGGAGTTAAGATAGCTTAAGGCCATTACAGGTCACTTTCCTAGCTGGGGCAGGATGCTTTCAGTGTCTCGAGCATCATGTGGTACCAGGGGCTGAACCAGCCCTTCCTTGCCTTGGCTGCTTTGGCTGGAGAAGGGATGAGAGGGGAAATGAGGTGCTGCACTGGTCCCTTCCTTACATCTTTGCAGCTGGGCAGGAGACACCGGCTGGAATGTCAATTATTTCCTTAAAAACAGCATGCTAAAGAGGGGGTAAATGAAGTGAGAAATACCTACAAGATGGCCAGATACTCCTACTGAAATCCGAATTGCTCTGAGGATACTAGCCAAGCACCCATGTTCCTTTGGTGTGGACAGCTGTAGGAAGCTCGATTGATGGATCTAAAGGACATTATCAGAGCAAGAGCGGAAGACAGTGGCAGTGATAAAACCCACAATGATCCACATTGTGCCTCATATTTTAAATAGGGTGAGCCAGGTCATAAAGTTGAAAAACGTTTGGTCTATAAAACAGAAAAAAGTTTTAAGGCAGCACTATAGAATTCCACAGGAGAGACCCTCTCAGACTTAGGAGAAACACAAGTAACCTAAAAGGCACTGGCCATGATTATATATATTACTGCAACTGAGTCTTTGGGCACCCTGCTAGGAATGCTTAAAAGAATGGCAGTGATGATCAGTTACTGATTTATATACCAGAAACATGCTGTCAAGGATTTTAAAAAAAAGGTATATTCTGCTTACTGTATAAGGCCTCAGCATTACATAGAAGTATTTTTAAAACAAATTATGCTGACAGAATTGCAAAAGAGGTTAATATAAATAGTTCTTCTAATGGAGGCAAAGTGAATATCTGGGCATCTGAGCTAGATTATGGCTGGCTACTGTGTGTGCATGTGTGAATGTGTGTGACTAAAATGACCAGTTTCCCCTGCAGAATGCACCACTGGGGAGAGAATGATGCAGGGAATGGCTTATGGGCTGTGTGTCTGATGGTAAAAATCAATGACTTGCCTTATTGAAAGGTGCCCTCAGGGGCAAAAAGCAGTGAATAGCTTATTAGTTTGTGTGTGCATGCTGGCAGATGATAAAGCAGCATTGAAATCAGTCATAGACCATAATAAAGTACCCATCCCCATCTTAAAGCCAGTGTGTACTTCTGTCTCAGGGGAGAATGCCTCCATTAACCCAAACTGTGCAGTAACTCATCTTTAACCACAGAACAAATATGCAGTAGAAGAGGAACCAATAACGATTTCTTATGGTTACTGATGCTAAAAATATAGCAGATAAATTACTGGTGTGTAGGGCAAGATTCTTTTTGGTGTAATATTCCATAATTCTATTTTACTGCTATTTGGAATGGTGTGGAAGAGTTCCGCTGGGGATCTGGCCTGATACCAAAAATATTTTACTCATTTCCAAAATAAAAGAAGGAAACATAGAGTGATGCAACAAAGAGTAGATGCAAGAGACAGAATGTTCTGACCTTTTTATCCTGTCAGTGAACTCTGCTTCGGAGTATATTCAAATCATCCACTCAGATACATAAACCCACATACAACTACGTTGTCACTGAAGTATTTATTGACATTAAGATGTTGTCATCCTAGGCATGATGTGCATTTGTTGGCATATATCTGATTAATGCCAATAATGCCTTCAGCAAACATAAGAGTCATTTAATGTGAAGCTTTCCCATAAGACCACCAGGGCAGATCTGGCCTAAGAAATAGAGGTGATGATTTCTCTTGGTTGCAAGGTGAAAATAACAACTTCTGTAAGTATTTTCATACTTTAATCATTTCCTAAGAGCTGCTGAGGGCATCTGGGCTTGCATCCATGGATATCCAAAACTAGTACAAAGTGTGTCTTTTTTAAAGGACTTGACACTGCAAATATGCAGTATTCTGCCTTGAAATATGTCATAGTGATGTCCATGTGGGGCAGAATAATTCCCTTAGCTGGAGTAACTGATGCATAGTGTTTATTAAATAGACAGACAGACACATGTACACTCACATACAGATCTGCTAACATTATGATAGTTGTGGCACTCCCTGAAGGACGTGCCTCTGGAAACCACAGGCAGAAATCCTGTCATCATATTGTTATGTAGAAAGGTGCTAATGGCTTCCATAATGGAGCTTTGAATAAAATGCTATAGGAAAAGAGTTCAGCATCCAGCAGAGCAGTGGCATCCAGAGAGTCAGTAGGACTCTTGCACCACTTAACCACATGTTCCTGTCTTAGACATTTCTGAACTTCCCACTACAGCAGCTGCTGAAGGAAGAGTGATCAGGCTGTCTTAACAACCCTGCTCATCCCAAAGAAGCCTCCCAGTAGGGAGTTTCTCAGGTGTAAAGTCAAGGAAAGCCAGAGGGATAGTCTGACTAAGCAGCCGGATTCCACTGAGGTTTGTGCTTTGGAAAGAAGTGGTGGAAGTATTGGTGAATAGGATAAAGATACTCAAGTTGAGAAATATACAGCTAGAAGTTGTCCCCTCTTCTTAAGGAAGCAGTCCTTATCAGGTACAAAACATATTCCTCTTATAGTTATGTGAAAAACGAGCCACAACTCTCTTGCTGCGAGGTAGAAGATGTTTATTGGTAGCAGCAAGCGTCCGAGGAAAGTCCAAAAGAAAAGCCGAGAGAAAGAAAAAAAAAAAGCAAAAAAAGAAACCGGGTCCGCGGTGATCAGACCCCCGGGCCACCGCACGGCTGCCCTAGGACAGGGAGCTGTATGGTGCTGGGGAGAACTCTGGCTAGTCCGAGGCTCANTAAAACATGAAAACTTTGGGAAGAAATGGTTATTCCTCTGGGAATGTCTGGGGTCGACTGTGGTTCTAGGAATAACCTTAACAACTTTAACTATACTTTAACCAATTAATAACTGTGCAATTAATAACCAACAATTAACAAACATGTGATTAACATAATATATGAATTTAATCCTCGTCACAGGTAGGGCAAAATAATTATGCAAAAGATTAGCCATGATGTTTATATATGACAAGTTAGAATAACTCTTCACACTTCATCACAGTGTAAAAGACTATTCCCTTTCTACAGTGGCAGATGTATATGGCTTTACTGACTCTACAGAGTAATTCAAAAGAGAAACAAGAAAGAGAAACAAAAATCCCCAACTAGATACAAATATTTGTTTGTTTGTTTGACAGGTATACACATACCATGCTGCAAAGTGCTGCTCAAGAAACAGAGCACTTGTGCTCTTCTCTTACTTTGTCTTCTTCAGAAAAAATCATGTGTAACATTAAGCTGTAAACATTTTCAGTTACTCATTTCTTCATTCCACCATATAAAGCACTATTTTGACGGTGGTCTACATATGGGAACTTGGACAAGCCAGTCCTTGTGTGGCATTTTCCCACCAGCTGGGTAGGGTAAAAGCATTTACAGCGGTAGCATGTTGTGAGAATTGGTTGTGAAGAAAGATTGTGAGATGGCAAAATCTTCAGTAATATGGGCCACATATGTATCTAAGACAGATTAATATTGGCATGCTGTATGTGATATATTATATAAAATGTGTTTGAAATTTGTCAACATTCGACTGCTCCATTAAGGATCAATCTTTTCCTTATCATTGCATTTTGGGCTTTCAACACAATTGTGAAAGAAATAACACCGAGAGAATACGCATGTCAACAGAAATGAAGGAATGGGAATTGCACTTGAAAAAGCAAGTGGGTCTTTCTGTAAAGAAGACTGGTTTTTATCTCCTCACAGGCCACATGCTAAGGGCAAGCTATTCCCGAGAAAAACATGTAGGAGGGACGAGCAGATAGAAAGGCAAAAATGAATCCATTATTACTGCTAATTTTTTTAGAGAGGAAACACAGCCTACCTTGTACAGGGTTCCTGAAATCCTTCAGAAGATACAGAGTGGTTTTGGACTTGTTGCACCACAGAGAGAGAGAGAGAGAGAGATTAAGAGAGAGAGAATCAAAATGCCTGTGGCTGCCAGTATGGACAATTTCCCAGAAGTTTTCTCCCAGCCAAGAGTAACTTGCAATCAAAACCAGTCACTGTACACTTGATTATTATAATTCCTCCTCAGAAAGTTCACACCAGTAACTACACCTGCTGGGTACCTCAGTCTCTCCTAACTCAATTCTCTTGGAAAGAAAAGGACAACTGATAGCCTTATCTGAGGACTGATCCAAAACCTGCTGTATTCAATGTCTGTATTCATCTTAGTGTTTCGGATAAGGCTTGTCCTCCTATAAAAAATCCTCCAGTTTTCCCCATTTACTGGGCTTTGGTTTGATCTTGGAGAACACAGGTTTCTGTTTAAATGAAACTAAATGGGAAATGCACTCCAGGAACATCCCTATGCATGCCAGCTCATGGTAGGAGGTCAGTCCATGAAACTAGACTAGAACTTAAGTAACCCTCCATTCCCAAACACACACCATGTAGGTGCCAGGTCCTTAGCAGCCATTGTTTCAAGCTGCAGATACACTTCTGTTGTGCTGCCCTCCTTGTGAATAAAGATATAGCTAAAGAAATTCCCTTGTGGACAACTGACCCATGCACAGCCTGATAAAACTGAAGAGAACCCTGCACAAATGAAGGGGAAGACTGGGCAGCATTTTAAGTCATCACGTAGATTACCAGCCAAAATGGGAAAGTATTTTTTGTTTTCTCTAGTTGGACCTTTCTTTGGGACCTGCAATTTTACACACAGAAAAGAAAATAAATGCAAAAATTACTGTGGGCAGTAACATTTCCTTTTTTTGCTCCTAGGAACCTTATAATAAAACTATCCTGATTCCCCAAGGAGGTAAATTTGATAATTCTCCAGTGAGAATCCAGACCCCTTCTGGATATTAATCCACTTCACAAAGTCATTACGAAAAATTTAGCATAAAAGCAGCCTTTTTCCTCACTAGACAAAGCATGGAGACTGAAGCATTTGTAGAGCAGTGTGAAAAACATACTGTAGCTGCCTTGGCTCCATTTGGATGGAGTATAAACAAGGAATTTTGGCTGCAAATCCTGTCAGTCTCTTAGTCTTATTTAGGACAAATATTCAGGAAAAACAATGATAATATAATTTGGCTTGCCCCCCCCCACCCTCCTTTTGTTTTTTTTTTCTTCTTGTTGATTGTTATAACATATNNCCCCCCCTTTTTTATTTTCATAGTGTTAAGTTAATGCATAATTACTGGAAAGAATTTCTGACTGAATTTTAGATGAGCATTTTGATAAAATATAATATTGGAAACAATCTTTATCAAACATTCATGTGTAGTGTGAGAGATAAAAACAGGAATCCATAATTCATATGGCAGAATGTATTACCAAGTGTGAATAAGAGGCTGAATTTAAATGAGGGCGTCTGAACAATATTTTCTGCAAGGCATCTGCTTTAATCATTTACATTATTCACTGGGTTTTCCTGAACTGTAAATCTTAAATATATATTTGTGTTAGTGAGAATGTGTATGTAAATACACACATGTATGCACACATACACAAAGCTTTATACACATCCACACATCAGCACATTTTCACGCAGATACAGAAACGTGTTTGTACACAGAGACACAACAGCTTAGGGTCTGAGTACGAATCATTCTACATCACTGAGAAGACTCCTGTTGACAATGATGGATTTTGGGATCAAGACCTTAGTGCCTTGGTTTCTCACCTCACCCTGGGTTTGCAGTGATATGAATCAGATTTAGGTTAAAGGAAAGACGAATCTTTATTTACCCTAAAATAATTGGAACATTTACTTATTTGACACGTATTACAGGAAAGAGAAAAACCTACAGTGAATGAGATGAAATGCTTAAGACCTTCTGTCAAATGTTATATCCCACTGATCTTCTCACCCACGTTTTCAGTACTGGCTCTCTGTACTTCAGGGTGCAGTGACAAGAAAGCCCTTGAGCAGGGCTTGATCGAAATGTGCTCTGGGCCTCATCCAGACCCAAGGCTTCCCTTACCCCACTGATGCACCTTAACTCAGATGGAAGGAATTTTAATCCTCCTCCCAGTGGTTGTCCCTGCTTAGTTTGACTCTGGCTATGCACTTAGATGTTAACTCTTGCCAAGGCAGCAAAAAGAATCACCTAATGATTGCTGGGTGCTTCACTAAGCCCTGAACAGAATTTTGGTCCTTCATGATTAAGCAGGCCTTCTTCTCGTGCTTTCAAATCCCAGAGGTTTTTTTAACTTGTTGTTGTTGTTTTTTTGTTTTGTTTGCAACATAATAATGCCTAGATTTCACATGAATGTATCTACTTGCTAATAATACTTAATGCTTTCATACAGGTACACTTTATGCATATAGGAGCTACTGGCTTGTTTTTCTCTTGTGTTTTCCACAGGCAGCAAGTGAGGCTGATAATAATTTTGAGAGCTTGCTGCTCCCCACCCCTGTTCTGGAGGGACATTAAGACAGTCTGTCTTTTCCCATTTGTGGTCACTGTGTACAGTTCAGCCCTC
Source organism: Aleadryas rufinucha (assembly GCA_013397815.1). Taxonomy (NCBI): domain Eukaryota; kingdom Metazoa; phylum Chordata; class Aves; order Passeriformes; genus Aleadryas; species Aleadryas rufinucha. Next base: position 204,082 of record VZTH01005098.1, read on the forward strand.
TTACTGAGAATTCCTTTTCAGAGACTTCCTTAGGACAGTGTAGAACCAAAGGAGGATTCATGATGGCAAATAACAAAAGACAAAGGCCAGCAGTAACCCAGACTCAGAGTCTGATGCTCACATATTCATTCTGACATTATATCCCACATAAGGAGCATCCGCTGTGCCAGCTTCTGTGTAACTATGTCATCTGCATAACTAATCCTTTTATTTCCATGTCCCAGTTTAGTGCCTGGTAAAGCAATGTCACAAAGCAGTAGCTGTCACTTTGTTTCAAGAGAAGGGCAGAGGACTATAAATGGCTGAGTTCTACTGCAAGGGACAAGATCCACCTCTTCTGACAGGGCACAAGGATTGCCTGTTCGAAGAAATCTGTCTCTGCTCCTTCCATTACTGTTCATTTGTTACAAACAACGCACTTTTTTTTTCCTCAGTGGAACTCTGGGTGCCTTTTAGTTCTCACTCCCTTCTATTTAATAATGTGTTTCTTGATTCTAGCCGATCTGTTTGTCAGGTCAGGAACAGCTGGTATTGTGGCACAGGAGGTTGTCTTACTCTGGCATCTATGTGCTTATTTCAATAACTGTTACTTTCTCGGAGGGTAACAGTGAACAAATGATAGAAGAAAAATACTCAAACACTGAAAATCTTTCTTAATACAGAATTCACTGAGTTATATAGGGCATATTAAAAAACTCACATGTTTTAATTATGTACAGCAGACAAGTCGATGAGGAATCATGCATGAAATTCAGGCACTCTGAAGACCAGTGAAAAGGAATTTCACCTCTTTTTATGAAGCTGAGACCAAGTGATTAAAATGATTGTGCCCTATCATTTTAATTCTCTTTCCTCTAAGCTTTATTTAATGGTGCCCTCTTCCTCTGCTTAACCAAAATGATGAATTAATCCAGTTTCTCCCCTGTGGGGCAGAAGAAAAGCAATATTCATACATCCCATTCTGCCTATACTTCATTCACAAGGCACATTACATTTACCCATTTTTTTCCTCCTTGATTGTTTTATATCGTTATCCTGAGGAATAGACACAGATCATAGAATTTGTGACTGTGAGACATTCTGATAAGACAAGAAATCAGACACAGTGCAAAACTGTGCAATGTAATTGGGAACAAAGCACTGCTGAGAGGATGGGGAAGAGGGACAGGCACATAATTCTAGATGATAAAAAGGGGCTGGCTTGCCCAGGATGTGTACTCTTGAAGCAGTTAGACATAACAGCTCTGTGACCTTTAGCTGGTCACTTGGGAGTTCTGACACTGCCCTTTAAGTGAGCTGGGAACCTGGGCTCTGGCTGTGCCCCAGCTGACCCCTTCGAGCACTTGTGATGGTATCCTCAAAGCCAAATGCCCTACCCATATCTACATTCTGTGGAATGCTCTTCAGGGTTCTTGTGTGTTTCCTGGCTGGAAATCCAGGAAGTGTAACTCAGGGCCTTTGAACAATGCTCCAGGGCTTGGATGAGCCATATCCCAAAGTGTCCCCAGTGAAGGTTGCCTGACTCTACCCGTTTGTGTCCCATATGGCATTTTGGCATATCCCTCAATACCAGGCCTCACAAAACATCCTGCCACTCCAAAGCACACCATGTCTTCTCAATGGCTCTATGCACAGGCAGTACATGCATCCCATTTTCACACCTGATCCTCACGTCAGCATCTAAATCCACTGTCAGCTTCTTGTCCAAAGGATAGGAGACAGTTGTGAGGTGCAAGGTGGTGTAGGTACTTCTCTTCAGCATCATGCATTACTTCTGAGAACATACTTTGAAAAGCTTTTCTGAAACAGCACTTTCATTCACAGACTAACTTGATTTAGAGTCTTAGATGAAAAGCAGTTTCGTATCAGAGTCATAAACAGAGTAAAATTGAAAATAAGGCTGTGACCAGTCACTTCTACTTAGTTTTGGATACATTCCTGCCTTGGAAATGGGCAACCACTGCAGATCTTTATCAGGGAAGTTGCTATAGAGCTTATACATGATCCCAAAAGAGGAAGGCAGGGATCCTGTATTTTGACCCTCATACTTGCAGGGAAGAGAAATCCTGCTTACAGATGTGGCTGTGGGCCTTCTCCAGCCAAAGAATGGCCACCAGCCCAAAGCAAGTTTTTGACAGCCTGGCCCATGAGCAGTTTAGGCAGTCTCTGTTGTACGTCTGTCATACTGAGGCTGATCGCAGACCTCACTCCAGTGCTATGTATTTGGCCAATGGGCCCCTTCATCAGTGATTCTCTGCTCCATTTGCTGGCCATGACTCCAGTGGGTGGAAATAGGTCATCTCCTACAGAAGTTATGCCAACGCTTTCTTGTGTCTGAGTGACAGCTGGCTGCTCTAAGCTGGAAGTCTTGATTAAGACTCTTTTGGTGTATCTTCTCTGAGTAATATTTTCCTAGTGGAAAGCTCATTCTATCTTCTCGGATAAACCTTAGTAACAAATACGGAGTAATGCAGGATGTCAGTGAATTTTCTGGGTTATTTTGCTCACAAAAAGGGAAAGATTAGAAATTGGATTTAGCATTGAACCAAATCTTTGTTACAGGAATGTGGATAGGGTAAGAGACCTCTGTGTTTGGGTCCAAACTGCAGGATCATCCATTATCCAGACTCTTGGCACAGGGCAAAATATCTTCACTTGATGAAGTCTTTGTCATGGTAATTGATTACTATATTGTCACATCTTTTCAGTTAATCACATCTTTTCAGAAACTGCCAAGGTCTGGGTTGACTGCAGCAGGGTCATGGAAGTTATCACTCAGGGAGAGAATAGATTGTGACAGTAGCACAGGGCACCCATATGTTCCTGAAAAACATCTGTTTGAGTGCCCTTTTTGGGAGGCTAAAAGAGTGTAGAAAACGAAGGCTAAAAGCGGGCAGGGACTTTTAAGTGGCACAAAGCATGTATTGGGCAGATCAGTGAGGTAAAGGCAAATACCAGAAGGGCTTTGCTCAGGGACCTTAAAGAACAGCCTCTGAATGGTTTGAAGGTTTGTCTACCCATGCGATATGTAGATGTGATTCACTCTGGGTAAGTAGTTGTCCTAAAAGTTTGAACTGTGAATTTGCAATGTGCAGCTCAGGCAATATCACTGGTGGAGAACCCCGGTCAGTGTCAGCAAAACCATTAGCACTAAATGATGACACAAAAACTTGACATAGCCAGCAGACCTCTTTCACTGACCTGTAACTTTTACTTTGGAGATGAGAGGTTGTTTGAGGGCAGTAAGAAAATCCTCCTTTTATGATTCAAGGCTCAGTAGGCAACATGAAAATAAAGAAAGTGAACAATGCCTTCACAGGTTGACCAACAAAACAAAGGAAATGCCCTTAAATATATTTCCCAGCCTTAACAGTAGCACCTTAAAAGAAAGCAATTTTAGTGTTTACAGCAACTGAAAAAATGACCCAGAACAACTAAATCCATAGCAGCAAAGATTAAAGAAAGCGCATGCCACTTTTTTTTGTATGGTCAATTTCTCCGTAAGGAAGATAACTCAAACCTATGTATACATTCATGAAAGAGTGGATTTAGATGAAATATTGTGCTACAATTTGAACAAGAGCAATGTTAAAAGGTAGTTTTCTAATAAAGATTCCATCCACACAAATAATAGCTTACTGCAGCCTAATAAACCTACCCCACCTACATAAATATGTAGGAAGTGTAACACTGTGTTGCCCTGGTCCAACAGTCTCCTCCCCGTCACACACTCACACACAAATTCCATTTGTAATTAACAGGAAAGTTCTCTGTATTAGTTTTCTTTGCACTTTATAGAATAACAGAGAGATTAATTAAGAGGTCTGTATTTCTATTTCAAGGTTCAAGTACTTTCATTGAGCACATTGTGCTTTCAAAATCTGTAGCGTCAGCAGAATTCCTTACTTCAAAACACAGATATTTCTCTTCCTTAAGTTTTACTTTTATATATGCAATTACTAAATGATTGCAGGTAGTTAGGAGGCCCAGACCACACTGTCACCTGTTATACACCTAAGCTAAGCTGTAGATGTGTGCAAGGGAGGCTGCATAAACATTATAAGACCAGGTGATGCTGACTGAAGAGGCCCTTAGATCTCACCTGTCACCCTCTAAGCTGTCCTGAAAAATCTGATCTTGGCAAAACCACCTACATCTTCACTGAAACCAGTGGCACCTCCCCACGCCAGCTCATGTCTGTGCTTCCCATACTCAGTAGAGCCTTCAGGAGTATTACTACAATGTAGGTGCACTGTAGCAGAGACATAACTCCTTCTGCAGCCTTTAATGGTAACCATCTTCACATCCTGCTTCTGTAGAGGCAGACATGGACAAGGAAATTATATATCCTGCACTAACCTAAAAGCTGCCACCTTTCTTTTTCCCTTTTTAAAATTTTAAAATAATTGTTGTAGTTGATATTAAGGCTCACCCAGACATCTAAAATATTATCAGATTTTGCTCTGATTACTCTAATCAGTTATTTAATTAATTTTATAAACTGCTTAAAACCACTCATATACATGCAGTTAAAATTTGCTTAGTGCACACACATACATAGAAAAAAAGGTTTCAATGATGCTCATGACTTACTGTTGTCTTTAAATATAGCCTTTCATTAGTAAACCAGCCAAATGAATAGAAAAATACTCTTTTCCCTCTAATTATTATCTTCTGTGATATGTTTTTTCTACTTTTTCTTTTTTTTTCCAGTGGGTGAACCATGCCATTGAGAAGACTCTTTATGTAGTTGCTAATCCTAAAAAATATTTACTTTTGTGACTAATTTCTGTACAGGAGTAGTGCCCCTAGATGTGAGAGTTAGTTTGAACAAGGGTTCTCATATAAACCACTTAGTCCTGTTCAGCAGAAATCTTTGAGTTTCACTCACTGAGTTTACATCTCTCCTTAAAGATGAACAGAGATTTAAATGACCACCCTGAAGAGGAGCCTTGGTGTCTGCAAATGAATATACAAAAATCAGGAAACAGCAAAATTATACTCTCTTCCACTTGTGCCGAGAAAACCACTTCTCTGCTGTTGTGCCATAACTCTGTCTCTGTGAAATGGGAAGTGATCCCACTGGAATGAAAGAAATGTTATCTCATGACAGAACTGGATGAAGATCATGGGGCTGACTTCTGCTTGTTTAGTTCCTAAGCAGCTGAGTATTTTCAGTAACTCCCATGGAGATCTGTAGGCATCAAGAACGCTCACTCACTAATAAGGCACTGCCAATCAGGCATTAAGGGGCAATGCTTTTCTGTGGACTCTCGTAACCAAGAATTTAAACTCGAGGTCAGAGTTAAAATGAAGAAAGGAATGGAACAATTTTCCTGCAAGGCAGTGGCCAAGGAGTTGCACTTTGAAGTTGTAGCAATTCTTTTATGAAGACTTTATTGTTGATACCATCAACACACAGAGTTCTCACAAGTGAGAAAAACACTGTCATTAAAACAAGAGGAGTGCCAGAGGCAACTGATCATTCTGGGATGTGCTTGCAAGGGCACCATTTTTGTCCATCAGGGTTAGCCAAGGCTGATTTTATATGATCTTGTGTAATGTTTAAGATATAGTTATCACAAAGAAAAAGACTAAGCAGCAAATAGTAACTAACAGACCTAGATCCAACCATTTACTTTTTAATGAGTCACAGAAAAATTCTTGAGAAATAATGTATGTTTGTATTTTTAAAATAGATTGTAGTGAAGTGTAATAAATTCAGTATAGACTGTGAAGACAGTTGTAGCCAATCTGCAGTATATTAAAACATCTGGGACCAGACTCTGAGATGAGTTCAGTACCTACCCACTTTCATTTCATGACCCTGCACAGCATTGCTTAAAGACCAAGAAAATGAATGGGATTGACATATATTAGCAAATATGTTCTAAAAATGTTTTAAAGGCCTAAGGCAACTGAGTGTATAATAAAATATTCACTGACTGCTCCACATTGGGTGGTGTGAATATACTGGAATACACTGATTAACATATCATAACACCATAGTTTTAGACAAAGCCTGGATGGTAAAGATAACCCAACAGCCTAGCTCTCATTCAGAAAACGCAGTGGATGTTATTTCCCAATAACTTGGAAAGCAGCTAAAACGTTTGGAGCATTTTTTAAAGTTCTGTACACCAGAAAATTAAAAGACAAGCACTAAATCAAAGCAAATATAAGAATCACAGAAATGAGGCATTGCAGAAGAAACTGAGGCATTGCAGAAGAAACTGAGGCATTGCCTCCGTGCCAGCAGCAGTGACAACACTGACAGGTTCCACTCTTGCTCAGCCCCTGGGCTGCATCACCATTGTCAGTCTCAGGCAGACTTGAGAATACACAAGATATGCATTTCAGTCAGAGAATCCAGCCCAGAGAGGAGAATAGCAAAATAAGGTACCAAGCTAGAAATATCAAATTTATTTTAAGGACGGCTAGATTTTTGTGTGAAGTAAGACCTTTTTTTTTTCGTGGAACAGTTGCTGAAATAATTTGCAATGCTAAATGATTTTTGAAACAAAAAATCTTTAGCATTTTTATCTGATATACTTTGGAAAATCTTGATTACTGTATCAAGAAGTATTCTGTTTGAAGCTTACTTGCACTGCCTGAGAAAGATCCCAACGAGATAATGTTCTGCAAGCCTTTTTCCAATTTCCAGTTGTCTTCTCAAAAATCAGAGAGCCACTTGGCAGTGCTTGCCCTCATTATCGAGAGAGGGAGTTGAAAAGCATTGTCATGAAAACATTAGATTTAAAAATTAGGAATAAATATTCCCATTGTTCTTGTTGATTGACTTTAGATAAACATATTGAGATAAGACTATGTGCCTACACCAAAGAACTGAAACAACATATATAATTTACAGACAATTATTCATGATAATTTAATTAGCTCTTTGTTTCCCCTTGATTCACCACTGAACTGTGTGACACTTTGTCACGAATCTGCAGAGAATGGAAAAAAATCAGAGATGTAGTGAAGCATGTATTTTGGAAAGTAATGAAAATTTTACACTTTCTAAGTAGTCTTTAACAGCCTGTCGTCCAAGGGAAAATCCCCACGGGTCTTCTAATCCCAAACATTATTTTTGGAAAATCCTGTCATCTCTTCCCACTACAGCCTTCTGTAATTGAGACTGAGAACGGGATTCAGTTAATCTTTGGGTCCGCCTAAGTATTTATCACCCTTCAAGTCTGCCTTTCAAGGTGCCTATGTACAGCTCACTGTTTTTTGAAGAGTAGACTGCTAAATCATGCTGTGCTGAAGATTTCTTTATGCAAACAAGATCTGTCTTAAAAATTGAAAAAAACCAGAAAGCAGAACCATTTATTCCAAGCAAGAGAAACTCCATCTGCCTTTAATCAATACATGGACAACAAAGAGACAGCGCAGATTTTCAGACATATGCTTTTGCACAGATGTGTAAGCCAGAGACTGTGGGTGTGTAAGACACACATACATATCCCTGTATATAAGTTTATCCCCATGCCGCTTATAAATGACAGACACATGTAGAACTGTCCTTCCTCACCAGTTTGTGTCCACAGGTTTGCACAGCCATTAGAATTTTTTTTTGTTTAAGTCAGAGTTTTTCTGGGCTATGTCATAAAACAACAAAAAAAAATTAAAATTGCTTCATGTTCTTTTTTGGGATGACTGAGGGAAAAAATGATCTTTTAAAAAGCCATTGCCAGATACAATAGTTAGGAGGTTTACCTATTACTAACATGACTTCAATCTGAAAAACCTTTTCACCACCAGCTCAGATAGTAGAAAACAAAAATCATTATATATGAGATAGTTGCTCAGAAATCTAAGAGGGCATGAATGGAGTACCTCAACCCATTTCTTAGTGGATAAATATAAACTCACAGTATGCAAATGCTTCTCATGCTGTCAAAAGTCTCTAAATTAACTGTGATCAAGGGCTGATTAGGGATCATAAAGGGTATTCATCTTTTTTCCTCATCTAAAAAACCACTCTCTACAGAATAGGGCAGAAGGTAAAGGATGATGTTGGCTTTTTTGTGTGTTCATAGAGTTCAGCAAAACGTGGGCCTAATCCTAAGGCTGTTGTATCTGGCATCTTTCTCCCAGCTGCTTTTGTACTTCTGTAAAACTTTGTAAATTAATGTGTCTTAAACTATACCTGGTTGGAGCTCATGTTTAACCAAACCTTGTTCCTGAAACACAATTAGCATAAGAGAAGAAAACCTTTGTTTCCTGAAGCTGTGTCATCGCTCAGACTTTCCAGGCCCATACTCTCTGGTCATCGTTACCTGGTAGGGTAATGAAACCTGTATCAGCCATGAAACCTCCTGCAGTGATCTCCCCGCTCCTTCTCCCTTTCCCTCAGCCCTCATGAACTCTCTGTACCTTCAGGAACATGCCTGGTTTGCTCTGTGTCTCTAGAATCATTTGGTTACAGTACTAACCTATAACAATATGAATCCCACCCTATTCCACAGAATTCCACAGAATTAATTTGTTTTTAAACTCTGGGTTTTAATTGTTATATTCAGCGCATTTTTTCAATGAGGAGTGCGGAACAAGAGAGCAGTGGTCTCAAAATGTTTTCCTTTATATTTATTTTAAAACTTTGGTGTTCCAGGAAGTAGGAAAATCAAATCATTTGTTCGTTTGGGTCTTTTTGTGGGGGGAATGGGAAAGGGAACAAATCACTCAGTTTTCTTCTGCTATATCCTTGGGGACTGTGCCTAGTATATCTGCACATTGCTCAATTAACATATTTCCTGCTTTAGGAGGCATAAAGTTGCACCTCATGAGATGCATGACCCTAATAAGCCCAGTGAGATGTGGGCAGACTTGTCACATTAGTGAGCTTTCAGAAAACAGTGCTAAATTCATTGCTTTTTTTTCCCCGTAAACCTGATTCAAACTTGGGTCTCAAGCTGAGACGCTGGTGAATTAACCTAATGTGCCCACTTGACTCTCTCCTAAGTATCATCATAGATTTCTTTTAATCTGCTGCAGAAAATAAATTGCTGGAGAAAAAAAAAATAAAGATTTGTACTCTTTAAAGACTAATCACTTTCAGGCACTGCACGGCAAACAGCAAGATTCAGAATGAATCCTTTTACTGCATTACTCATGACAGCTTACAACCCAGACTATTAAACATTCATCAATAAAAATTTAACATCCCATCTTCCCTTTGATATCCTCAACTGCTCCCTACATAAGACAACAAGAAGGCTTTCCACAGCTCAGTGTGATGGCAGGACATCAAAGCAGCCTCCACAGCTAGCCTGCTTCGAGCAGTGTCTTGTATTTAGAAAGTAGAGTTGTCACATGGGAGGGGAAAAAGCAATGCAGGAGATTCTCTCTGGTTTGAATATATATAATCCCTCCCAAGGGGTGCATTATGGCCATGTTGTGGCTGAGCAGCAAGTTGCAATTCACTTTTCTTCGTATAAGGATATGACAGACCACACAAAAGCAAAAAGAAGAGCTGGATATTTTCCTTTGTTAAGCAATAAGCACTGCATGCCAGACTTTAACTGGTGGAAAAAAAAGGACAGGCATTTGCTTAAAAAATTACCAGGTTTTATTATATCCTGGACTGACAAATTTGTTGTAGCTGCTGTTTACTGGAGAAGTGAAGATTGTAAACAAATAAACCTATTTGCTTTTCTGCCACCTACAGAAGACTTGTGCTTGACATTGAAAAGGCAAGCAGGGAATTTTCAATGGGCAAATTCTGCTCAGTTGAGCAAGTTCCATTTTTAGCTACTTAAGAGAAAAGAGCTGGAAAATTAGAACCCGAAATAATAATCTCCCAACAACTGCTGGGCATCAGTTGTACTTATTATCCTGAACCTGACTCAAATCCCATTGTAAGAGTTCTGTGATGCAGGTAGGTTTTGGATCAGATGCTAAACTGAATATGCCTTAGGGTTGACAAGCTTAGACTTGTTCCATTTGCCTTTCTCCTGCTCCTACATCCTGATGCTGGCCAGTTTTACTGCCTGCTGTCCATCTGCAATGGCCTGGGGTTTCAGCAATGCTCCTGGCCAAAGCCTGCCTGTTTCAGGAAGAAGGAAGGGCCAGAAGCTGGAGAATAAATCCCACAGCATGTATCTTTTCAGTTATCGTGTTCTCAGTCAGAGCTTTGCTATGAGGAGGAAGGTAACAGAATAAAAAGGAAGAAAGCAAAAGAAAGCAAGCAAGGCTCTCGTGGTGGTAGTAATTCCCAGGAGTTTTTTATCGTTTGATTGGTAACTTCCAGTAGCTGCCACCCAGCATAGATTTTGATAACATATTACAGTATCGGTTGACTACATAAATTGAATTTATGTTAGCCAAGGACATGGAAAGAAGAGTGAGTATTGCCCATGATTACGTGGCAATTAACCTGGTTTTGCTTAGTCTGTAGTGACCTGCTTAGCAGGTGGAGTGCTGCTAAGACATCTTAGAAAGGACACGTTCCCTGCTGGCCTCTCTGTCGTCCTGCATTACTATCAGAGAACCAAAGTTGTTCAGACTGCACGTGGACTGCAATCACACTTGCTACAAGGGTTTTCGGTGGCATTCTACTTAGCTTCAGTTTGTCTCACCCAAAATCCTTTGCAATTTGCTCAATTATAGCACTAAAATATTTGCAGAACAACAAGCTAAGTTTAAAAAACGCAATAGAGGCTATACGTGCATTTTTTTCTGTTCTTAGATTTAAAATCAATTCCCAGTATTTTAAAATTTTCTCTAGCAGTAGCAGCAGCAACCAACATCTTCTACTGAGATGAAGTGTCTGTCATAAAGTCACAGGTATGTTATAGAACAGTTAGTGGTAAAAAAATAGGGGAAATTAATACATTTTCCTATTTTGTTTCCCCCCTTTAAGAAGCAGATATTGTTGTTGTTTAGTTTGGGTTTTCTTTTCAGTTTGGAAATAATTCTGTATTCAGCAACCCTGGATCTGTCTGTAATCTGCTTAAGGGCTTTCTATTGACTTTCAAGCTCTAGCAGTGAAATAAAATGGGGTCAGAGATTGAAATGATCTGGGTGAGACAAGAGATTTCATTTGATTTTGAGTCAAGAAGGACCAGGGAAGGAAAATCACACCTCCTTATGTTGCTTCAGAGATGTAAAATCGTGTCAATACCACCAGGGCAGGCTCAGTGCTGAAATCCTACGGCTGGTAGTGCAATCAGTGGTGCAACCACTGACTATTTGAAAATAGCACAGTGCCTTGTATGCCTCAAACCACACTGTAATTTTTGTTTCAATGCCAGTTGATCCTCTGCTAGGCTTGCCTTTGCAATGAACAGATGTCACAGAATCAGCCACGAAACCATAGAATGGCTTGGGTTGGAAGGGACCTTAAAGATCATGTAGTTCCAACGTCCCTGCCATGAACAGAGAGCCTTCCACTAAATCAGGTTTTTCAGAGCCCCATCCAACCTGGCCTTGAACATTTCCAGGGATGAGGCACCCACAACTTCTCTGGAAAATCTGTTCCAGTGCCTTACCACCCTCACAGACAAGAATTCTTCTTATTATTATCTAATCTAATCTAAACTAGAACTACTCTCAGTTTAAAACCATTCCCCCTTGTCTTGTCACTACATGCTCTTGTAAATAGTCTATCTTTCTTGTAGGCTCCCTTTGGGTACTGGAAGGCCACAATTAGGTCATCCAGCAGCCTTTTCTTCTCCAGACTGAACAATCCCAATTCTCTCAGATTTTCCTCATAGCAGAGGTACTCCACCACTCAAATCATCTTGGTGGCCTCCTTTGGACTCACTCCAACAGGTCCATGTCCTTCCTGTGCTGGGACCCCAGAGCTGGATGCAGTGCTCCAGGTGGGTGTCACCAGGGTGGAGCAGAAGGGCAGAATCCTCTCCCTTGTCCTGCTGGCCGCAGGGCTTTGGATACAGCCCAGGACACATTTGGCTTTCTGGGCTGTGAGTGCACATTGCTGGGTCATGTCCAGCCTGTCCTCCACCAGCACCCCCAAGTCTTCTCAGCAGGGCTGCTCTGGATCTGTTCATCCCCCTGGACTGATACTGAGGGTTGCCCTGACCCTGCACTTGGTCTTGTTAAACCACAAGAGGTTCCCCAGGGCCCAATTCTTGAGATTGTCCAGGTCCCTCTGGATGATATCCTGTCTCTTTCAGGTGTGTCAACAGCACCACTCAGCTTGGTATCATCTGAAAATTTGCTGAGAGTGCACTTGATGCCTTTGTCTATGTCATCAGTGAAGGTATTAAATAACACTGGTCCCAATATAGACCCCTGAAGGACACCACTCATACCTCAGCAAAGATCATTTAGACTGAAAATTACTTATTTTCTGAAAATTTTGGACATTTCCTAGCATCTGTTGTGTTTTCATAAAAGTGATATCATTAAGCAAACATTCCCTCCTGAGACCTATTTCAAGGGAAATTTAAACAGGTTGGACACAATTCACCCAACTGTAGTTTTGCCAGGATAGTGAGAATAGCACCTTTCCTTTTCAGAAGTTCCATACGAATTTTAAAGACAGCATCCTTTGAAGCAGTCTCTTTCTCTTGCTCTTTCACCTAGTTTCCATTACACTCCTGAGCAAACACAGTACAAATACACACTGTGATTTTTGGTTCTTCAAATATGCTAATGTGCTCTGCTTATGGGGGTGTGGTATGCGGGTTCAAGTCATGTGGATTTCATTAGTGAAACTTAATTGACTGAAAATTGTATGATAAACATTCCTATTAAAAATAACTTTTATTCTTTACTACTGAAATTGGTGCAGAAGGCATTTCTAATTTTAAACAGGACATATTCCTAATATAAAAATCACATGATATGCAGAACAAGGCTTTGCTGCAGGGTAGAACTGCATCTGTTACCTCAAATATGTAAGCTGTGACTATAATTTTAAAAGTAAAATTATCTCAGTTTAATACCTGTGCATACAACTTTCCTTCTCCTTAAGTAGATTCCAAACAGCCATCTGTCGTAACTGCAAAGCAATTTGAGCAAATTCTCAGTACTTTGGTCAAAATTCACACCTGTGCAGAGAGACTGCACAGACCCTCTTGTCATTCAAGTCCCACTCACATTCAGTGAATCTTGTCTCCACTCATTTTCTAAAAGATGGCGCAAGGGGAAGGTGCTCAATATGATAGAAATGCAGGCACATTTTTTGCAATAGTGGACATTCACTGTTTTCAAGTGGCTGAGGTAGGTGTTTTGCAGAGCAATTAAAGAATTCTCTGGTTTAAAACCATGTCTAGTTAGTTATAATTCTACATTGAAGCAATTTTAGCTCTAAATTTGCAGGATGTTCTAAAAATCACATGATCTTTTCAAATTTGCACCCAGACACAAGAATCAGGGGAAGTATATTGTACTAGTACCATTAGTAATTTTCAGCTTAAGTGGTGTGAGGGTATAATAGCAATATAACAACAACAGTGAAACTGCAAGCTGTAACTGTATTAATGCAGAAGTCAGTCAAAACTGACTTTGACATTTGTATAGTAGAAGCAGAATATAAAAATAACTCATGACAGTAGTAGAATAAAAACGTCAGTGATACTAACACAGCTGGTAGATTTCACCACAGTGAAAGAGTTCTACAGGCAACAGGGGGGAAAAAAGCATGTCAATACATTGGACCTCCTTTTCCTGCTGGTAAAAGAAATTTACAGTCAAGCAGTCTCTCAAACATCAGCCATCTATCTACACCTGAACTGAATGTTTTGGTGAAAAACTCCTGTGCACAGAACAAAAACTCTTGTAAACTTCTCTCTTCTTGCATACTGCAAACCTGAACAAAAAGAAAATGCAGAGTTAAGAATAAAATTTTCCCACTCAACCACTTTATTCCAACAGCTGACAATCAAAAACACATTAGCTGCTGTCAGTCACCATCACAATTTTACAGTGTTGATATCTGTATAGCAGGGATTTAATCAACATATCAAGTCATTTCACATATGTAAACACACAGAAGCTGATTCAGTCATGATAACCCTAACTGCACTAGAGATTTTCAAATAACTCAATTTTTACTCCTCCAGCTTCCACTGAAATATATTATGAATGAGAGAATTAAAAATAACTGAAATAGTATCCTCAGTCTATAGATAGTGATGTAAAAGCACAAGCTGTGGGATAAAATAAGTAGAAAATCACTAATAGCTAATTTTCAGTGCTGGCCCCAGGGGAAAAGAGACCAGAGAGTACAGGGCTGACACCTAAACCATTGCAGCTCAGTGAAGTCAGTGCAGACCAACAGCACTGAGGAAATGCAGTTCCCTCAAAGAATGCCTCCCTCAGATGACTCTGAAGTTAAAACTCCTAACACACACCCCTCCCTAAGATAACAGAGGTTTTGTTTAGTTACAGCAGTGGTCCTGCAAGGCTGTGCTTGCAGAAACAGTTGGTTTGAAACTGGTCTGCCTGGGAGTAATCACTGGAGTGGCCCAACAATCCATAACTTATTCTGAATTACTACTGACCACCAGTGTAATACCAACAGCACCAGTGCAGAATCCTGAGCCAACTCTGCATTCCTTAAAGTTTGAATATTTCTGTGCGTTCTTTTCAATCTGAGACAAACAGCTTGAGATTCAAAAGTCTCTGTTAAGGAGTTACAGCACAGTTGCTTAACCCTGTATTTGAGTTCATCACTCATTCACAAGCTTCTCCTCCCAGGGTGAATTTGGCACACAATGTGCTGGTCCAGGGATTTCTCACCACTCCCACTACTCACATACACACTTTTCACACTGAAGCACTTGGCTGGTGTCGAGCTCTAGACTGCCACAAATGCCACTGCACTTACTGGGCTGCAAACATGCCAATGAGGGAGAAATTCTAAAAGTAGAAATGAAGAGATAGCAGGCATTTAACACAAAATATCTGACCAGCATATGTTTATATACAAGGAGCTGTCAGCAACAAAAGTAAAAGTGGGCAATATGTTAAACTGTTCAGTTTAGTGCATTTCAGCTGTTTTGAAGGAACTGCCAGTTAACCACTGTTTTGATATTTTACAAATATAACCAAGGCCCTGTAATGAAACCACAAAGCCTTCTGCTATGAACGTTGTCCATTATTTGTTGAAGCATCATTCTCCATGTAGCTGGAAGTGGGGAAGACAGAAAGTACATACATGATGACGTTAAGGCACAAAATCACAAAGGGTCACAGCTCTATATATCTAGGCTGACACTGATCTTAAAGATACACTGTCAACATAGGACAGTCCACAGGCCAGAGCCTAAAATCAGACCCTGGAGCAAAAGTTGGTCACACTTCATGTTAAAAATCCACTTGAAATGGTATATAGAGGGTTAATATGTGGTTAATAGATTCTTTTACACATATTGCAAGCTCTTGTACCTTTTGCGGTGATTATACATGGCTGCAGATGGTTCCATGTACACCAGCAGAAAGTGAAGAAGAATGTTGAGTCACATTTGACCCTCCTATAAACAACCTATAATTATTTATTAAAGCACCCACTAACCTTTTATTAACTTTTCACACACTATATATGGATTTCTTGGTTCCAGTGCTGACTAGCTGTCATTTCTCAGAACACTCAACTTCCACAATTATAAAACAAAGATGACAAAATTTGAAGCTATGGACCTTATGAAAATACCACCTAAAGTTAAAGATCTGTGGCATAAGTTATACAAGTCAACTTGAGCTGCACAGTTCAGTCACTTTCATGACTCCTTCTTATAACAATTCTAACATTTATTTGTTGCAGAAGAGTTCCACGATACTTAGTTTTTGTGAAATAAATTCACAATCCTGGTTAAAGACTCACTGTCATGTTTGGTATAAAGTATCCATACAGCAGTCAGTACCAATCCAGAGCTATGAAAACTTATATCTCCTTTATGTATATGGAACTGAGATGGGCAAAGATAAAGGACCACGTTTTCCTGGGAGATCTTTGCCTTCACCTGCAGATCATACTGTATATATACTGTAGAAAATGCCTGGGTTCGTTTTTAAGATAAAGAAGGCAGAATAAAATCCAGTGCTCCAGTTTCCCAGTGCTGTGGGATACAGTTGTGCTCTTACAACAGGATCATCCTGGCACTATTTGTAAATATCAGACATATATCTAGATAAAGTAATCAGCCATTCAGGGCTGAGGACACCTGGGTTATACGTAATCCCATCCTCTTTGTATGGGATCTTTGTAGTTCTGCCAATCCCAACTCATAATAAAATAATAAAAAGGTGAGCCAGGCCTCAAAATGATTTTTTTTACTTCAGTTTTTCTTTTTTAACTACCTTAAAAACCTTAGGTTTTATCAATGAATAATCTCATTTCCCAAGCTCTCCAATCATATCTTCCAAGTATAGGGGTTAGAACCTTGCTTTTCAAGTTTTAAATGAAACCTAAATTACTTCTGAAAAAAAATAGCAGCCTCAGGACTTGCTAGAAAACAAAAGGAGGTGGAAATATTGTATTTTTTACCATTTCTGAATATGCAATTTCCCTCCCAATTAAACCAGACATTCTATCTTGTAGGTAAATTTGAATTATACCCAACTCCAAGGAAATCCAGGGACCACACATTCCAGACTTTCTTGAGTCAAAGAAAGTTAATGTAATTTCTACAGATGCCTGTATGCCATCAACAGCCATCCTAGCATTTTCATCAGATTTATTTTTGGTTCTAAGAAGGCCCAAGAAGAATACAAAAAAGGAAAATAAGCTAAACTATTTTTAACTCAAATTAACTGATTTTGATTGAAAGACTGGGCGAAGTTCCAGTGGTAAAGTGTGTGTTTTATACTATCCAGACTGCTTTGCCCTTTCCTTCACATAATGCTAATGAGTAACTGAGTAACTTGAAAATCTGAGCAGTGAGGTGTGCTAGCATTTGAGTTAGTCTATTCCAGTCTTAAGAAGGATTACAGATTGGGAACTACAGCTCTACTGAGGTGTGGAGCTGCATTAATGGTTTTATATGTAATACTAAATCACTAGACCTGTTCCTGCGATTCTTAAGTATCAGACTGCATCTGATTCCCCTCTCAAACAATTAGACCAAGCATCTACAATTCAGCAGAACAGAAAAGAGCAAAGGGGACTCATCAGGTGTTAAGCAAGAAAATGCCTGTGTATTCTGCCTACACCATGTAAACAGCCTGATTTTTGCAAGTCATCCAAGTAGGAAATCAATGCTGGGTATGTTCTTAATACTCCTTATGAGCCAAACAATATTTTTATCTCTTGTCTTCTGAGGAAAGTAGTTAACACAATTGTTTGGAATAATTTTCCATGGAGATGCTATATTAAAAATTTATAGTATTCTGGAGAAACTCTTCAAAGATGACAGTGATTTTGATTTTGGAACAGGAAGGCTGCACAGTTAACTCTTCCAGAACAGTTATTCGGCAGTAGCTAAACTGGTATGTTTCCTCATGTAAACGTGGACACTGATGGATTATCTTCAGATGATTAATCCTATTTATGCTTCTTTTATCCAAGGGAACAGTTCCATTCTCAATTAAAACTGATCTGAGTCCATGCTTCTGTCAAAAGGCATGGTTCCTTCTCGTCCTTCTGTTGCATATGCCTACTACTTTTCCCTCATAAACATTTGTGTTTTTATGATTGCCCAGGGATCCAAAGGAAAGCAGGAAATTAATCCAAGACTGAAAAGGGATAGTTTTCGTCAGGATCAATACTGTGCATAAAGCTCTCCAAGATGTGTGTTGGCAGAATAAAAGATATTTCAAGTGCAATAAAAGTGGGGATATCCCATTTGGTATCTGTGTGAATTTGTATCAGTTGAATGTAATAATGAAAATGCACCCTGGCATAATTTCCCTTTCCTTCTTTCATTAAGGTATGTTTTTCTTTTAAAATTATAACATAAAACCTTACAAAAATTAAAAACCAAAAAAATTACATAGGAACATAGTATTCAGGTGACTTTTTTCTTTTCTACATGGGTAGAAACTTTTTGCTACCAAGATGATTTTTTATAAAATGCAAAGTTTGTTTTATGCATTAGCTCCAAAATATAGGTTATTTAAGGTTGTTGGCAAGTTGAATGATGACAGCTGGGTTACATAATGCCACTACTTTCATTTAGCAGGGGACACTCACTGAGTGACTGGCTGCTGTCAGGGCTTCTTAGTCTGTTAGCTAAATACAACTTGAGGTGCCATGCCTGTAAAATTGTGTCAGACAGGCAACATTCACAGCACTTTACTTTAGGCTCCCGACTCAGGTGATGAAGTAAGAAATTACTTTCTGGTTCTTATACATGCACTAGAGGGACAGCAGCTTCTCTGGAGTTCAAGTCAAAGCTTAATGAAGGCACTGTAAATGACCAGAGAAATCTCTCGTTTTTACTTGTGACTCTACAGAGAAACACTTGACTTAAAGGAAAAAAAAATAAAGCTTGACTTTATCATGTTAATAAAAAGAATGAATGATGCATCTTAGACCTTATTGGAGTGAGTTATATAGTCCCAGGCTTCACACTTGATTTGTTTGAAGAGACTGGCTGGAAATGCAATAAGACCGAGAAAGTGAAACTCGTAAATCATAGGAATTAAGGATAAGGAGGAGAAGCTTTGCTTTTCAATTCCACAAGCTCTATAAAGGAAAATGGAATCTCCAGAAATCCAAGACCAAATCACCTTTGAACAAAGTAATCATTTTATCAAGGAGGATTCTTCCCTAGTCTTTGCCCTATGTCTCTCTATCAAAATAAGACCACCAAGAGCACTGTACCAGCATTTTCTGGCTTCCTGATATCGTTCTAGATCATCAGGAATCTTGAGGTTACAATCTTGAAAGTTCTTTTTACTTTCTCTTTTTTATTGTCTTGTGGTTTTTATTAGCTGAGAGACGGATAAGGCTTTTATGCTTTGATTATAGAATGTGAAAATATGTTGTATGTACGAGTCTCTATGATCCTGCAACATCTACACAAGGAAGACGTCAGAAAAAGGTTTAAGTATTATTGAAACAATCTAATAAATATACTCAAATATTGAGTTCTAAACTAGCATTAAGACCAGCTCATTGATTTCCTCACAGTCTGATTTGCATTGTTTTAGAAAATGTTAATTTTGCTGTTATGAACAGTAGCCTAGCACGTGACATTTTCTAAGTGTTAATTTTTAAAATACTTTCAGTATAATGCATAAAGGGAGTCCATGTTTCTTTCCGCCAGCAGTGTGTTCAGGGATCTTTCAGACTCCATCTAGTTATAAGCAGGTTGACCTGAAAGCCATGACAAAGCATGGACTCACACAGAATTCACATCCATTCCCATATGATGACTTCATCTTCATAATAGGTCCTGTAGCATGATAAACAGGAATTCAAATTCAGGCTTGCTTTCCCCCTCTGCAGAAAATGCACTTAATCTTTCTTTTCTCTTGCATTACACTGGCCCCACACCAAGCACTATCACAAATACATCAGATATAAATATACATTTAACCCATGTGTAGCTAAAAAAGAAAAGTCATGGGCGCCAGCAGCATTTTTATTTTGCATACAACCAGTTGCCTCAGGCCACTAGAGGCTACTGTAGGCTAGAAGTAGTACTCATTTTCCAGACTATTCTGCCATATATTGTTTTAAAAGGGAGGACATGGAAACAGGAGTTAACATACTTGATATAATGAAGTAACTTGAAAAATAAAAAGAAAATTAAGGATGTCAATAAAGAACATTTTTGCCCTCTCCAAAAGATTTCTGCAAAGAGGATGTACATAAGGGCATTAAATGGCAATTTAATGGATGTACATAATGGCATAGTGGCAATTAAAAAGAGAATTTTTTTTTTTACTAAATAAATTAAGCAGACTTTGAATTACCTTACACTCAAAGTCTTAGAGCAAAAATTAGAATTTATCTTTCCTAACCCTCAAAACCTCACAAAGCATCCTGGTTTGTTCTCAAAAAGTTTCTGAACAAACACAGTAGAAACAACATGCTGTTGCTGTAGGCTTTGATGAATCCTTTAAACCAAGGTAAATGATGTTAGACTCAGATTAGAACCCCTCATGTCTACTTTATATTCTCTCTTATTTTCATAAAGATCATAGAGACTCAGCCCTATATGCCTTCTATATGCTTTATAATTTTTTTGCTTTGTTTTCCATCAGATGTCTCTGCAATAGAGTACCTTTTTAGTTACAAAGAAAAAGTGCTTCTACATGAAGCAAACATATCTGGACCTAGGGAAGTTATGTACATTTCTAATACACAATGGGACCAACACTCATTTCTGAGAGCTGAACATTTGTTTATAGCAAAAAAGAAGTGAGAAAATACATCTAACACTTTGCATGGTTTATATTCTTATCCAGGCTAAGATTTCGGGCATTTGACAAGTGAATAAAAAGCATGAAATAAAAGTAACCATTAACAGCATTATGTAGAACTTTTTGTGAACATATTTAACATTAGCTCCTAAGGGAGAATTTTTAAATGAGAGATGAGCTGCTGCAAAGGGAATTTAAAGGGCACAAGGCAAAAAAGGGATTAGGAACTCTAAAGCCAAAGAATTAACATCAATTTTTTGCTGCAAATTTACTTATTACTCAATTCTTAAAGAATTTGCACAGATTTACTTACTAAAATAGTTCTAGAACCTTAACCATATTCTCTATATTTTAAATGCTGATATTAGTGGTCACTCCAAACCCCTATTTTCTCCCTACATTGTATTTGCACAGTACCCAGCATGACAGAGACATATCCATGGGCTGGGCTTTCGAACACTAGCATCATGCAAGTGAATAATTCAGGAAAGATGATAGTGCAAGGGCACTAGTACAGGGAAAACTGAGTCACGTTTCGTGAAGTCTTAGGTCACTGGTCCAACTGACAACAGTAACCAGATTTTATTTGCAATATTTTTAAAAACTAGCTGCTCTCAGTTAGCTGCTGTTTCAGAGGTTTCTAATTACTCTTTCTGAAGCAAGTGTATTTTCCCTCCAAGATGCTTTTATCTTATCTTGTTTTAACCCCTGTTTTCCAAATAGGCTGTGTAGATAGCACTGCCAAAATAATCATGATAGTGTGTTTTAACGTATAGAGGTTATCAACATCATAATATAGATCAGAAGAGAAACTGGACCACAACTTGTGCAGGGATTTATCACCAGCTGGGTCTGTTAGCAATGATGACTTCAGAGACACATCTCCCTCCTGGCAAATTCCTGCTAGTGCAGGGCATTGCAAAGCTCAGCCTGGCCTGGGGCCCATGCCCTGCTCTGCTCCAGCAGGCACTACCTTGGCCTCTGCCCACTTTGGGCTGCAGCAGGGGACAGGTGTGGAGAGGTGGAAACTGTGCTGCTGGCAGCCTTCTTCTGGAGAAGGTCCAGAGACAGTGGATGGCTGAGCTGCTCAGAATCCAAATGGAAAATCAGAACAGATGTTAGTGGTGCAGGAGGTTCTAAACAAAGGCTATCTCTGAATCTAAGTCAAATTTTGAGTTACACATGCTCTGATTAGGACAATAATGAGTAGTCAGTCTCCAGGGCAAGAAAAGTAATCCTGGATTTTTGGATCCAGTAACTGGTTTTGAGTTATTCATGAACAGTCATTTTAAGATGTTTCAAGAACATTGTGGACAGCAATGTCTGTTCCTATGAATGAAAAACCACCAAAGCAAAAGGAGCTGCATGACATTTAACTAGTAATAAGTTTGGCTTTAGAACATCATTAACATAAATTACTGACATAAGTTTCATAAGGGCTTTCTAAGCCTTGACACTACCTCAGAGCAAAGAAATGAACATAATGTTAATATATCTCATTCTCAGAGTATAATACTGGTAGTTTGCAACTCTTTTGGGCTCCCACTCCTGAAGTTTTTGGTGAGCTGTGCTGGGCTGGGCTGGGCAGATAATGTCCTGCTGCAATGCAATTTTACACTGTATAATGCACCTTTAGAATTGTATTACCAAGTAGACTGTCATTATACTACACTAGTGTCCTCTGGAGTAGGTAGAATTAGTAGCCTGTTTCCTTTTAAACTTAGTTCATGAAAAAAAAATACACTGAAACAATGAGACAGAATGATATGGGCACCAGGTCTGTAAGAAGACCCAGGGACTTGAACTACTTCAATATCTGTCCTGTGCCCAAAACAAGGCATGCTGATGGAAGAAGCATTTTGAAGTTTCCATTTTCCTTGTCCTGAACTAGTAAAACTATCCATGAAAGTTACTGTTATGCACTAACACTCAGTCACAGACTAGAGAAGAATGGATTTTTCTGTCTCCATCTGTGACCAAGTTTGAGATTTGCATTTTTTTTCATTTCAAGTTATACAAAATTCTGTTCTGCTCTGTGAAGAGTTTAGCAGGTCACTCATTAAAATTAACCTATGTAGAAGGGCATATACAATAGTCTGTGCTTTTTTATGTGTTCCAGATAAAAAACTTGTCAGCAAAAGTTGTATTTTTAATGCATGTATTCTTGTACAACTCCATTGTAATAGAGATAAGGCTTTCCTCCACAAGAAAAAGAGAAGCTTGCCCAGTAGGTTAAAAGAAAAAGACCTTGTCTTAAAACAATAAAAAAAAGCAAAGTACCTGGAGGGATTAAACCATTCAAAGAAACTCTCCACACAAATAAAAAGTTGTCCTTCTGTAAGTTATTTTGTTAAATTTAAAAACTGAGTTTATATTGCCTCAAGTATTTTTGTTGCTATAGCTTTAAATACCAACTTCAAAGAGTATTAAATATAAGGTGGGTCTTTTGCTTTCACTTACTGAACCATAAGTGAAACTGTACCTAGAAATTAGCAAGAAGATTGGGCTGAAGCAAAATGTAATTTAAAGTTAGTGTAGTCCAGCATGAAACTGGAGGGCTTCTGTTTTGTTCATATAGCTTACAGAGAAAGGAATTCTATTCTGTGGCTCCCTTTCCCTTTATGCAAAACTTACAGAATTTTCAACCCAAGAGAATGACAGAAGCATTTCATTCTACTCATTCACTGCATAGCACCTCTGGTGAGGTTCTCCAGCACAAACATCACTTTCCAGGGTAGCTGATAGCACACAACTAACATCTCACTGTCCTCACCAAGCCCTAAGCATGTTCTGAAGCACTTTGACAAAGATGGAAAAACTTAAGCACATGCTTAACTAATTGTTCAAGTTTGGATAGATTCAAATATAATCTGCTATAGCTCCCTGAAGGCTAATTTGTAGTAAATTTGAGAGAAAACATTCATATTATAAATAGAAAAAAGATCTAAAAATTCAGTGACAGTTTAGTGTTTGGGGTGTTGTGTCAAAATAAGGTAATTATAACAGGCAAAACTGAAGAACTGCTGATGAAACCAATTTTTATTTCTTGTTGAACTTCAGTCTCAGAATATGATACCCTAGTTCTTGTTTGAACATATGCCTGTGGTAAGAAAATTATCAGTGTTGGCACTGGAGTTTTCAATTGACGATCACATAAAGGATGGTAGTAATAACTCTGATTTCAAACATCTTAATAACCAAATCTCATAGACTGCTATAATGATTCATTCTAGGGTCTCAATAGGGAGGAAAAAATCGAAATAAAACACCTTAATCATAAGTCATTCAAATGACAAATGTGAAACAGATTCAAAATCTTATATCAGTTTCTTTTTGGTGTTATGTGAAGAGTCTTCTAATCTGGAGAGGTTCCTGATACAGTGGCTGTAACTGAGTAAGCCATGGACATATTAATAACTGCAACTGCATAGTCAGCCACTAAGAGCAGCTCATATTTTAAGAGGTGTCAGATGGGTTTGAGTGTCTCAGTATTCACAAAGAGGATGTTTCTCAAAACCACTAATAAGTTTTTTAAATGCAGATGGATAATTATAACACATTTACAGTCAGTCATACTAATATAGTTAAAATTTATATTATATTTATGCACACAAGATTATCAAAAAAAGGTGTATGAACTGATTTTTAGTGAGAGATAAGAGTGAGAGATAAGTGAGAGATATTTACATTTTGAAATTATTTCATTTTCACCCATATGTGTGTAACTTTGAGCGGCTGTTTCAAGAAACCTTATCCATTGTTTACAAAGCCCACCACGCTCTTTGATGACTCTTTAGGCCCTGAGAGGAGCAAGGAGTAAAGCTTTTAACTACATAATACAGCAAAAGGAAAATAAAGAATTCGTGAAATTCTTCCACATTCTAAAGACATGGGGGAAACAATCCTGCTGAGATGCTGGCTGCCAATTCACTCTGGTTTTTCAATGTCATTCCCCTCTACTCTCTTGCAACTGGTTTTCAGACTTCATTGCTGCTAATATTGGCATCACTGCTGTCAGTTAGTGATTTTTACCTTGCTGCTAGATAGGTAAGGAAAACAATGGCAAAATCCAACTCTAAAGAAGATGTTCACAAGGCATTAATGTCTATCATCTTTAAAAGTCAGAACTTCTCACCATGCAAGTTCTAACTATATATATCCCCATGGCTAATCTTTAGGATCTGAAAGGATAAAATCAAACAGGGCTAAGAAGCAACCTATCTGTTCTAACTTTCACTGACCAAATCTCATGTTTTCATTCATTCTAAAGAAAAAATATGACTAAAATGCACTGTGCCACAATAGCATTAGAGAGAAGTGCAGTGGCATTAGTGCTTTTGATTTTCATTAGAATCAGAGGAATGAGGAAACTGAAACTTCTTCTTCAATGTAATCCCCTAGTTAAGTCAAAATTCACTGAGAGGCAAAGAATTTAAAATAATGTCCTGTTGAAGGAGAAAAAGCACATATTAATGAATTAAACCAACTCCTTGTTAACAGTGATACTTATTTACATATTTGAATGAACATAAAAGCATCATTAGTAACTTGTATGAACATATTACTCCACATCATTAGGTTTCAGAGACAGTTTTCAACCTAACAGAAAGAGTGAAACTTTAATCACAGTCAGCTGAGATCAGCCCAATGCAGGAGGAACATTTCATAATTAATTCTGTTGGCCCAGACACAGATGTCTGGAAAATAGATTAAATAGGTCCACTAAAACATTATTTGCCCTTATTAATGCTGAAGTCCCATATTGCATATTCTCTAATCACCAATATTTTCTACAAATTACATTAGATTACTAAAGTTCTTATATACCTTTAAAATTCTCATCTTCTTAGTTCTTTATCCTACTTTTACTTCCTCAGACCAAACCTCTCCCTCTCATTGCTGAGAAATTCACCATACCCAAAATTTCTCCTACTCTAAAAACTTTGTTTACTTCATCAGTTGTCAAGCATATATTCTATTACCTCCTGATTTTCCTTCAAATAAAATAATAAATAGTGACTGTCCATATTCCTTTTTGCAATGTCATTATTGTCCATATAATGCAAAAAAAAAATCTAATTTTTGGAGACTATTGTTTTTTTCAGTCAATTTGTACTGTCTTACTTTCCATCATTTTCCCCCAGTAATCACATTTCTTAGCCCTGATTCACTTGATTCATAGCTTTTAACGTATTTTAATTGTTTATAATTGAGTTTCATGTTGTATTTATCATGAAAGTTATCTTCTATATATTGATCTCAAACCTCTGTTTTTCACTAGTTTTCTGCCTTAGTTCAAGGATCTGAGTGCTTTACAAACAGTCTTTTCTGGAACTGATGGCCTTATTATTCCAAAATGCTTTAGATTTTTTTTTTTTTTTTCCTTTGGAATTCAAATTCCTTGATCATTTTCAAGTTGCTTAGTGTTTTGTTGATGGGTGGATTTGGGCTTTGGCAGAGTCTTCCATAACATGGGAAATCTGTGGTTTGCATAGATGGCTTGGACAAAGTAGTGTGTCTGAAAAGTTACAAAGACCCCTGGGGGCTGAAATGAAGTCTAATGGCAAGACATGAGCTAGAGAAGTTCTGATGCTCATTTAAAGTACTTTGGGGTGCCAAGTGGCCCTGGAACTGCTTGGATATCAGAAATTATATGTATGATTGACAGGCATATTTTCTACCATCCCCCCAGCTGTGCCAAGTGCAGCTGATGCTCTTTTCCAAAGAATCTGAAGAACAGATTTCTCTAAATTGAAGATGATATCTCTGTTTCTATCTATTGTCTCTGGGTAAAGCATAATTTTCAGGTATTATTATTTTATATTATTCAGTGAATACTTAATCTAAACATTGTTTTCAAAGTCTTCATAGATTCTGTATAGAACCTGGGACATAGTCTATATTCCTAAATTGAAAGGCTCCCACTGTCTGCTTTCACTCAGCACTTGTTCTATTTGTCACAAATAAAATTTTCTGCTTTAGTAAAGGTAATTTTGGATGCTGGCCTGATACAGCTGTTTATGAAACCTATCTTTTAGAAAGTCCATGGAGGACACAGGCTCAAAGGATTCCACAGCTGAATTCATGAGGATAAATACACAAAACTTTTCCCTTTCTATTTCTCTACCACTTGCTAATAAGCCCTCTTCCTGAATAATCACACAAAGAAGTTAATACAGAACACCTTTTTCCCTCTAACTACCCTACTCTAATGCCTCTTATTCTAGGATTTCCTTTCCAAAGCTTTTATTTAAAAGGAAATCTGTGACAAGTAGTATTTTTCAAGAGTAGTTGTTGCATACCCAAAGCAGTTGCAGGCAGCAACATTCAAACACTGTCTGTAATGTCCACTTGATTTCTACACCTTTCCTCAAGGACTCACTGTCTGCATAGCAAATAAGCCAGGTTTCTGCTGTTTTTGTTTCACTTGTAATGATAATCGAGAGGCAAAGGGCAAGCAGTAACCCATCACAAGTGATATGATTACCGTATAATTACAAATTATTATTACTATGAATTTCTAATAAACAGACTTCAGATTTATTCTATTGAAACAAAAAAGAATGATTTCAACAAACAAACATAACAAAATGTTAGTAACAGGTACAAAAGGAATATATTCTCTCAGCCTCACACTTGACTGATGCATTCCACAGTGGAATCAGCATAACAAGTCTTTTGTTTTCTTTGTGTCTGTGATTTTACAGTTTTGACAAGTAAACATTGTTTATGGAAAGAAATGAAAATATTAAGAGGTCTGGTTTAACTATCAAGGCTGGAAAATCAGATTGACTAGAACAGGATACACTACCTTGCATGTTGTCTGTGCTCTAGGCCTTGGAAACGGCAGTGGCTGTTCTGATTAAATATGTCATTTGTTCACTGAGAAAAATCATGCCTATGAACACAAGGGCTGCCCAGAGAGAGGCATAAGAATGTGGCAGTGCAGCAGAGACAGTAAACTGAGAGCCAGCAGGGCCCACACAAAGGGAGAGTTTACAAGTGGGAGAGTGACTGACGGAGCAGTTACACAACCTGGATTTACATACTGGCCCCAAAGGAAGTGAGAGAGACTGGAAAATAGCTCACAAACAGAAGAAAACCCAGCGTAGCCAGAAGCTAAAAGAAAGCTTTTATTGCACAGTGTTGGAACAGAAAGATAATGCAAAACCTCAAAGTTGCATGGGGACAATCTTAAGGAGATTTAATAGCACTAAAGAGGAAAAGGAGGGGATAAAAATGCAGCAGGATAGCCCAGTGGTAGCCACGTGGGCTCCAGGAAAACGCTTCCTGGACTAGTGGAACAGCCTGTTTAGCAGCAGCTCGCAACACCCTGGGGGATGTACTTGTAATGTGTCACTGTTTGACACTAAAGCCTGTCAGATACAAGGACACATGTGCTCCCTCTCTCTCCAGGCTTTTCTGAGACTCTAACATGGCTATTCTCTCCGGCCTGGATCAGCTCCCTGGGATATTCACTCTGATGGGTGCATGCCTGCAAGGAGGGGTCAGGCCTGTACCTCACTATCCTCTTTGAACACACCTATGTAGAAGAGGTACAGCTGTGCGTATGTCAGGCTCAAGTGGATGAAAAAATACTTTCTCCTATATTGATTTTACTTTGTGTTGAAATGCCCCCTGACCAATCACAAGCCGGTCAGATGCACTGACACCAGACAACTGGGAAGACACCAAAGTATTCAGTGGCCTCATCAGCACTGTAGCCAAATGCCTGCCATTAACCATTCTCAGCTGCTCCTCACTGCAATGCTAAGAATTTTTTTGCACCTTACTTTCATAAAAATATGATGAGATGATGTTCATTTGTAATTCTTGTGGACAAAGCATAGTAGGTCATGCAGTTTTTTATCTTCTGTACACTTGTTATTATTTTCCTGTCATTTTGCAATGTAGTAATATCACAAAATGCTTTATTACTGCTGATAATGAAGGAAGATTTGGAAAATTGGTATTTCATACTGAGTGAAACAGTTGTACTTTTTCCAGACTCAAGGGGTTTATTGATTTGTTTTGTTTAATTAGTTTGGCATTTTCTTAATAATCAGTTTAACTTGCACTATAAAATAGAAATTAACATTAAAATATTTAATGTCAAATAATATTTTTCTGAAAATTCATATTTTCCTGAAAATTTGTGTTTCTTCATCCAAATTGAAACTTTAAAATGGTGATATTTCTTGCAGAATTAAACCTGGATATTTTGGCTAGCTTTACACTTCCATTTATTGAAGAATGTCACAAAACCTGAATGGTACAGTCACTGACCATCCACACAAATGTGAGTTTTGTGCCAGTCCCTGCAAAAGGTGCTGGCTGTTTCAGCTCAGCTCTTGTATATGTTCATAATTTTAACTATGCAGGTCCCTGGTTTGAATTCATGTCAAATGCCAGGGGTTAGATCTGGACTTATAGCAAGACAGGAGGAAAGTGACACCTGGTTCATGCCTCTAACTTGGATTTTGGAATGAGAGCGAGAAGCTGGTAAACCTACTGGCTTTTCTTAATATGGCATCATCAAGGCTTTCTAAAAATGTGGTATGATGTGTGGAGCAGGCTGTTTTCTTTGCTACTTCTATCACTGAATTGCTTTTGTACAGATTTCCATATTCTAGACTGTGTTGATTATGCATTACATTGTTTCTGTGAACAATTCCGGGTAGCTCAGTCACTGTTCATTTTGACTTGATATATGGGTCACAAACATCCTTGATTAAGTAACCATGTCAGTAAGCATCAGCTTCTTGGAATAAATATTATTCTGAATTAGGAATTCACCCTCCATCTTCTGTGATACTTCTTTCGAAACTGTAGGAACAATAAAGGCACCTGTTCCAGAAAGTGAATACTGGGAAA
The DNA here is from genome assembly GCA_013397815.1 of Aleadryas rufinucha. Classification (NCBI taxonomy): domain Eukaryota; kingdom Metazoa; phylum Chordata; class Aves; order Passeriformes; genus Aleadryas; species Aleadryas rufinucha. The sequence continues at coordinate 233,242 of VZTH01005098.1, forward strand.
TCCTTGAAAGTTGAAGTTTCTAATAGTGAAACAAACAAGCAGCCAAGAAAAACAATGAAGTAGTTCTACCACACAGTGTTTATACCACTCCTGTGCTTATAAGTATTTGTCTAGACTTCAGAATTCTTACTTTTGTTGCATACAAATTATGTCAGATTCTGAGTGGGTTTTCCTACACAAAACAAGATTTAGGAACAAAATGTTGGACTAATGAAAATATCTGACATGTGAAAAATACTAAATAGTGTGTCACAAACTTTTATATGACATGCTGTATTTCAAAAAATTTGGGATGATTACTGATAGCTTTTAAGATTTTTGACTTTTTTTGTTTTTTTTACTTGTAAAGAGTTTCTAATGGCTCATTCACTTTGGATATCTTTCTTATCACAGCTTTTATTTGATTTTTACTACAAATAATAAGGTCGCAGAGCTACATGATAAAAGAATGATATAAATATAATGTATATCATGCAAGACAAAAAAAAAGATATTACAGAGCAATATTCAAGAAGAGAATGATGGCACTGCGTACATGAATGATGCTGGGCTTGGTGAGGCACAAAGGTAACAGCAACCCTCCCCTTGCTGCATGGAACAATGACTGGAATTGACCCTGATCCAAGATTAGCAGTCAGGCGTGTCATCGGAAACTTTTACATAACCATATGACAGATGTCACAGAGCATACATGGGATGAATGCATCCTAAGAGTCAGGATAAGCTGCACTTAAAACTGATGTGCAGTCCTTATGCTTCCTAGGATTAAGTGAGACGAGTTGCACGGTGTGCTCAGTCACTACAGCACACATTTGAACAGATCCTCTGATCTTCTCCTTTCAAGAAATTTAGCACCAGTGCTCTTACTGTATGTACTTTCAGCTGGGGGAAAAGCAGTTGAAAGGTTTTCCAGATTTTAAGATTTTTTTTTTGGTTGATTCACTTTGATTGTTTTTGCCACAGAACGCCAATGTATCAGGGAATCAGTCACCTGCAATAAAATATTGCCATCTCCAGGAAGCAGTTATTCTGCACCTGCAAGGCTTCCCACCTTGCATTCTAAAAAACCCCTTGAGAAACATGGAAGAGAAAGTATCTTCTTGTGAAACTGATATTATATGAAAATCAGCATGAGTGGCCAATTTGAAATCCAAAGGAGTTCTGCTGTCTGCTCCAGTGGAGCTGGAATTTCAACAAGGGCCTATGAATGTAAATCTCATAAACTGTAATATTCCCAGGATGTATGGTCTCCCTCTGCGCAGACGCTCATGGTGGAGGCGAAAGAACACTGAATCACTGGGGGCTCTTCCTTCTTTACCAAACATATGGACATCTCTCCCTGTGAGCCTTCCCCAACAAGGGAGGGAAGAATTCAGTGTTGTGGATGTGGCCTTACATGTACAATTCCTCAGTGCTTTGGTAATCAAAGATACATCAAGGTCTGATCTTCCTGGACTGTCGTGCTCCTGTTGACTTGATGTCACTACTGTTACATAACATCCTTTGTGCCTTCACAGCCATTTGTCTTCTACTACACAGAACCACGCAAGGCCATGCGAAGAGCTGAAATGAGTTTCTTTTGGACTTTGCCTCAGAAAATCCTGTGATTCAGTGAGATTGTGAGGCTATCAAGATCTCCTCATTTCACTATAACTTTGCCTCCCAAAGGAGACAAGTGCCTTATAAGGTCTCTATGATCTTGAGGGAGAAAGAAGGATTGTAATTTACTAACTTGAATGCCAAAAAACAGAGGGGTAGATTTCCTTCCTTATCTGTGAAGATAAAGACGAGACGAGACGAGACGAGATGAGATGAGATGAGATGAGATGAGATGAGATGAGATGAGATGAGATGAGATGAGATGAACTTGCCTTTGCATCTCTTGTATATTTTAAGGCACTCACCCCTCAGCTTTCATCTGGATTACTATTCCCAACAGAGTATCATGAAGCTATTCAGATAAAATACTTAAAAGTGTAGAATTGGCAATTTTGTATTGTCAGTTATGAAACCTTTATTTAGGTCCTACCTTTTATTAACTCTAGGGTTTTCCTATTGTCCCTAGTGACATTATATTGCATCAAAATTAAGCCAAAGCTTTTTACTGGGAGCTGTGCTATTTCTCATGACTTGGTAGTGCTAATGTTTAAATTCTGAGTCCTCTTACTGCTGATTAAACCTCCAAAGACTACAGGAAAATTTCTGCTTCACTGCTAGAAAAGAAGAAAACCAGCACAGTTTGTACCAAAGAGATCACTTGAAGAATGTACGTAAGGTTATTGCATTAATGAATAAAGCAAAGCATTATCATTTTTAATAGGAATTAAACAGCTAGAGGGAGAAGTAGGGCAATGCTGTGATCAGTGCAAAGAAAAACAATCTAACCATTTTAATTAACTGTATTTTAATAGCTTTAGTTATAATTGAATAATTTAAATACCAAGGGAAATAGTTAAATCTCCTAAAAGCCTTCATTTTATTTACATTTTAAATACAGTTCATGGAGAAGGGATGGCACTGTGAAGGCTTAAAATAAATGGGTGGGGAAAACCTTACTAATTTCTGCAGCTGCTGGACCAACAGGAAATATTTATGGGATCTTAGTCACTGCTGTCTGCAGGAACTCTAGTCCAAACTCTAATATATTTTCTGCTTTTCTCTCCATTTCCTCAAAATATTACACAGTCCCTGGTGCTGCTACCCTTGACTGTAACAACAATAAAATGCACAGAAAGATAAATGTGAAGCAAGTATCATCTAATCCAATTTTTTTAAGTATGTATCAGTGAAGATAATCACTGCAGAAAATAAAACTATTGGTCAACGAGGAGTTTCACTTAGATTTAGACAGAATAAAGATATTTTGAAAGAATAAACTGACACACACATTTGTCTTACATAAAAACCCCAATACCAGTCATAAACAGAGCCCATCCCTACTATACTATTCGTGTTGCCTGGAATGGTGATCATTGACTTCTGTGCTGGTTTGCAGACTCAATCTGTTACGAGGCTCATGCTTCCTCTCATGCAGACTTTACCTGTTCATGGTTTCACTGACTCTGTTCCATTACAGCAGCTCACGTGAGAGGGGCAGGATTCCAGCCCTGTCATTCCATCAGTCTCTGAGATGTACCCTGCCATGCACTGAGCCTACTGCCCTGCCTGCCACAGCACCCAAAATGCCAAACGTGCCTTTGCAGGGTAAACACATGGTGATATCTCTCCGTGACACAATCTTTTGGCACTCAGCAGTTTTTGCAGTTTAGAGACCTTCTCAGCTAGATGAAATATTTCTGTGTTTGAATAACACAAAACAGAGTTTCCTTCCAGTAGGATCTCTACATGATTTTTTTAAATGATGTAAACTTTTCATGTCCGAAGTATCCTATGGTGAAGCCTCTCTGCCATGCATCACCTTCTGCTGTTTTGACCCTGCCATTACTCAAGGCCAATTAGAAGTGACAGTAAAGAATAATTTTCTAGTCACTTTTCCTTGCTGGTTGGGATTCAATAGACCTCTGTCATATTCCCCCTCACTGGTTTAGTCTCCAAACTGAAGAACCCTAGTCTACTTAATTTTTTTTTTTTTTAAAAGTCCTTCCAAACCTTTGATGTGCCCTTTCACACACCTCCACCCCTCTAAATCTCCTAAAACCTTTTCAAAAACAGAGAAACTGTAAATCAAAACAGTATTCTGTTCACACATTTTTACTTTCAGCAAAAGAATATTTCTGTTTTTCTTCCTCTGTTTCTCTTTTTAAGATTTCATGTAAAATGTGGAACATATTATGGATGTACAGCATTTCGCAAAGGATAGAGGCAGAAGTGTCAGTAATTCTAATTCATGGAAATAATTAAAATAAATGCATAAATTAAAATATCTGTGTATTCTTCATGGAAATATGTAAAACCAAACACAACTAAGGGACAGGTCTTACTACTTTTTTTACCAGGTGTTAATAATGACAATATTAACTGCATGAAATTTCAGTCAGAATAAAGCGTTTTTAAATTGAATTATTTGTAAAGTGTTCAAAAATCCTGATCCAAAAGCCAACCTATAAACTTTGATAGGCTCAGATTCCTAATTCTGGCTCAACTGTTCATGGAAATATAAAGACAATTCTATTTAATCTCATTTTTATTGTTTTTTCTGAGAGCCTGAAGCGCATCAGGTGCCTCACAGGCCAGGAAAGAGACTGGAGTCAGTCTCAAAATGCTTCCAACCTAAACACACAAATTTGTTTAAGAGGTTGGAGGGTGGACCCAATGTAAAAACAAAATGATCAGTCTGGTGTGGCTGACATTTTTCATTAGAGGCTATTTGGCAATACCGTATTTTCTAAAATTCAGTTCTTCTAGACATTCTCACATATTTGATTCCTAAAGACCTTAATCCCTCATAATCAAGGTTAACATTTTACTCAGTTTTAGTTTTTGTTTTCTCATTGTTGGAAAAGTCATGACACCTGCTTGCTGTAGCATGCTGTATATTTAAGTAAAAGCAGGGAATAGGATTCTTTTGTTGCCATGAATGGCAAGCTGAAGAATCCCACAAGTAGGAACTCTGACCAGATTCCAGAGGATGTTTGACTGCCCCAGTGTACAGAGGGATGTGAGCATCTAATCTAATTTGCATCTTATGCCTTTCTGTTACTGAAATACAAAATAAGAAAAACTGCAACAGGCTTCCAAAGTTTCAGTCCTGGCTTGAATTTCCCACTGATTTCACCGGAAACTTTACTGATTTTTATGAAATACATGAAAGTTTAAAAACCCAACCAAGCTCTTGGACAACAACTTGCAAGACTGCCTATTGATTCAAAATCATGTAGAGTTAAGGTTGTGTATTATTCAACACAGGATATAATGAAAATTCTGAGGTTCTTATCATTTGTTTCCTGAAATTCACAATTCACAGAAAAAAATAGAATAATAAAAAAAAATCAAAACAAACTCTTATTAAGCCCTAAAGAATTGTCATTTCTACATTTTTATCATAGTCTAAGAGAAGGTCCATTGCAATTTCTGATTCATGTTTAACAAGAAATATTTTATGCAATGATTCTGGATTCCATTTGGCAACAATGCACTCACACGGTTTATTTTTGAATCCTGAATTAATTTAGAATATATTTTTCTTGGTTTTTTACTTCCAAGTCAGGCTTTGTTTCTGAAAGTTAGAAAGAGAAGGCTAAGACTGGAGAATTATGATAATACCATATATGACAGGAAAAACCCCATCCATCTCAGATCAAGTCCTTTCCACAGCTGGAAAGCACTAGGAAGGAAACAGTGTTCAGCTGCTCTCTGGATGGGGAATATTCACACTTATAAAAGGTGTTGTTGTTATTGCACTGAGAAGAGAACATGAAAAATGGCAGCGGGAAGAAATTCCATGTTCTGGAAGTGAGAAAGTAGAGAGGAGGAAGTCTTGAATTCCCAAAAATTGTCTAACATTTTTAGTAATAATTATAATAATAATAGGCAATGAGTAAATTGAGGCAAAAAAAAAGGATAACACCACTTTATTTTATAGTGTCTTCTTGTGTATATTAAAATAATTTTGATAGAAAACCTGTGCAAATCCCAGACACAGATATGGACTGAAGACAAGGCTACACATTTGAAGCTTCAGGAAAATACATGTTTATGCTGCTGAGGAATATGGAAATGAAAAGTCAACAGGAATCCTAGGGGCTGAGATATGACTACACATTACCCATATCTCTCAATCAGATCACAACATTCTACCAATTACATTCTGTTTATAAAGACAAAGTCAGAAAGTGAAGAGGAGGATTCAGTCCAGCTAAATAGCTACTGTTGTGTCATAAAACTAATGGCACAAGTAAGTCCGAAGTTCTAATATGGGTACCATAGATTTCTGACCCACCATCTTCTAGATTAAAATTGCTCAATCTCCTTCTTTCATTCCCTCAAGTTCCTTTGGATATCAACCAACACACTTATTAGGGATCTAACCTAATCCCCACTGACACATCTGGTGTGGGTGGCACTCATTAGAATATGCTCTCCAATAAATGATCTGCTGAGGTTCTGACAAAATAAATGCTTATTTTCATTATCAGTCACTTACTCCCTGCCACTTCAAATGCACATCCTCCCAGGTATGGCTTCAATCCAAACTGACATCTGAATTACAGTCAAGCGTGATGCCAGATTTTAGTTGATAACATGAAAGTGCACACGTAAAAATGGAAGACAGACACAGCTACTTACAATATAGAAACAGCCTCAGAGGTTAGGGCAACCAAAAGAGAATAGTACAATTAATTACTTAACTAGAGAGTTTGCAAGAAAAAGACCAGAAGAGAAAAAGGATGAAGAAAAAATAGCAGCAGTTTGAAGAGCCCAGCTATGAACATTTTAAGAGAGTCCCATCTATCAGTGGGAACAAAGAACAGAAATAGAGTGGTAAGAGCTAACTGGCTTCATTATCGGATTGTCCAGCAATCTGTTAGCAATATGTACAGCTGGTTTCATGCAAAGCCTACATCTGTCTTTCTGAAGCTTGTCAATAACCAGGAAAGTGATGCAAAGAAAGTGTTATCAGGGTGTGTGTTTGTAGACCTGTGGTTACCATTTGTAGGGAAAGCTGGACATGCCGAAAATAACTACATGATTCTTTTTGACATGAAACTAAAAGTAATGAAAGAATGTTTACAGTATGACTCCTTCTCATAAGGGAAAAAAATGATGATCTAAGCTGTATGACAGATGTCAAGAAGACTGATGTGTGGTTTAGGAAGATGCTCTTAATGACATGCTTGCAGCAGTTGGAAACAAACTGTCAGACTAATAGCAATTCTTTTTACTGCAGACCAGCCCAAGGAAATGTAAGTTCTGCCTTGAAAAATACAGCAGGGAGAAAGATTTGCCTTACCACAAGCAAACCAATAACTTTCCTAAAATTTTCAGAGTTAGAGTTTTCATTTTTATCATCTTCAGTGTTCAGGGTGCAGTGGTACACATTAAACTGTATCAGTCAAATACTTTGGACCATGGTATTTTGCTCTTCAGTGATAGCCATCCCCTGCCACTTTGCTTCAAATTCCTCAGTGAGTGGGTAGGTAGTACTAGATCCTACAGTTTAGAAACCAAGGCACAGTGAGACTAAAGGACTTGCCAAGGTCATACACCAATTTAACCCAGTCTCCCAAGTCTCATTCAATGCCCTAATTACAAGATCTCTGTTTTTTGTAGTGAAACAGGAGATTTACCTGGTGTGCTGTTGTGTTTGAGGTAAGAAGCCACACAGGGTTTCTTACAATGTATGCTGAAAATGTGGCAGGGAAGAAAGCAGGGGAGAAGGGGGTTTGTACTCTGTTCCTTCATGACCCAAGGTGCCATGCTAAGAGGAACTCCTAAGGCACTTCAGGGAGTAAAATTAAGTAGGACTATGGGAATCTCCAGAGAATATTCCCAACAGGGCAGTAGTTGGACCACATGACTCTCCAATATAGTGTGAGAGCTGAGATCTTTCTTCAGATTTTAACTTCTCTATTTTTAATAAGTTAAACTTTATACCATGGTAAACAGACTAGAATTCCCAGTTCTTAGTTAATTCATATTTTTTTCCCTGTTCCAGATGCTGTTGGTGTTTCACTTGGTTTCCTTTCCTACTTGATAATTTAATGCTGCAACACAACCTTAAAGAGATGGCAGCACTTCAGAGACAGGTGACTTGCCCAGAAAGGTCGGCAGTCACACACAATCCTTGGAGACGGAAACAGTTATTTAAATGTATTGTTGTCTTTAAAAGAAAACCAATGTATGATTTCTCTTGACCCTTTTGCATCAGTTTTATTCTCAAATCTCTTCTCACCTAATATTTCAGGATCTTTACTTTCCTTCAGAAGGCAAAGTTTCCCTTCCTTTCTCACAACATATTTTTTATTTCTTAGCAGACGCTGGACCATGCACTATGGATCAACTCCCTCTTATGATGATCTCTGCACAGACTCTGCCATAAAGACAAGTAATTGGTAAACAGATCTTGAGAGTTAAAGGACTTATTCAAGGCAAACAACCAATGGAAATCAGCAGTGGAAGAAGTAGAATTTGAAATAACTCAATTTAGGCAAGAAGTTACGAACATGGATGTTAGAAATGTGCAGTCAGTAGATCTGTATTGTAGATCTGAGATCAAGTGTGGAATGCAGTTTTCTCCTCACATCCTCATTTTTTCACTCTTTTTAATTTGATTTTTTTAAAAGAACACAATAGCAATGGATTTTTTACAAAGAATATATTCTTTGTTGTAATCTTTTATTTTCTTTTTTAAAGGACTACTTTTGCTTGGAGGAAGTAAATAAAAGCTCTATGCTTAAATCTGCATTTTAATGGCAGTCTCTGTACCACAAATGAGTCTCTGATCATAGCCATGATCTATTATTATGTACCACAGAAAGTTCATTACTTTAATGTGTAAAACATGGATTAAAATGTGACAGAAAGTGACTACAAAGTAACAAATCAAGTCAAACTGGACCAAATGTTAGTGTAAACAGCATAAAAATAAATCTTCTGAAAATTAAAACCTACTTTCTTACTTAGCTTTGGGGTTTATTTTAGCTTGTTGTAATTTCTGTGCAGTGAACATTTCTTTTGGGGCAAAATCCATTCCCTAATGAGTTTACATAATTTATATTTGCAATCAGAAAATGATAATACATAATGACTTTTACTGTTTAAGAAATTGAGCACTTTTAGCTGGCTATCATTTCAGACATAAAATTTTCTTGACCATAGGTAAAATCTCTCATTTATAGACTGCAGTAGGTGGGGGGTGAGTCCTGTGGTCATAGTACAGGATGCAAGTTTATAGAGTTCAAGGTCATATTCCAAGCTGTGTCATACCATTCACAGGTGAAAATAAACAAGTCACAAGCTCACATGTTTATGGATTAGTATTAATTACCATTATAAGCTGGAATTTTCTGGACTGGAACATGAAAAGCAGGTATTGCATATTTTAAATAGGTCTCACAGTACCTGGGAATTACTTGATGCTACATTTTTATGAAAAAGGTAAATATGGCTGGGATATGTTAGTTTTAGTCTTACCAGAAGAACTGGGGAAGTATAAATTGCATTGTGGAAAGTATAAAGCACAGGTAGAAATTACTCTGTTTTGCTGCATCATCCATGTTCAAGACAGATTAATTCACATGCAAAAAGTATGAAGAAAGGTTTTAGCATGACTAGGAAGTGACATGAAAATAGCCTTCCCAGGAAGTTGAAGAGACCTGAGATTGTTTATTTATTTGAAAATTAACAGCCCTGTGATTATAGTCCATCGAAGAAGTCAACTTGATCAAGAACTGATCTTTCAATGCTCTGGTTCTTATACAGCTGGTATAAGAACAAGCAGCAGCAAACTAGACAGAAAAGTTTGGAGAGAAAGATGTTTCAGCCACTAGAGAAATAAAAATTTCTAATGCAGCCAAAAAGCTGGTTTAAAGATGGAGTTTGATGGGGGTTTATGCTGCTGCTGCTGCTGTTATAGCGGCAGAGTGCATCTTGATAACCCAGAAGTTCTGTTCCTGCCAATGCTGCAATTTCTCTGTAAAATCACCTCAAGTCCTGAAACCAGGCTCATGTTCTGCTGTTTCCTCTGAGTAAAACAGTCACCAACATTTGCGAAGTGTTCAGATCCTTCTGTGTTGATGACTGTAATCGTATCCTACCTCATTAAATCATAAAATAGGTTTGCAATAACTCAGCAATACACAAACTGGTCACACTATTTATTAGGCACTTTATTTAATTCAGGCATATTTTCTAATTCTGAGTGATCTACCAATACACAGATATTCACTAAACTCATTATGGCCGTATAAGTATTTTCCTAAATTGTTATTTAATAGGGTTAAGGAAAATTTGTGATGTAATATGGAGTTTGCCTTGTCAGTGCTTTATCACCTTGGGCAGATATACATGAGATATAACTTCTAGGACACTCATCATTCCACAAAACCCTCAACATCACTACTAATAGTTGAAATTTTACTCTCAAATAGGTTTGTAAAGATTTTGTCTAATATAAGAATGGCTGAAGTCAATAGGAAGACTCCAAAACTCCATAAGATTCAGAATAATACAAGGAAGGGCATTTATAGATGCTATTTTTCCTTTTTTGTTTTTTTTTTTTGCCACAAGTAGAGAGCTATTAACATAAGTTCCATTACACTTGCTGATATACTGAGGCAAGAAACAGTGATATGCAGTTTTGGTAGTGATTATTATTTGATGGAATTGTTCTACATTGTTTATGTTAAGCTTTCAGTTGAAGCTTGCAAATTTAATTTATGGAAAATGCCTAGAGTGTTTGACAGATGCTATAAAATCAAAATGAAATAATTAACTTGTAATGAGAATAATAGGTCTAAGGACAAAGGCATGAAAAGAACAACAAAGTGATTCGAGGTGGGGGAGCAGGGAAAACAGTGGGCTCCATCTAATTACAGTTTTCAAAAGATGACTGAAGAGTGGACTCATTGCAAAGGCTTTCTAAAGGCAAAGAAAAGGCATTACAGAGAGAGGTAGAATATGGAGGCTCAAATATTTAGTTGGCTAAACATCAAAAAAACCTGACCACAGGTGAAGATTTACCTCTGGAACAAACCATCGTAGCCAAAAAAGGCTCACTTGATATGTTCAAATGAAGACAGGAAGTATTTCTTGAACATATTGCTCAAGTTCAAGTTAAAATAAACAAATTACTTAACTGACTACACTGAAACATGTAAAGCACCATGGTCTGTGAAATACAAAAGGTGAGGTTATAAAGTAATACTAGAAGGGAGCACTGTAATCACTTGTGTAAAACATGTATTGTGGCAATCAGACAACTGGCAGATTAAGGTGCTAATACAGTAGTCTATGACCTGCTCAATTTATGTGCCTCTTGAAATGTAGGACTGCCCTTCTAACAGGATCTGGGCATTAAACTGCATAACTTTGTAACATTTCTCCCCCACCCCACATCACAAACAGACCCATGCTAGTTTGATAGCCACAGTAAACTCAAATAGGAGGTGAACTGCTGATGCAGTCAGCATGGCAGATATTTTAGTTTTTTCACAATAACCGCAAGGCAGAGCTTGAAGACAATGTAGTGGAATTTGTTAAATAATATAAAATGACAGGGAGGCTACCATCACACAGCAATTGTACCCTACAGTTCTTAAGAGGCACGAGGCAGAACCAAATGCCTCCCTGACCCCTGCGGGCACGATTATTTTATAATAACCATGCCCACACCCTGCAGCTGCTGTTTGCCTTATAAAATATATTTCATTGTCCTGTGGTGAAGAAAGAAATTGTCATTCTTTACTAATTAAAAACACAAAAGGTGGCAGTTAAGCTGGTAATTAACAGCTGTAGTAGACCTAACATTTAAAGGGACTAGTCCAGTAAAGCCTACTGGCCCTTCTACCTCATATGGTTCTGAAACATCAGTACCTGGTATGTCCTAGTAACACATGAGATTAATCTTAGTCCAGCCTTCTAAAGCTAGGCTCTGTGGCTTTCCGGGGTGCTTTATGGTTCTTTTCAATAAAGGCCTCTTCACACCTTATAAAGAAACTTTTTAAAAAAATAAAAACTAAAGACCTGTTCTATTGTATCCTTAAAGCACAGAAGGATAAATCTCTGTAGTGCAAGAATAAAAAATAGAGTCATAAGCAAGACAGACAAAATGCTGTAAAGTGCTTCCTGACTTCCATAAGTAGATTCTGTCCTCTGGAAACATCACCCTTCCGTTACTGTTTTACAAAGTTCAGTAACAGGATGTTGATATGAACAAAGACCAGCTAACAACTTGCAGGCAACTGTGAGGGTTCTTAGTCAATCAATAGCTTGCACCTGGGCTGTGCAAGGAGGATCCACTTCCTGCACATCAGTGGTTTAGTAACTTCTGTAGTTTGCGTGGCTCCCCTTGACCCTTTTGTCTGCTTATTCAATTTGTTTGTAAAAAGTATTCTGTTAGATGCTGTTTTCCTCCTGAGCACGCTGTACAGTCAGAGTGGCCTTCTGGTGTCAAGCATTTACCCAGTAAAAAGAAGTAAGGCTATAGCTCTGGGATTATGATGTCTGCGGTGCGCAGGATAAAGTAGAAAACAGACTGAATCCAAGAAAATCTTTCCATAATCATCTAGAAACACATAATAGCAATGTGAATATAGACACCAAGCAGTGAGAAGAAGGGGAGGGGGAGAGATGTTCTTTTTTGCCACAAAGTAAAAGTCTTGTCTCGAAAGAAGCATTTGAGATGCAATTCTTACTGTGGTGAAAGAAAAAAACCTACCAGAACAACAGAGTGATGTAGACAGAGTTGCTTGAGGGTATCCTTACTACTGCTAGCATATGGTGCCCCCTACTTCATATGAAATAATTAAGCTCACAGAGTTGATACAAATCTGTTGCCCTCAATAAATTCTTACTTTTGTAAGACTGAGTTACATGATTGCCCATTTGGGAAGACCCAGACTCAGCCAGCTGAAGTTATTCTTTCAGGTAACATGTACAAACACCACAGCCAAACAATGCCAGAGCATAACAGAAGCTAACAGGACTACTTTCTAATGCTTTTCTTCAAAACACCCTTCATCAAATCATGATAAAACTTCTCTTCTACTACAGTGTGTTACTGACTACATAACCTCTCTTTGTCTGAGAGCTGCTTTTAATTCATCAGATTTAATCTTTCAAATGAATACCAAGTTTTCCCCCTCCTCAGCCTTTCTTGTAGTTTCTTAGATAACTTACAGCCTCTAATAGAACATTGCATACAGAACAGCTTTTTCCCTAATCAAATTTTTGAAAATTATACCTAACACCTTTTAGACTTTAAGAAGAACAACTTTACTTGAAGGAAAGAGCTCTCAATTTTTTATCACCCTAGCTCAATGATTCATGACAAATCATGGTCACCAAAGGGAAACTTGTGACTAACTTCCTCAGCTTTTAAGAGGGCAATCGCCGGGGAACCCTTTACTCCCTAATAGAAGTAAGACCTGAGAAAGAAACTCTTTCTTTCTGCTTACAGGCTAACTCAAACCCTATCTGCCCATGTATAGCAGCTTAAAAGGAAAATATGAAAGCACTTTCTGCAAAGTTTGAAGCTAATAAAAGGAGAAAAAAAGCAAGAAAAGGAATGTATTTTTCTTTTTAACTCTTGTTTTCCCCTGCTGTCCCTCACAAAGCATCTAACCCCTAATAGGAGCCAAATTGAGCCCTCTGAGCGCCTCTCTTTTACAGAGTGCTGAGGAACTACTTAATTCTTGACACCTGGCTCAGCCCAGAGACTGGAAATTCCTGTGCTTAGGGGATGCAGCTGTGGACTTCCCCCAAATCAGGGGGAGCGTTAACTCTTTCCAAGACCTGCTCCAGCAAAAATCCATGCTCAGGATCTGCTTGTAAAGCAAGACTGAGCTGTGCATGTGATGAAATGCTGGAGTTCTCTGCAAATGCCCTGTTAGGGAAGTATTTCTTCAATCTGTGTCACTGGAAATCTTCCTCAAAGAAAATGTCTCACATTTTTTTTCCTCCAAAATTAATGTTTTCTGAGAGACTGGTTTACACTATTTTGCACTCCGATGATATTTAGCTGAAATCCAGCCATGCTGATTAATAAATTAGTCAAATATGTAACACTAAGGTCTCTGTCCTACTCACATTTGGAGAAGAAACTATTTAAATCCATAAAACTCAGAGGAGTTAATGACAAAGTGATATTGAATCAAATTCGCAACCTAGGGGCTAAATTTGCCTAGATCCATTGCTCCATTAAACTTTCTAACTGTGTGGGGTTACATGTCAATTAAGCAGTCCAGCCTATTTAATGTTACGAAAACCAAAATCAGATTGTGAAGCCAGCAGCTGAGCTGAGGTGTTTGAAGCACAACTGTCTCATTTACTCATTTGGTCATGGCACAAGTGGAGCAGAAGGAATGCCTCTCCCTCCTCACAGCCTCCTGTGTGCCTAGGCTGGTTCCTAGCACCCCAAGAGCATTTTTCCTCTATGCACTGCATACTGTATATATGTACCACAGTGCTGGTCCAGGGGAACCTCTCTCTATGTTCATTCTCATGGGCTCTCCAGGCCATTAGGAGGCTGGATAACTAGCCAGAAGTGCACAGATGTGGTGGCTGCTACCCATTACACTCATTAGACATGCTGCAGGAATCACACCAGGCCACTAGGCCCACTCCTCTAGAGCAAGAAGCTCTAGATTGAGATATTGCCATTTACTGCATCCAGACAAAACTCCTGTGCCTGTATGCAGGGATGCAGGAGACTGATAGATGAAGGTATAGGTATGCACTGGGTATTTTTTAGATACAGGTATTTCATGTATAATTAAAACACAGTGCATGACAACTCATCACCTACTAATTGAATTATTGATATTTTAACTGCCTCTATAGCCAACAATGACTGCGAGCTGCACTGCCTCAGTATCACTTCAATACCATGTATGCTGGATGTGAAGTCCATGAAAAAGGTTTAACAGGCCATCAAATCCTGTTTCTCTGGAGTACTAGCTCCCATTTATATGGTCATTTTCATAAAGATATCAACTTCTGATAAGGTTTATTAGACATCTAATCAGTTTCTTTCCATCTACAAGGCTGTTCCAAGACCTCTCCCTTAGGTAGTAAAAGGCTCAGGAAATTTCCCACCTATTTTAATTCACGGCAAGCTTAATTTAGCTCTTTTGTCTCCATGAAGTTTATTCCTATGAATAATCTTGTTACCTGCAATGGAAAAGAATGGACTAAACCCAAGCCTTTCTAAAAAAGTGTTCAAATCTATATTTTTATTTATTGCGTTGACTCTTGGCTTTGAATAAAACACACACACGTGAAGAGTTCCCACAGTTTTTAAGGTTAATACAGCCCAGCCTTATAGGCTGCCAACTGCAGCTACTTGTCTGTGTTGAAGTCATGTGAAATTTGAAGTTACCAAGATATTCTTGGTAAAAATAATCACATGTATATAGACCTTTTCTGGAAAACTTCATCTTTCACTGGTAAAGGCAGCAGTGAGACACTGTTCAGGAAATGGGCAATTAATCAAATATTCCAGAAGGAAAAAAAGTATATCAACGCTCAGCCACAATGAAAATCTCTGTTATTTAGAAACATGCAGGGGTATTTCACTAACAGACAGCAGAAACCCTGCTATGCAATACCTGCTTTAGAGCTAGGGAATCTGCCACTAGTTCATTAATGGCTTTTTCTGTGGATTAATTCTGATAAATTGGTTCAGAGCAAATCAGAATAGCCAAACCATCTTTTACTGTTCTAAAAAATACCAAAGGTTAGCCCTTTCCTAAAGGCCCTCCAGCAGGCTGGTGGTAAGCTCATGAAAAGAAATGCTCTTATGACTGCCATACTTACCATGAGACAAAGCAGCGCGTATGAAGCTTTTATTCAGATATTTATTACCCAATAGCCATCCATTTGCACGATGATGGAGAAATGAGAGATCTGTGGAAAGCAATTCAACAGTGTACACTGGAATATTGCTAATATCATGCATCTAACCTTAAGTTGCAGATTTATGCTTCAGGTGGATTGTGTTTTACTTCTGAATCTCCTTCTCTTGGGAGGGGTAACAATGGAATTGGATTTATACCCCTGTGTTTTCTGAACCAGACACTGCCTAATAATATAGGAGTCTAGGTACAGAATGACATTAAAGGCTGTGAGTATTTGATGTTAATCAATGGATGGCTGTCTCAGTGGGAGTTTGCTCATTTCTGCCTTAAGAGAGCTAAATTGCTACATCTAGCTATGCTGGGCAGTATTGAAACAAGCAGTCTATACTTTTTTTTTCCAGAATCAATATATAAAAAAGTAATTCGATGGAAGTGACCTGAGAAATGTGCTAGGAGGAAGAAAACAAGAAGCAGTCCACCTTGTGCACTATACCCCATGCTGGTTAACAAGACAAAAACATACACACACCTGTAAGAGGATACAGTATTTCACAGAGATGTTGCCTGGCCCAGAACTGGCTATGTAAACTCCTCAATAGTAAGACTGAAGATTAAAAGCAGAGACGACAAATATTTTCCCTTCCATTGACACTTGATACAGAAAAGCACTTAATCATTTGCTTAAGTCTACCCCAATTCAGCCAAGCTGTTAAGTTTAAGTGCTAGAAAGTCGATAGGATATAAGCACGTGTTTAACTGCATTGCTGAAAGGGGCAGTTTGCAGCTCAGGATGTGGAAGATGTGACATGAAACACTGTTTTGCATTGGCCTTTGCCCAGTGCCAAATCCAGCTTTCATCGGTGGCAGCTGAATCCCTTTCCATCTGTAAACTGAGAGAATGGTAAAGATGTTACAAGTTATCCCCCCTGAGAAGTGCTGAGCACTGGGAATCTTCCTGATGTCTCTAAAGGACTACAGTCTCTCCAGTGGAAAGAGGGGAAACAGGTGAAAATCCTTAAGAGATATCAATAAGTACATTTCTGACCCAAGGTGGAAGAGTGCCTTGCTGAGTCTTCTTACTGCTGCTGATCCTCACTATTAATCCAATATTTGGGGAGCACTGGAAGGGACTCAACACAGTTTTGGTGGGAGAATAAATGACAGCCTTCTTAACGTAGTCTGGTGCATTCCTGTGGAGCAGCTGAAGTACAAGTGAATTCGACAGACTGAATACCAAAAGACAGGGATAATGTGCAGTGACATGGTAACACTGGAAGCATGCAGTAAGGGTGTGTGTCTGTGTGCTTGTTCCTGTGTGTTTATGTGTAGGAGGAGAGCTGCACCTGTGCCTCAGCCCCAACATCTGCTTTATTAATGGGTAGTATGTGCTCTTTACAAAAACAGTTTTGTTATGTGATTTGTAAAACATGAGTCCCACGAGTGTTTTAGTGGAAGAGTAGAGATACTCCACTCTGATTTCTCAATCAAAAAGTAAACACAAGTGACAAGAAAAATTAGGTATTATATTTCAGAATTAATATTTTCTTCTTATACAGGCTTAACAGTAATTCCATTCATTTTTCATGGTCTCAAAAGAGGCAGTTAAATTTGCTCTATCATAGGACTCTACGAATTAGGAAGGAAATGGAGAGTTGTCATGATGTGCTTTTAAAGCCACATCCACTATCTCTTGGTAAAAGCTCTCTTCATATAAATGGAGAGGCAAGACCAAAGCGTACTGGGAGAGGCAGCATCCTGGAAATGAAGAGCACCTCAGTACTTCTGTCAGCCTGGATTGTTGTGATATGTGTCAGACATCTTTACTGACAGCTAGAATTTGGGGTCAGAGTTGTACCTAAACTGATTTTGCCTTTTTTTTTTTTCTGTAGTTTTTTTTTAATATAATAGACAAAATAATAGTTTGCAGGAATACTTTTTTTCTCTTTAAGCTTATTAGTTAGTTAACTAATTAGCTTTAGTTAAAAGTGTGAGTGCATGGAGCAAATGCATTTATTGCTGTTTCTCTGAAAGTGGTAAATCTCTACTGAGCAGTATATGCAAGCAACCCTTCACCTGAACCAACAATCCAAAAATAAGCTCAGGACTCCCAGGAACAGAAATATGTTTCCTCAAAACCTTAAAGGACTATTTTGGGGGTTAATACTCTCAGGCAGCATGTCCTGGGAAAAAAGCATTCTCTGGGCATAAACCATTACACTTCTGACAAGAAGCAGCAACAAAAAGAGCCTCAAAAGTTGCCCATGGCAGCTGAAAAGAGATGAGTTATTGGATATGACAGAAAGTGATGGGGAGCTGGTTGCTAACCAGGTGTACACAGGCTGGAAATAGATGATTAAAAACACTGTGAGCCTTCAGAGGTGGATCAAAGGAATAGCTAATTTTTTTTAGCATCTTCTTGAATACAGTTTTTCCACTGTGACAAAAGTAAATCCAAATTTATTTTTATCTCTGGCTCCAGATCATTAATTGAATTGACAGTCCAGTTTGATGGGACTACTATGTAAAATCTAGCTTAGCTGTTGTTCTTTATGCTCCTTCTGTAGAAGCTGCTTGTCAGTCATCTAGGAGAGAGGTTGAAAGCAACCAGAATAAATCATGCTCCAGTTGAAATGAGCAACCTGCCAGTTTAGGAGAACTTTTTTTAAAAAGATCATCTTTACATGTATTTTTTCCCCTGGTGTTTGTTACATGAGTCTTACATAACTTTTTCAATTCAGCATCAGTATTCAAAGAATTAGCTTAACTTTAGAATCATACTTAAATATCAAAGTAAGGTGTATGTTTGAGAGGTGGTTTTAAACCACCTATTGAATTGTTGGACTACACAAAAGTTTATAACATCTCTGAGATTTTTGTTAATACTTTAGAAGACCAAATTTAATATAAAATTAGAGAAAAGTGACAGACATGGGCAACATGGTTACAGTGAACATGTAGCAAAATATACTCTTTTTTTATGCCTTGTATATCTATGTGCAAACAAACTCAAATTAAAAATATCCAGTGTTTTCTGAAGCAAAGTTAAATCTCTTTCCCAGATATTTATGTTAATTCTGCAGCTGTGTATTCAAAATTTTATAAAATGCATTTTATATTTTGAAAAGGAGAAGCATTTACACTAAAAATCTAGCTTGAAAATTGAAAGTTTATTGTAAAAATGTATCTTCACTAACATCATAAACATTTTTCAGTTCACTGTAATTAATCCCTTTTCCACTTCAGAGTAGTCTGGACCTCGCTCTCATAGATGGTGCCTATGGGGACACAGACAGTGTCTACTTTTGATTATTTAAGTGCTATTAAGAATCTAAAATTTGGACTTTAAATTGCCCATTCAATATATATACCCTTCTAAATGAAAATTCAGAGCAAATGAATTATATATTTAAATAAGAAACAGCAAGTTGTCCCCAAAGTTTCAAATATAATTTAAAAAGTGAAAATTTCTCCTCTTTTCATATTCAAGCTTGCATATAACTATTTCATTCAGAGAAAAACTTTTAATACCTTGTAATGAACAAAGTTTCATTTTCCTTACCTTGGGGAGAAACTCTAAGTAATAAATAAATTTAAAAACCTGCATCAATAAACTCAGTCATAACTCAAAAGCTGTGGTTACATCAGGGTCATGGTGATTTGTGAAGATTTTGGGGAAAATTATGGAAAATGAGTGTGTTAGAGGACATACAGCCCAGCTTTGTACCAACTTGACCCATACGTCTCTAAATTGAGAGTTACGTTGATAAACAAAGTTACCTGGGTTCAGTTTCATCCCCAGAGTCTGAAAATGAGGAACTGGTATTTAACACAAACTGACATTTCCACTGCTGATGTCTCGTAACACGTTAGCTAGATCACATTTGATCATTATTTCAATGTCTAGAAATGTGGTCAGTAATAGTTCCTTCGTACTTCTAGAGACCTCTACCAGAATCAATTTTTTAAAAAAATCCACAGCTAACTGAGAAATAAGTCTTTTCCATATGCCTCAGGGCATATAATTGATATTACTTACCCCAAATGGCACTTATTGCAGAAAAATGTAACCAGCTGCACAGCAATGAAAAATCATGCTAGAACTTTCTTTTACATACCAGTGCAGCCAGAAACATAACCTGGAAGGTCCCACTGGCCATTAAAAACTGTTCTGACTGTAGTGAGGTCATGTTAGGTCAGCATAGATGCATACATTACTGACATTTGTATAGTAAGTAGACATTAACTTGAAATCAGATAGCTATAACCCACTGGAGATTAAAAATGAGTGTATGCTTTGTACAGCTGGAAAGGAGAAGGCAGGGAACTGGTACACAGAGCTGCAGCTCCCATCCAAGAGGTACCGACAGCAACCGGGTCAGAAATCAAAAAATAATAAAAGCAACACCAACATGGAGACAGGAAAAATCTACCACCTTGCTTCTGGAAAGGCACTGGAAAGACAAGTAAAACAACCCACTGCACTTCATGGCATTTTCCTTCTCTGACTGCATATCTCACAATCACTATCAGTAACTTCCCCAATTTCAAAAAGATGTCCTGGCACCACTGGGAAGGATTCAACCAATTTGAGTGCAAAGATACTCAGCTGAGAAAAAGTGATATACAAAGTGATTATGTAGTCATAATATCATTAAAATAGATTAAGTAGAGTTTAATAGAGTTAAATTAATCATAATTGATTTAAGTATATGCACAATTTTTTGCAGCATATCACCTTCATTTGAAAAGCAACTTGGCCTGGGTATGTAGGAGTGGGGAATGGGGAAATTAAAGCAGAGAAACATATTGAAGGAAGATGGTAAAGCCTGAGAAGTAAATGTTACAAAAACTTGTGGGATTTAATGTTTCAAAAATGGAACTAAGTACCATGTAAATCCAAGAGGATGTTCCCAGCCTACAGGTGAGAATGGTATAATTTTGGGACTAGCAAGTGTAAACACAGGGTATTCCTCAAGCTATGTCTCACATGTTGCAGTGCACCTGTTATCAGACTGAATGTAGCTACTCCTTGAGCATTTAATAATAACTGGAAACTTTCCAAAAACCAAAAGCAATATGAGTATAATAATATATCGATTTTAGTGTTTTATAGTGCCCCAATTGGTTTCATTTTCTTGAAAAAGGAAATACAGATTTAATATCCTAATTCAGTTAAAAATAGAATAAACCATTTAATTAATTAAAGTTCATGTCACTCAATTAAATTATGAATTTAGAAACAGCAGACCATTTTTTATAGTTTTACAAAGCTATCAGAAATACTTGCTGTAGGCTGAAATTTTTGCAATTTTTGGGTTACGTTTTTTTTTTAACTAAGAAATCCATTTTGGTGTTATGAATAAAAAAAGTAAAAAAACCCCAAACTTTTAAAATGTCAGCCCCTGAAAAGAGAAAGTCATGAAACTGGCTTAGAAATATTAACAGCACACCAGTGCTGTAAAATCCACAGAAGGTTTAATTTATTCCTATCTCCTAGAGATATATCTCATTTTTCACTCAGGCCAGTGACCCTTCCCACATTTCAATTATAGTGTTAATCTATCCCAATTTCCCCTTTTTGGGTCTGTAGAAAACATGTCTATAGAAAACAGTAGTGGAAAGGACCTTGGGAAAAGGAGCTATACTTATGTAATACCTGACAAATACATCTAAATTACAAGGCATCACTGTCCTTTGTTGATTCAAAGCCTTTAGCACGAGCAGGAAGTTTGTGTTGCGTATCTAACGTAGTGCAAGCTGCTCACATCGGTGGTTAGGTCCAGAGCAGCAGTACAGTATGCAAGTCAATGTCATGTTATTTCTGTTCTCAGAGCGTTTTGGTGTTCATAAATTAGAATCCAGTTGGAGAAAGCTAGTGGGAAAGATCTGTCACAGGTGCACATCAAATGTGCACCAACACCTTTGGGAATATATGGGTTTGAACCATTTCATCCTTCCTACAGTTTCAGACTTCACAGATAGCCGGGGTGCTCACTCCAGGGGACCAGACTAAATTTAGTCTCAGACTTCACGGATAGCCAGGGTGCTCACTCCAGGGGACCAGACTAAATTTAGTCTGGAGGAAAACACCACAGTGAGTTAGGGTAGGCATAAAGGCTTTAGTACCAACTGTTTAGATCTATTACCCAACTCCTATTGTGCCTAATTACCTGCTAACGTGGTTACAGCCTAAAACTCTGTTGCTTTAATTTAGGGCCATAACTTCTCATTCTAGATACAAAAACAAATTATTCTCTGAGTAACTAATTCCCTTTCTCTTTTAAAATAACATTTATATACCAGAACACTGTCTTCATTCAGTCTTCTACAGACATCACAGCCTAATCCTTCACTCTTTCAAGACTTTTCTCCTGGTTTTCATCTGGAGCTGCTCTAAGTACTCCACCCGTTCCCAGAGGTGTGGTGCCAGCCTTTAGCGGCAACGTGTGAAATGCAAGGCTTCTTTCATGTATTTCAAGGAAGATGCTTCTCTTACACTTTCCAATACAAGATCTGCATTTTCCAGTAAAGGAAATGGACATAATGCTGATTCTTGCTCACTTAAGCTCTGTTAGAAGGCACGGATCCTTTTGTACAAAATTGCCCCACAAGAAGTTGTTCTCTGATGCATGTCTGTGAAGCTGATTATTGCTGTCTAAGCACACAGCTTCATGCAGAGTGGCCTACATAATTCACCAGCAGAACTCTGTGAAAGCCACATTTTCTATTCTATGAGAAATTTTGCTTAGTGTTCCTACAATAATTTATTAGAGCTTCATTTAATAAGAAATTTTGTCATATATAGATTTTAGAAGTAGAAGAAAAGTACTTGTGTTGATAAACTCAAAAAATTTAATTCTTGTTTTCACTTGATAAAACTGTGTCTTACTCTAAATATAAATGATTGAAACACTCATTTCAATGTGCTTTTAAAAAAGTCTAAATTAAATACTTTTAGTAGAGTGTTTACCAGCTTTTAAAGAAATAGCATCAAAATTGATGTGCTTCAGCAAAATGTTTAAGTGAGCTGACATTTTTGTATACAAAAATTTATTATGTCAGAAAATTTTTGAACAGCTATTCTGTGTGAGATATCATGGATAATTTTGTTCTGGATATTGATTTGAGAAAATATTATGCATTAAGAAAAACCTCAAAGGTTGGTTACCAAGAGGGACTGGCTCTGTAAAATGTGGAGAATACTGTTTCCAACTGAGATAAGTCTGCATGTCACATAAACAGATTAGAGAGTTTAGAGACAGTACAAGCTGGCCAGTTTTTAAATAATGTGATAATAGGCTACAAATTATCAGTCTATGAAAAACGGAAAAATGTCACTGAAGTAGTTCTTCACTGCAGACTGTTTTGAATAAACCTTTTTTTTGACACAGTTAAAAATATCTCAGAACACACAAACATCTCAAGGTGTTATTAAATAATGTGAATAAAATTATAATAAAAATGCATGGAATTGATGAAAATTTGAACTTTTTTTTCCCCCTAAAGCCATTGCTCTGCATTTAATTTTCTTCAAACATGTTGAAGATAGATAATTCCATTCTGATTACTTATAGTTTAAAAATCTCAACAAATGCTGTGACAGGGCCTGGATGTTACTCCAAGACCTACAAGTGCTCTCCATATGAAGCAGAAAGGTGGTAGCAACTAAATGCTCTCTGGATGCTATTCTATTCCAACAGTAGTGAGTTCCAAGATAAGAATTTCTGTCTTGGTGTTAAGGTAATTCTGATCTGGGGTTTTAAGATGAATATATCTCTATCAATCATGCTTTAGGTTTCTGTGTAATAATAGAGTATTAAAAAATTGTAAGTAGAATTCATTAATCGCATGTCCTCAAAGCATGACACAAACATCACAGATTTAAAAACTTTAAACAACTACATAGGCAACCTTCCATTTCATACATAATTAAAATTAATCCAGGATGACTTCCTTTTTTTGTGTGTGTGATAACTACACTGATAATTCAACCTACACCTTTTGAAAATAATGATTAGAATATGATATATGTTAATTAATGTGTGTGTAAAATTGGCACAGAGTTAGTATCATCCATAGTTGCTGGGCATTGCACTTGAGCAGATGGTAATTGTGCACACACTCTGAAGCTGAAGCACTGCCCTAGAACACACAGCACAGAATGAAACATAACTGAATTACTTTCCATGCATTTCTCTTTCCACTCTCAGTCATACACAATGACATACATAGAATGACCTTCTCTCCTTTTAAATTCTCTATCCACTTTCCTTTCCATTTTGTCTTACTCTTTCTCAAACACCAAACTGAGCCCTAGAGCATGGCTTTCACCTGAGATTTGCTTGCCCCAGCCTGTGCACTGCTTGCTGGCTATGTATCTTCTTCTGTATATTTTTATCTACTTATTTTACAAGTGAGAGCTGTGTCTCTCTGCTTTTCTCGATGCAGCGCCTAGCACCATCAGGTCCCACTCACTACCAGCAATTGTGAAAATCTTTTAATCAAACTGTAGCTCCAGTACAATTTTTGGAAGGCAAAGCTGCTGCTGTGTGTTAAGAGACGAAACAAAGTTCTACCCCTTTGGTATTTGCATTTTTCTGTTCTTTAGCTAGCTTCCCTATGGCATTATGGGTCTGCTTCTCAGTTATGGTAATATTGCTTTGACAGAATGAAGGCTCTAAAAGCAGATGTAAAACATTCCCTCAAAATCCACCTTCTGTGGTGAGCCCTTATCCTGCAGCCTCTGTGTAGCATCAAAAAGGCTAAGGGGTTTTTTAGAAGCCCTGCTTCCAGAGCCCAAATATGGGCCAAACTGGGGACTCAAGCAGTTTCAACCTGTGGACTCTACATTGTTGCAGGGAATCTGATGAAGGTATGTAAAGAAAATACACATATTGTCAAGCTTCAATCGTCAGCACAAAGGTCATACCTCCATTGGGAAATTCCCACAAACTGGAAGTTAATAGAAAACTTTGAAACATTGGTGGTTGCTTCCATATTTGGTCAGGGATAACAGAAAGTAAATTCATATACAGAAATCACACTACCACACCTATGTGAAGATACAGGTTTATTCTCCTCCCACTCTGTTAGCTGTATTGATTGAGATTCAGGTAACAGGGTGTAAATTAAAAACCTGGATTGTGCTAGTGTGTTCTAGTGAATGAAAAAAGCCATCTGCAAAAATAGGTGATTAAAAATATCTGCTTAGAAATATCAATTTGAAACCTGATTACACATTTGTATTTTTTCACTGACAGTTGAATGTGGCAGTTTATGGAATATATATGATTTTCCTCTTCCAGATTCCTCCCAGTAAGTAGAGGAGGTCATCCACCTTTATTGGTAGCATTTGATCTACAGCAATTCACTGTCCTTCAGCAGCATGAAAAGCCTCTAATCAGCTGGTAGTGTGGACCCCAGCTGGAGAATGCTGTATACAGTAGTGAACATGGTACCTGTCCAGAATGAAAATGTACTACTCTATTTGCTTAAAGTTACAGCAAAGCACCACTCCTTGCACGTTAGTCAGTTTGGATTTGATCTTTAGAAAACCTGGGTTCTGAGAATTTGCAGCTCTTGGAAGGTGGCAGTGTTTAGAAGATGGTTAAAATGACCGAAGATTTGCATGCAACCATCCTGTCCCCCCACCCACATACTATTCTTTTGAATAATTAATGAAAATTAAAAAATATACACCTCTGTATAACACTCTGTTTATCTGACAAAGAAAAGAGCAGAAGATGTAAAGCATGCAAACATTTTTTTTGTGTATAATTTTAGCATAACAGTTGTTGGCAGTCTCCCACAAACATCTCTTCCCAGGCAGAAATTAGTCACCAGGAAATACACAGACAGGATTGTTTACCAGCAAGGACAGGACCCAAGACATACCCTCTCTAAATGTAGTGTATGACAATAATGTTGCCTGAAGATGTCCTCATAAATGCATTTAGCAGATCTATCAGATGTGATACTTGACACACTAATTTCTCAAGGCATTGTACAGAAGAATTAATTAGCTGTATGCAGAAAGAAAGATACAGACAGCAACTATAGAAAGAAGGTTCACACATGCAATTCTTACATTTTACAGCTTTTAGCAACTCCAATGACTGCAGCCAGATAACAGAAGTTTCCTCAACAAATGCACCCAGGAAACCAGTGAAGGTAAGTGAAGCTGTACAGGAGACACTACAGCACCCAGCAGAGAACAGCCAGTGGTCAGAAATGAGGATTTGCACTTATATAGCTGATAAAGTGGAAAAAAGCTAAAACCAAAAATAGTCCCAAACCCACCAGCTGTGATTAGACCGCAGCCACACAGGTGAGGAAGCGAGGGAGAAAGGGCAAAGAACCAGTCAATGACTTAGATTCATACATGAGGTAGTGCTGTGGGGAACTGGGGAGCAGGCCACAACCTTTTGGCCCCAGTCATGTGGAAGCTGGTGAGGAAATGATGAAACACAGAGGAGAAAGGCAGCCATCCATGCCATGTGCTAGGCTTAATCCAAATGAATACTGAAATCTGCCTGTGAAAGTAGAGTGCAAATTCTGCTAAGTTCTACTAAGACATCTTGGCCAAGAATAAACCAGAGTAATTTTCCATGTGGAGACCAAATATCTATACAAAATGTTTCCTTTTCCACAAAGAAGGAGAGAAAGAAACAGATGTGTCAGGGCAACCTGTGCTTTCAACACCTTCCTTACTCATGTCAGCTGCATCCTGACTGTTCTCCTGAATGGTGCTGCCTTGACCAGTCACTCTCAGAACAGATCTTTGGGCTGCGTCTCTGGCTCATAAGCTCATCTGTGTTCCTACTTGTATAGCTTTTTTCCTCTGGCAAACTTTCAATACTTTAGTAAAATATTTTTTTTAAAAGCTGCTTTCTAAAGCATTATTTATTCATTTAAAGTACGTACAGCACAAGAATAATACAACATGCAGGGCTATAAATATTTTTCCTCTACCAAACACTTGCTCTTGCAAGCATTATTACCCTCTTTTCATTACGGCTACTCCCATCTTTGGCTAGGAGAAGCATATGTATACTGTGTGAGACCACGAAGCCCTGTTAGCATTCACAGATATTTTCAGTGCAGTGCTGGGAAAATACTCAGCCCCCTTTCTCCTTTTTCATCATCAGGGCAGGGCTGGGAACTGTAGAACTTTTCTAGAACATTGGAACCAGGCTAGCAGTACTCCACCCAAATAATAGCTATCCCATCATTTCCCTTGGAACATCAGGTATTTTCTAGATTATCCTTATTATTACT
This sequence comes from Aleadryas rufinucha, assembly GCA_013397815.1. Lineage (NCBI taxonomy): Eukaryota > Metazoa > Chordata > Aves > Passeriformes > Aleadryas > Aleadryas rufinucha. Next base: position 259,995 of record VZTH01005098.1, read on the forward strand.
GTGTGTGAGGGAGATTTTCCCAATAGTCTGTTGCTTTTAACTCCTTACAGGGGGAAAATGTTAGAAAGTTAAACTGAGGTACATGAGAGAGAGAGAACAGGTTTTTTGTTCTTTAATCACTTCATGCTCACATTTTCCATGACATCCATGAATCAGTCAGAGGAACCTGTCAAGGAATGTACAAGTAGAGATATTAATGAAAATTTCTTTGACTTAAAAGCAACATAGTCAAATGCCTAGCAGGGAAGTTCTTGTTCACTTTTTATTTTCTTTATTCTTCTTTTTTAATAATAATCCATAAATTCATGTTTGTCTTTAGAATACAGCCAAACTCTGAGAAAGAATGACACACCACATATTTTAAATAACTACTATAATAATCAATTTCATGGGTTCTCCAAGGTTGAGAGCAAATTAACCAATCAACCTCCACTTTAATCAACTCTTAGGTGATTAGGGCAAGTGATTTGCAAGGCAGCATGAGCAACACATCAGCTTGCTGAGTTTCTGCTGACTCAAGAAGCCTTCTGTGTTTGCATAATAGATTCAATAAAGATTGAGAACTACAGCTGTGGAAGTCTGCCCGATATGAAATATTCTGTGAAGGATATTATGATGATGAACTTTCTACTGCTGCCATACAAATTAGTCAAGTTGTATATATGTTTTATTTGCACATGTGCCCAATTACTGGCTCGTACCTCACAGTGCAGCTTTTCAAAACAATAATAAAAAACACAGCCTGCCTCTATTTCAACACCTAATATGACTAATCAAGCAATTCTGTTCCATGTCATTGTGCTTCTTCCTCAGATAGAGCTCTCCTGACCATCTTAAATGTCCTCCTGAGAAAAAAAAAAAAAAA
>VZTH01005098.1:260949-404214 GCA_013397815.1 Aleadryas rufinucha
CTCCGGAAAAAAAAAAAAAAAAAAAATTCCTAAAAGTGAAGCATTCCTCAGGATCCAGTCCTTACCTGGTGACATAGAGAGATGAAAGATACCTGGAGATTCTGTAACCTGTAAGTGGTTTTACTATGTGCAGCATATTTTCCTGAGAACTTAAGTGCCAGTATATGCCATATTCTCTCCAAATGAAAGATAGGATGTAGGGGAGAACTATGTCTTTGACTCCTGACAATATAAAAGCATTAAGTCTAGGATGCAGTCTAAGTTATTCAGAAGCCTACTGTGCTGAACACCTGCAGACTCAGGTGTTTCCCCAAGAAAGATGCAGTTGTCCGGGTTCCTGAGGATTTATCCAAATAACATTAATATTACTAACAACAACAATTTTCTGGGCACTTTCTCTGGTGAGAACATGTGCAGATAAATCAAATAATTATACAACTGAATCTAGGTATTTAAAGTAACTGAAACTACTTGTATCAATGCAGTGCCTCAGGTACACCTACTCAGCTCCTCCTGCCTGCAGGGACAGTTATGTGCTGCAATGCAAGAAACACAACTGACCCTTTTGCTAAAACCATCTTTTCTCTCCTGGCTTATTACAGCTCCTGCTCCACTGAATCTCAGCAGGATTTTCTGGTCTCTTCTTGCCTCAGATGTATTCTCACAGTCATAATCTTGTGTAAATCAACAACTAAGTGCTGGACAGTCAGATCTCTGGTCCACTTGAGGATATGGGAATCTCAGCAACTTTCACAGGCTCCTGTCACTCTGGGACTTGGTGAGAAAAACAGCCTGACAATGTGAGATCATCACAGGGCAGTATTTGTCTGAATTTTCAGACAGTCTCAGGAGAGGCAATTGCTGTGGCTTCTGAAGCTAGACAAGAAACTTTCAGGCCCCAAAGCTGACTAAATCCCTAAGAAGAAGAAATTGCATTGGGCACTCTGAGGCAGCTTTAATAGACACTCCTTCCCACAGCTGACACGGGAGACCTTCTGGAAGTTACTACTGCTTAATATCCAGCCAAACTTTGCATGTGTTGTGGCAGGTAACAGTTTTTGACAAAACTGACTTTAGTATCTTGTCAGTAGCTTGCAGCCTCTAAGGCAGACATAATATACAGTTCAGCACCCACAGAAATCAACGAAGGCTCCAAATAGTAGAAAATGAACAAAGGGCTGATATAAAGTTTTTCATCCAAGAAATAGTTTTTAGTCTGTATCCAAGTACCCAAAACATGTTTTAAAAAGTGAACTGAGGTTCAGAAAGGTATAATATTTTAAGAACAAAAACTGAAGATATGCTATGCAATGTTACAAGGACAGTAACGTTTTTCTGTCAGGAACTTAAAATCTAAGTAAAAAATTAAAATGCAAGCAACTCTAAAACTATCAACTGAAAAAACATCTACCTTTTCACACAAGAAACCAAAGAAAGACATTCCTTAAAAAGTCACCTTTTTTTAAACATTTATTTATTTGCAGATTTACATGTATTTATGTTCAGAAGGACTTGTTCTGGGCCTTAATCAGATCAACATGCTTGTAAATGTGTATATTTTTCATGAACTTGGGTGGGCTACTGATCTGTGTAGCCCTAATAAAAAGAACTGTGTGGCAATTAGCTCTAACCCAACCCTATATATAAGCACTATTACATACTGGGAGCAAACTATCGGGACAAGTCATTAGAGTTACAATAACGAGATCTGGAATATATTGAATGTCTGGTTACATAAACACACAATCCCACATACCCTAGGAAATTAAAGGAAATATTATCCAAAGAAAAATATTCATTCTTTATTTCTATTACAATACCTTCATTTTTTCAAATATTTTCTCATTTTGTCATATAAGACATTTTAAATCAAACCATGAAATAAGAAATGCTCAGTGGCAAATATTTCAGTAAACTTTATTCTGAGGAACTCAAAAACCAATCCACTTGCAATGTTTCTCTGTCTGAATTTTGTGGACAAGACCTAAATTTCAACTCGCGTTTTGAAAGAGAGAAAAGAGATAGGTACCAGAGCAAGACTGAAAGCAGCTGATGCAATGAAATAGAATCGGTTCACGGAAGTCTTCAGACTGCTCATGTGAACAGGCTGTTGTATTTTCATGCTATCTTCAGAGTCATCTACTACTTGTCACAGGAACCAAAACAGACCTATTTCCCATCTCTTCCGTAAATCCTTGCACACACAGGTAGGAGAGCCTGTGGTGGGAGGATCTGTGGCCAGGCCACTGCTTTAGCTCTTGGCAACATCACCACCAGCTTCCATGCCCTCTCAAGGAGCAAGCCTACAGTCAGCCTGGACTGTGGTGGTCACTAGCAGTGAAAAATCAAGAATGGACTGAGGTGTCTTTAGGCTGTAGGAAGAACATCAAAGGACTAATGCTCAAGGCACTTGGGAGTGACCCAGAGGAAAGGAAGAGCCTACATATCAGCATGAGAAATTACTCATCAGCAGAGTAATCCCCCACAGGGCTCTGAGGGTTAATCAATTTATACTTTATGTAAATCACAGATGAACCTGTCGCCTGTTTGCTGGCACTGTGGTCTTTAGCAGTCTGTCTGCTACTGGATTATTTTAACATTCTTGTGAGTCCTGTAACCCCATAAAGTCACTGCAGTATTGCTCAGTTTCAAACCACACCTGAGCTCAGGAGCACTGCAGAAGCATGAAGGAATGTACCTTTCAGCATCCATGTGCCACTAACTTTCCAGCCTGTAGTTGTCTTGCATACACAGAACTGCTCATTCATTATGGCTCTACTAACAGTGACCTATATGAAAGCACCAGATTTCAATACAAACAGCCTGTGCAGGTACAGAGAAGCCTTCTTTTTTTAAATACATCTCTAAATAAAAAAAAAAACAACAACCATAGTTTTATTACTTATTTACTATATTTTGAATTCGAGCAATGTATCAACTTGTATCAAGCCATTTGCTTTATTCCTACTCATAAGCTATATGTCCTGGTTATTTGAATCTATCATTATTTTAAACTATACTGAAAATAAGAAATACTGGTCTCAGTGAAGAGTCTTGATAACAGTCTTGAACTTTGTAGCTAGGCAGACAGAGCATGATAATTTGCTCTGCATACAAACTTGCCACTGACTCCCATCTTCAGAAGCTCCATCTTCAGAAGCTCCATTAATAAGGCGAGGCCACAAGCCATGGCTCAACACCTAATTGAAAGTTTGGCCTTTGATCCCAGAAGAGGAACTTTTTCATTGAGGATGTCCAGGTCTTGGCTCCTGTCCTGAAGACGAGTAATTCACCAGAGAAGTTTGCTGTTTCTGTTTATTCTCAGTATCTGCTCACATATGTGAAGGTAAGCATGTGCCTAGTCTCTTCAAGACTTGAAAACTATTTTATTTTCCACAAGAGAGCAACATTCAGTCCTTATAAAGTAATTGTATTTTTTTAATGTAAAATGCTTTTAATTGCGTAAGTCTTTTTTTAACCTTACCATACATAAAGGAAACTAGCCAGAAGTCTTTTTTCTGGGACTTAAGGAATAAAGGTCAAACATTTCCTTTCATTCTGGTCTTAGACACATAGACTTTAAAACATGGCCAAGAAACTACACATCCGGAACCTTTGTTCTTACTGTATTAATCTGTTCCCATCCAGTATGAGGCCTAAGTTAATGAATCACTGGTGCTGGATATGATCCTCAGGGAAGTTTTGAATTTACTGTGCTGTGTTTTATATTGATGGCATGGTGCTGCAGAACTAAAACAGACACCTGCCCTGGCTCAAAGGCATGTCTTTCACATGATTCAACTAATAAAGTTATATGAATAGGAATTTATTACTGGATTTTATGAACACTAAAGTCACCATTTATATAGTCCAAGGCTGGTCTGATCCTTAAGACGCTACAGTATATTATGTTGCAGTGTTCTGCTAAATAAACTGAGCTGGCTGTGAATTAGCCTGAGTACTAGAAAGAATATGACCATATTAAGCATACTGGTCCAGTAATACATAATACTCTGGCCTACCTTTTTCTAAGCTAATATATCAGCTAAAATTATTTTAGTGGGAAGTTACTCTGACCAAATTACTGCTGTTTTTATTCACTCAGTTGCGCTCAGCATTCAGTGACTGGTCTGATCAGGCACCAAGACTAGAGACACCCCGCCAAAAGTCTGTTATTTCTCACCTAGGCCAGGCAATTTTCTCTGAACTTCCCAGAAGAAGGGATTAAATAGGTTAGTTGATCTGTTTCCTCCCTTGTGAGCAGCCTGGCATAGGCTTGAGGGAGAGCACTGAACTCAGGAATGCTGATGAGATTCTACATTTATCTTCCTGATGAAGAGGTTGTATCTCTAGTCTCTTCCTTTCACGCAGTTTCTGCCTTTTCAGTCCTCTTGTACTACTTGCACTCAGCCAAGGTACTTGTAAAGACCATGATCTCATTTTTGTTCTCCTCCTGAGGCCTGGCCCCCAGGGCATTCTGTGCCTTGCCATGTGCAGTGAGGCTGCTCCGGGGCTCTTGCTCTGGCTGAACAAGCACGGCTGGCTGTGCGAAGTAAGGGAGTGCCCTGCTGCTGCTAACCAGGCAGAGGGATAGCCCTGATGCCTGCATTCAAACAGCAAGTGAGTCTAAAGAAAACAGTCTAACTGTTATCCTCATGGAGAAGAGGAAGGGTTTTAATCACAGAACTCAGCCTTTACCCCCTATTCTCATGGTCAATCCCTTTTGTGTCCTTTGCAACAGAATACAGAGAAGGACTCAATGCAAGCAGATTTCTAGATAATGATACCAATTCAAATTTATTTTATTAGAATTCCCCAGCATATATAGTCAATAGCTTTGTGAGGCCAAAGTAGAAAGATGCTACAGTTTTAGAGGGAAAGCAAAAGAATCAGGAAGATATATAAACTGTCTTAGTGTAAGAGGAAATAACCTACAAAACTTAAAAACTGCTGCTTTTACAGCTCCAAATCAGCGTCCATTGAAATTACTGCTTCCTGCACCAGTCCTTCCTTGCTGAAGACTTTCAAGGCACTTACCCATTCTTGCCGCTCTTCAAGATCTCCCAAATCATTATTATAGTCACTAAATTAGGAGAGATGATTGCAACTTGTCACTAATCTATGTTTGTCTTAACAACTCAACACCATTTCCAGTCTTCATTACAGACTACGAAAAGGAAAATTAATGAGAAGTGTTTGAATTGCCTCACTGAAATTAGCTAAAAAATGAAAATGTCTACAATGCAAGAACCATAGACTGGTGCTGTACAAATATGGTTTTGAAACAAGTCAGGCTATTCAGGCTCACCCAGCCTCCAGTACTAGACAAGACCGAATGCATCAACATGCCAGCTCCAGAGAACAAGGGCCCAGAGGGGATCTGACAAGGGCTGGAAGCTGAACTTTAAGAAATAAACCACTATTTAGAAAAAAATAGATACAATTTTAAAACTTTGATTACTTTTCTACTATATTTATTACAGGAAAACAGTTCCAACTTTCTTATATTTAACTAAATCTTTTCCCAGGGTTTTTTTTCTTTTGTTCTGTGCACATGCATGATGCATGACTGGCATTCTGTCACACAATAACAACAGCAACAAAGATGCCCCAATAAACAATATAAATTTAGCACACTAATTAAAATATTTATTCTAAATTATTTTTTCAAAGTCTAACCTTCCTTCCTTCTCTCATTCCCCTTTGCTTATTTATCAATATAACAGGATATGTAAGACAGGATATCTATTTGAGCCATGCCTTCACTATAGCTGTAAATTATGGATTTTACTCCCTCTGAACTCAAGTCCTATCTAGTAAAGGAAACGATAGCTACACAGAAACTCAAAGTTTTAGTTTGCTAATGCCCCTGATGACTTCATCATTTAGTCTTTGTGTGTAGGATGATGTTATGTTACTAAGCTTAAGCAGGAAGGGACTTTATTTCAAAGGTAAGAAAGCATAAAGCTATCAAGGCATCCAGTCTCAGTTAAAAGCCACCAAATTTTCCCAACCCCTTTACAATACTAGGACAGCTGCTTCAGAAGAGTCCTTTTAATTTCTAAAATATATGATGCTCAGTTCTATTTGTATCAGTATTTTCTCTAAAGTCAAACAGTCCTTTTTCTTTTCCAGTCTTTCCTTCTAGCAGAAAGAACATTATGTTAGGCTGAGTAAATCAAGGTGTTTCTTCCTTCTCTTGTGGAACAGTATATAAGTTTCCTCGTTCATCCCAGTAAATTTTTTCTGTTACATCTTGGAATCATCTTTCTTTCCTAAGAGACCAGTATTCTCATCATTCCAAAAGAAATCTTCAACACTGTCAGGGTTGCCTATATGAATTATTTTACCAGACACATCCTCAGACCACACCTTTTCCACAGCTGTGTTCACTGGTGATTCATAACTCTACTATGATCAACTAAACGAATTTTTCCTTCCTCATTGTTTCCATTTGTATTGCTTCTAGATTATAGTATGAACTGCTGCTTCACAATTTGAACAATTAATCCCACCTCTACAGACCATAATCCAGTTTTCTTGTGACATTCTTAACCTCCTGCTTGTAGGCATCCCTTATCCACTTCTAATCAAGTGTCATTAGCTTGTGTCTATTTTCTGTGTGTAGTCATTAATAAAAATATTAATATTAGTCCTAAGAGTGGTCCTTGAGGACTTAACTGACTGTAGCCTTCCTTCCCCTTTCAGCATAACCCTCTGTCTCTTCTTTTTAGCCAGTGCCTTATTCACTTCACAGTCCTTGCTCTAATCCCCATCTCACCTGCCTTCACCAATAATTTCCCATGTGGCACCAACTGATGTACTGAAGGCCAGAAGGATTAGAATGATCACATTTCTCTTGTCTTCAAACAAGCTATTAGACAAATCTGGGAAACAAGGGTTGAGTTTAGACAAAAATCTCAGTAAGAAATAGGCCCTGCACCAAAGGGAATAACAGGAACGGAAACACTCGTGTCAGGGAGAAAAAGGAAGGCATCAGGATGCTGCAGGCCTTTGAACAAAATAGGTGCCACTTAGAATTTCTTGGAATGACTTTGAAAAGAAAGAGTACCTTAAGAATGCTGGCTCCTAAATGAATTTTTTTTTTCAGGATGAGTGAAGAAGATTTTGAGGTGTTCAGGAATAAGCTGAGAGAGAAACTGCCCATGAACAGACCTAGGCAATTGCACTGCAGAGTCTGATGACAGGTGAAAGTTGAGTCACTTGTGTTTCAGGCAGCAGCACTGGCCTTTTTCGATGCGTGGATCACTAATAGTGATGAAGCAATTATCCATGTGTGTGACATGGTTATACTACTAAATTAAGCTAATTGAGGTGCCTCTTCTCTCCTTTGCTCCTCAGCTCCTGAGTCTTCCAGGTGTGTCCAACAAATCTTCTGATAGAAGCAGATCTCTTTTGCTCTCTCAGACTGTGACATGTACACATAGTGTCCCCCTACAGTGGAGGGCATGGTTTACATCACAGATAACTCATACATGCAACTTAGCCACATTTTTTCCCCTGCCACTGATTTATTCGCACAAGTATTGGAGAAATTACCGTTGGTTTTCAGTGTGGACTTCTTGATCTCATATGTTTTAGATTAAGTCATTTAAATTATCAAAGCAAATTCTTACACTTGTATATGCCATTGCTGAATGGATAAGTTCTTTGTCGAGTAAGACATCAATTACTACACCACAGGCTTTAAAATGGACTTTTGAAAAAAGACAAAAAACCAAAACCAATCAAAAAATGTTTGAATTGACACTTTTGGTTGCTATTCTTTTCAGTCAACATTTTAAATGCAAAATAAAATTTAAATTTAAAATATAAATTCTCTTGGAAAAGTAACAGGTAATTCTTAAAATGGACTCAGTCCACTTCAAATCCAGACAAAAACTGACTCGGCCACATGCTCAAGTTTAAAAAGAAATGTGCTCTTGTTTTTAACTGTTAAAAGTGTTTTTTTTTCTTTTCCAACTAGCAGGTTCATAGGATTAATATGAAAATAAAGCCTTTCCTATCAGCTCATGCAGACAATAGAGCAGCATAGGATATTATGATCTGCAAGTGATGTGAATTCATGTATCCTGCATGCTACAAGTGGGAACTTCATCTCAGACCTAAGTAAATTGGCATGGCAGGGGCAGCAGGAAGGCAACTCAAAGAAGGAATCCTAAGGACCAGCCCAGTAGCACAGAGCGGCCCCAACCTTTTTTTCTGGCCTCGAGAATGAAATAACAGATGTCAAGATCCTTTGTTATAGTCCGGTTGTGGCCGGCCTATAGATTGGGATATTTGAATTTCATCTCCTTGCCTCCACTAAGAGTTTCTTTGAAAGCTTGGTGACATTGGCTTTGTGTAGGTGAGGTGGATTTCCTCTATAGTTCGTGTCGGCACAGTAGCTCTTGAAATGCAAAACACAAACATTTTCTTAACAGCGCTAAATGTCCTCATTATTCAAAGGCATGGAAACAGGCCAGAAACTGTTCAGATTACCAGTGAACCATTCAAGCTAGCTGTACAAAAGTAGGTATTATAGCATGTGAGAAGGTACAGAGAAAAGTGACGACTCTGTTGACTGTAGGAACAAAGGCAGCGACAGTATAGATAGTTTCTAGTGCTTAATCCCTATAATCTGAAAGGTGAGAAAGGACCAAGAGGACTGTAGTAACCGAAGCATATCTGATTTTAAGGTTATGGTTGCTGCTGAGAGATAATCAAGCACATATTTTAGAACAGTGTGTAAAATGGAAAGGAATAATTTCATACCTGACACTGGAATTTCTTATTCCAGAAAAAATAATGTGTCAGATACTGCCTAAGCAAAAAATGGTGCAGAAGCAGACAATGTAGGGTTCTCCTGCATCCTTCAAAAGACAATCACTATCATTTAAAATAAAATAACATTTTAAAAAAATGAGCCTCAATGGGCTGAAGAGCCTTTTTTCCTTCCGACATTCCTGATGTTCTTCATAATGCGCCTTTTTTTAAACATTACCTCGTCAATTAACCCATAATTGCTGTCCATGCCATATGATTTATGCAGCATTTGATGTAAATTCAGATTCTCTGGCACTGAACAAATCTAAGGGCATTTCAGAACTTGGTGTAATTACAAAAGTAATCCTTTTAGACCGAGAAAGAAAATATCATCTTTATTCATCCTGGTTGGTCTGTATGGTGCTCCTGTGCTAAGTTCGCCTTGGGCTGCCATGAAAGTGCATGGATTGAGTCTGGCTGAGATGGAATTCATTTTCCCCACTGCAGCCCTCACAGAGCTGTGCTGCACTGGTAGCTAGAAAGGTGTTTCTAACACACAGTGTTTTGGCCCCTGCTGAGCAGGGCTGGCACAGTGTCAGGGCTGTCTCTCCAAGATTCACCCCTTACCAGTAGGCTGGGGGTGGGCAGGATCTGGGGAGGAGACAAAGCCAGGAGAGTCGACCCAAAATGACAAAATGCAATAAAAGCTAAGAGAAAGAAGGAGATGAGGGGCATTTGTTTTTACAACATTTGTCTTCCAGAGCAACCACTATGTGTACTGAAACTCTGCTTCCTGGAAAGGAGTTGTACATTGTCTACTGATGGGAAGTAGAGAATAAATCTTTTGTTTTCCTTTGCTTCTGCTGAGGAGGGGAGTGATAGAGAGGCTTGGTGTACACCTGGCAGCCAGCCAAGGTCAGCCCATCACAATGCAGTAGCAATGAAGATCCTAAACTGGTATAAATGAACACAGCTCAGGAGAAATTGAGGGATCTAGCCCAGTTTACAGCAATGATACCTGTGGCTCCAATTTCTCCTCAGATTTTATCCTTGGTGATTTCTTTACTGAAACTCTAACCGAACTAGAGTCTGAGTGGAAAATATTTCTGAAAAAAAAGCAAAACAAATCTTGCACTGTACTATGCTCTGAATTATTCAGCTGTTGAAAGATTCAACATTTATCCAAAATAAGAGGAATGGGGGCAGTAAATTGGTGCATTGAAATATATGGCAACTTGTAGAACAGTGGACAGAGGAGCAAGAGAAGAGGCAATGGGAAAAACTGATGCACAGAAAGTTCCACCAGAATATGAGAAAGAACTTCTTTACTGTGTGAGTGACTGTGCACTGGAACAGATTGTACAGAGAGGGTGTGAAGTCAAACTGTCTGGATGAAACCCTGTGCAATGTATTCTAGGATGACCCTGCCTGAGCGGGGAGGCTGGGCCAAATGACCCATGGTAGTCCCAACCTTCTCCTTCATTCAGTGTGATTCTATCAATATTTCTCTAACTTGCTACGTCTGTGTTTGTTTCTAGATTCAGGCTTATAAGAGAATAAATAAAATATGCTAGGAGAGAGTCTAGATCATAAGTGATTTCTAATGCTCTTGGAAAGTAACAGACTCTCAATAAATGTAAAAAATGTAAGATTTATGTGCACCAAAATTTTTCAGCATACCCAGCACAGAAAAACTTATTTCTGCAATTGGTCTTAGGATGAGAATAAATTTGATCAGCAAAAATCCAGATGTTTACCATATTGTCCAGACATAAAAAAACCTCAGCATACTGATAGCCTTGCTATCAAGGTGATTGGTGGGAATTTTCACTAAATACAAGATGAGACAAAGCAAACTAAGCAAGATAAGGTGCTCAAGTTTGACTTTGTGCATTTCTTAGCTAAATGAATGTGCTAAATTCAGTTTAGAGACAAGCAAGTTTGACTCTCCAAATCTGCAGATAGGGGTGGGGTGTGTTGCCAGGGTTGAGGAGATAATAATGAAGCAGCAACAAGAAATGCTTGGAGGAGCTGAAAAAGCAGGAATAGAGAGAGAAGACAAAAATCAAGGAGGGAAGACAAGATATCAAGATACTACAACTGTCAGCACAGGTGGAATGTACGCCAAATCAACAGTTCTTAAAGCCTACAGATTTTCAGTCTGAATTTTCTCCAGTTCAAGGGAATTTGGGCTAATGCAAAGCTTTGCATTTAAATAAATTTGACACTGAGCTTGGCTAAACTCAGCCTTGAGCTTTCATGATTTTTCTTCAATACCAGGAGACATAAAATTGCAAGACAACACTGAACAGAATTTTGGTCAGAAAATCTCAGATACAGCGATCCCTAAAGAGTCACGTGAATGAAAGTTTAGTAAGACTCTCTCCAAACATGTTTTTCTCTTAGATTAATTAAATGATTAATTAAATAACACTGCCATCAACATATAAAAATACAGTTCCTTTTTTTAACTACTCCAATCTGACTGTAGCTCAGATTCAGTGATACAATGACATTTTTATCTTCTTAATCTATTTAACAAAGATGTGCTGTAACCAGTACAATTACAAGAAAGAATTTTTGAAATACATCAAGCACACCAATACAACTGGTAAGACTGTGATTTTCAGCAGTTTTGCTATTGTGTTTGCTGCCCCTGATCACTCTAGGAAACTTCTGAAGCTGCACAAGTAGGAGGTAAGATGGGCTATAAGCCATGAAGTGCCTGTGTTTAACATCCTGCTATTGACCCTGCTGTTAGGGATGTTTATGCAGCCTTTCTGATGGATTACCTGAGTATATTATGATCTTTATTGCAAGGAATGTATGAAAAAAAAAAGTGTGACTATTCCTCTTTTACAGAAGAAAGGTGAGAGTCAAGAAAGATGATCTGATTTTCCTAAGACAACTAAAAAAAAAAAAAAAGAAGTATGTGAAATCAAGGATAATTAATTCAGTATGGCCAGACTTAGGCTTCCTCCTCTGCAACAGGAGATAAGTAAAATTCTGCCTGCAGTTTTAACCTGGCAATCACATTAATTTATCTTGGGGTGGGGGGGGAACAAATCCAGCTTCTTTCTCAATATACTGTAAACACAGAACTTTTTGCCAAAATAAACAGCTGAACAATCAAACTGAATAGATACTAAGTTCCATACAATAGTAAAATAATTGCTACCAGTATTCCTCATCTTTAGTATTTCTGGCTTCTGGTGGTATTTCCTGACTGTCTATAAATGGAGTCATTAATATTATCCCCGCTTTGCTTCCTCTTTGTCTCCCCTTCCCCCTCCTTTTCTCTCTTTATATGGAGACAAGCACTGTAGTCTCTACTGAAAACTGAAGTATAGCCATCTAATTGTTAATCAGGCAGTAGAGAGTGGCTGATAAAGCAAAATGCCCTGATGACTTCCATTTGAGAGTGTAAAAAAATTAGGCAAAACTGATCTTTGGTGTACTTTTACCATAACTTTCCTTTCTGGGTACTTATAGCCCTAAACCCACATTTTTACAATCAAATGTCCTTGCTTTTCAACAAGCATTATTACAAATTTGAAGTCAATTGATGGTTTGCATTGACTTGAACAGGACAACAGTTCAATGATGTGCCCAAGGTCATACAGAAAGTCTGTATGAGGATGAGGAAGATTTTATTAGCTATGTACATTAACATTTCTCTCTCTGGCTATGACAGCTCTAAAATTTATTGTCATTTCCCTAGGTAGTGCCCTGTATTGCTAGTCTGAAATCTGAAGCAAAATTATTTGCTTTCAGAGTTTTTTTAAGTATCCTAAAAAGATTAGGGAGTCTGACTTTATTTTCTGACACTGGGAAATAAAGTTGCATTGCTACTGAAACAAAATTCAAGAGTAATTATGTTTCTGTCTAAATATTTGTCTGTAAAGCTTTTTATTCCGCCTCCCCTTCAAAGTCTGCTACATTCAAAATAGTTAGTTACACGACAGAGCACAGAGATTCCTTTCTGAACAGTAGCCATCCAATCCAGCTTTTTTTAGAAGCCACCAAGAAAACAGTGACCCCTTCCACACACATATAATACAGACAGTCACTCATGCATTAACAGCCATAAACCCCCAAAGGTCGTTTCCATGACAACCCCAGGGTCCTTAATGACCCTGACAGTTCAATGATTTTGTTTTGTTTGAGAGTGAAGGAATAATAAGTCTTCTCCCATCACCCCCTACCCCCTCTGCTGCACTGATATGCTGTTCATTATCTGATCCCAGGCTCAGCCCTGGAGACAGAGTGGCAGCCAGCTCTGAAAGACAAGAGCCTCGCTGCAGACAAAGAGCATCGAAGGAGCTGAGCGTGCTCAGCATACTGCAGCAGCACCAGCCTCATTAATTCCATCACTAGCCCAATGAGTTTAAGCAAGTGCCAGGGGTATTACAATAGTTTGTAGCAATATGTTGCATAAGTGAACCCCAAATCACTGTACAGTTATTTAGAAAGTACATTTTGCATACCACTAGCAGGAGTGCTTTTATTAGTGATGTGTACCAGAAACACAATAAGACATTGCAGCTAGTCTGCAGCAAGACCTATAATTTTAATGACATGATGAATAAGGCAATTAATGTACTTCAATCTATTTCCCATATGTATCATATTCAACTTCAGAGAACTAAAGAGATATCCAAGAGAAAGAAGTGTAATAGTGCATCACTAAATGGGTAGGCTACTCCTAATTTTTTGAATGCACGTTTCTTAGTACTGCTCTTCAGCTGAACCTTCTATTCTTTTAATTAGAAATCAGCTACAGGCATAAAGCAGACTTCCACTCCCAGTATTAAATAGAGTCTTCATTAAATGCTATAGAAACTGGCTTGTTGATCCAATGTCATTCTTTATGAAATTCCACTAAAAGCCACTTCCATTGTTTACATGAAACTATGTATATCCATTTGATCCCAGTCCAGCATTACCTCGTCATGACTATGCTCTTACTAGTGCCATATTAAACCAGCTCTTTGGTGACCTATTTTATAGACGGATGAATCTAAATTGCCTTCGTTTCCCTTCACTTCATAGATTAACTGTGCATTGAACATAAATGGTATAAATTACAGCTTCCAAAAGGTTTCTCTAAGTAGTATCAATGGCCATTGGCCTTACAGCTTTCAGAGTTGCTGCAAGCTGCAACAACGTGAGGAGACCACAGTTGTGTCTTCCTCTTCCTGCTTATACAGAGACCTCAAGGCAGTATCCTGGGACTAAAACACTCAGTACAGCTGAAAGGTCCCTGTCTTTATAGGTAGATATGCTGCTGTTGGAGTAGTTTTGTACCTGTAACATAAGAGGTAGCCCAACCTTTCTAATGAGACAAAGAAATTTTTAATGCCCTTTAGATCAAATTATAACAGTTTTTCTGTATCCAGCTTTATTGTATAGCATTCAATCCTTTGATTTAGAGAAGTGTTTAACTTCAGATGGCTTTAGGAGAAACATGCTATGGCACAATCCCCTCAGGGTACACACATCCTTAGAACACAAGCCCCATAATGCAGCCATGCAGAAGAACTGTCCCTAACTCTTTAGTTCAATGCCCTGGCATCTATCCAAAAAAATATTTTAGACGAATGAATATTCCCAGAGAAACCATCTCCCTCAGTACTTGAACTCAATGAGGTGCTAGAAATTTTGCTGCTATTTGTATATTACTTTAAGTCAGTATTTGGAGAAAGTTACTCAGTATTTTCTGGGATAAAAAAATATATAAATTTTTTTTATTCTGAATAGTAGAATCTAATATGAATCAAACTACTTACAGAGGAAGTCAGAGATAGGACTGGAGCACAGTCCTAGGTACTGGACCCTTCTGCTCTTTCCTAGCACTCAATTTCCACTCCCTCAAATATAATGATACACCTTTTAATCTTGCCTGCACTTGGTTTATTCCTCTTCACTGCAACATAAAGCAAGGTCACTGGAAAGTCAGACACAACACAGCAAGTCCAAGTCTCATGCAGGAAAGAAGAGAGATTTAAAGAAGTTAGCATCTTGCTTCCACAGTTAATCATTCCCAGCAGCACGTCTTGATGGTATACTACAAAGGTGATCCAAACTATCAGTTACAGCCACACGACAGCCTATGTGCTCCCCAAACATGACATTTCTTCCTGCATGCCATCTATGTTTCTCTCCATGTTGGCAGAGTTTCCCAAGTTCTGCAGAGCTTTGCCACAGAGCGCTATACACGCCTTCCCTAAGTCCTTTGCTCTCAGTTTCATTACCATGTTCTGTGCATACCCCATGTTATGCAGAAGTAGTCTTGGTCTGATAGCAATTAAACATGCCCAGAGGCCTGGATTCTCTCTTCGAGTGCACATGCAGCTCTCATTAATGTTAATGTTGGCTAAGCACCTTATCACAAGGAGAAGCAGGGAGATCCCTAAAAGTACCTAACCTGGGGAAAATCTGGCTGGGAAGCAAAATGATGTTGTGTGTGTGCACATAGGATGCAGTTCTCCATTTCAATCTAGTTTTCATAAAAAGCAAAAAGTCTCCAATCCCACAAGGGAAAGAAATTAATCACCTAATGTGTCAGGCTTCTCATACAGCCTCCAAATGTAACCACAATCTGTTTCTGCCCTGGTAAAAGTATAACACAGTAAGCTATGACACACAATGTGCAGTCCTGTAGAAATTTGGGGATTTTTTTATTAATTTTGCCATAACCAGAGACACTCAGAGACCCTGAATGAGGTTAGGATCCTACTGAAGTCTCTCCTCAGAAAATGTGTAATGTGTGTCTGTTCCCCAGTAAGTTTAGACATAAAATAGGCAAGACAGACCAAAAAAGTGGTTATCACCATTTCCCACACTAGCAGCAGAGGCATAAAGATGAAGTTACTTTCCCAAGTTTACAGTAACAGGAAGCAGGAACAGACAGCAAATTTCCTGAAATCTATCCCAAGTCTTTCACTACATCAATGTCTTCCCTCAAATCTGAAAGCTTCACCTCCCATCTCATTAGCTTCAACAATTCATGAAACAAAAATGCATCCAAAAGGACTTTTTGTGGGATTCCCTCTTTCTTACATTTCATCTTTTTAAAGGCATGAAGCACATAGTAAAAGACAACACTTCAAATTCCTTTTCCAGCAGGGAACAAAAGACTCTCATGGGACCAGGTTCTACTACCTTTAGGAGAGATGCTCCACCTAGAAAGTGAAAGATAGACCCAATATATAGGACATGTCCCCACAGCTTTTACTTCTGTTTATCACCCCAATTTGCCAGGGACAATTTTAAAAGTTGTTATTGTGTACAGTTATGTATAAAACAAGCATGGTGGAAAAAGAAGAGAAGAAAAACATGGTTCAAATTGAATGACAGTATTGAATGACAGTATGGGATTAGGGAGCAGATCATCCTGATTCCTATCACATGGCATGTACACAGCAACCAGGAATTCAGGCCCAGCCAGCATGAGTTCAGGAAAGACAGGTCCCTCTTGACCAACCTGATCTTCTGTGACAAAATAACACATTTTGTGGATGAGGGAAAAGCTGTGAATGTTGTCTACCTGAACCTTAGTAAGGCTTTTGATACCGTCTCCCAAAGGTTTCTCCTGGAGAAACTGGCTGCTTACTCATGGCTTGGACAGATGCTCTGTTCCCTGGATAAAAACTGCCTGTGTGGCCGGGCCCAGAGAATGGGGGGAATGGAGTTACATCCAGCTGATGGCTGGTCACCAGTCATGTTCCCCAAGGCTCAGTGCTGGTGCCAGCCCTATTTAATATCTATATCTATGATCTGGATGAGGAGATTGAGTTTGCAGACAACAGTGAGTTGGGTGGGAGTGTTGATCTGACCCTCTACAACTACCTGAAAGGAGGGTGTGCCGACACGGGTATTGGTCTCTTATTCCACATAACAGTGATAGAAAAAGAGAAAACAGTCTCACATTGTGATGGGGAGGTTAAGACTGGATATTCTGAAAGGGTTGTCAAGAATTGAAACAGGCTGCCCAGGGAAATGGCAGAGTCACCATCCCCAGAGGTATTTAAAAGACATGCAGATGTAGCACTTAGAGACACGGTTTAGTGGTGGACTTGGAAGCTTTAGGCTTATGATTGGACTTGAGGATCTGAAAGGTATTTCCCAGCCCTAATGATTCTACAATTCTCTGAGGCACATCTGAATATTCATGAGGCAAGTCTTTCCCATGAGAACATTAGTAACGAGGGGAAAAACTTCAGCAATTCAGTGTCTGCAAACCATGATTCATCCCTTCCAACACCACAGCTGCTAAGTACAATTTTGTTAATTTATTTGGAAAACTTAGAATTTCAAGTTTTCACATATATTCTGACTTGTGAAATAAAACTGCCATGAAGTAAAGATTTTCATGACTAGAGCAAGTCACTTCAACTGAGCTTCTATAAAGTGTGTCCTAAATGTCTGAGGTGATATGAAATGTACTTAGGGTTACAAAGCATTTTAAGACAGCCATATGAACAATGATTCAATGTAAGGATAAGTGTAAGGGAGCGTTAGCTAAGCATAGTTAATTATTTACATTAATGTAGTATCTCTGCATATACAAAATAAATGTACGTTAAACAAAAAAGAGAAAATTCTTGAAGTAGTATAATTTAAGAGCCATTTGAAACTCAGAAACATGCGTTACCTTTTTTTTCCCCCAATGGCACTGCTCATAGCTATAATTTCCATGGCAATGAAAAGAAAGGCATCTGAAATGAAAGTGTTAGAATAACAAGCTTTTTCCATTTCACTGTTAAGAGCGGGACAATAACTGCTAAAGTTCAGAAACAGCAGACCTGAAAAAACATTATTTTTATCACCTGCATAGATAAAATGTAATCTGTGGCAATTTGCCCAGACCTCCTAAGGCTGAATCAGAAGACACTACTGTTATTCCTCCCAGTACTTGTTGTTTGTGCTAGTCTGGGCACAGTTTGATGTCAAGAAACAGGCTTCTACTGCCAAGAGGACAGGTATTTAACACTGGAGTAAAATACACTGAACCACAGTAATCTCAAGCTTAGATTCTCTACTTCCTTATATTGGAATTATCATGAAACTTGGACATATATTGTACTTCTTTTTAGCAGCTAAAGTGGTTGTACATTATTTGCAGAATCTTTATTAAGTTATAGATGATTTCTTCAGGTTCTGCAACCAATGACAAGGAAGTATTCTTTTCCCCATACAATTCACAATTAAATCCTAGTGCTCATGCACAGTACAAAAAGAAAGTACCAGTGGAGGAATAAGGTGCTTAGCAAACATAAAGCAGAAGGTGTTATGTGCCACAAATTCCGGGAATCCTCTTTACCAAAGCCATCATGGCATTCTGAAGGACAGGTTTTTAGAGGTTCTAGGTGTGAGTTTCAAAGGATGTAAGTATATACATGCCTGCTTTCTACAAAAATCAATAGCTGAATTGCATAAAAACCCCACTTGAAGGCAAAGCATTCCCAAGATGACACAGATAAGTCAATAATGTGTTAGAATTTCCAGTTCTGATCTGTATAAAACAAATTGCTTTGAGACCTTTACTTTCTTCTGATTCTGAGACAATAAGATGTTGACCTGCTTTCTTAAACCAACTTATAAAAAGCATAAGACCTTACCTAAAAAGCATGGAAGTTTCTCAGATGTAAGGCATCAGGCTTGGTACAGACATCTTGCCCTAAGCAACCCTTCCTAAGCATCACTACCCTTGACTGTACTCTGCACCAGCTACAAGGAATAATGTGTTCCAGACACAGCTTCACTGACACCCACTGACTGACCAGAACAGAGGGATCCAGCTCTGGTTCTGCTTTGTTAAACCAGAGCCAGAAACACTAATAAGGATTTTGCAGTTGGTTTCAGCAAGAATAGTTTCTCACGGTAAGACCACTTTTAAGCTTTTCTGATCAAGCTATCTGCAGCTACCTTGCTGATTCATCCCCAGAGAAGTAATTTAGATTTTTATCTTTCCACATCCATATTAGGTGAGGAAAACTGTATATTCTATACATTTATTTTCTTTCCATTTTCTAGCTCATATCTTGTTTGGGCTGCTTCTTTTGAGAGCAATAATGGTAACCCTACATGTCAATAAATATTAGTTAATTAACAAAATATCAAGAGGCAAGTTCTAAAAAGCAAGAGTTTTAAAAAGTAATTGCTTTCAATTTTTGAGCTTTATGTGACAGAAAATTTTGAGAACTTGCCACACAGAAGTAGTTTGAACACAACAAACCTTTTCTTCATTTTGCAAGTAGTTGTAAGACAGCACTCATGGCAGCATAACACTGGAAATTAAGAGGCAGATAGCAAGCCAAAGCAGCACTAACAAATCTGACTTAGATGAAGAATCTTCTCTAATTGAATTTTTTTTAAAACTTTCTTCTCACTCTGGTGCTCCACAGCACAGCTGCACCTTTTTGTCTCTTATTGTGTTTCCTGAACAGGTATGCTAAAATATCTCATATTTTAACACAGGTCATGCAGGATTTCGATTAATATGATCAGCCTTTTTAGATTTTTTTCTTTACAATAAAAGCATACTTTCTAGTGCAGAAGGGTGTGTGCCTGCATTTATTCCCATATCTATTCATCCATATGTTCCCATAGGAACATTAATTTCAGTAGAAAACATTTTGGTTAAAAGAGTCTCAGATTAGTCACCTATTCTGCCATACCAGGACTAAATTTACTGTTGCCATTAGCCCATGAACACTGCAGTGTTCTGCTACCAACTGCCATCCTGAGCCTGTTTTGTAAGCAAGGCCACGCTACACTTGTGGACCAAATGGTGTATGCCAAATGATTATACAGGCCTTGAGGCACTCTGGGTGTATAAACATTTACACTACAACAGATCTTTGGCCAAGTGGCCAAGCAATTGATTACAGGGCTATGAATGTCACTGGATTTTATTTATAAAAATCCCATGACATTGGCTTACTTTGTGTAGAACTAGCACTGGCAGTTTTTAAAAGTGGGATACTCTTAGGTGAATTCAGAAGCAAGCAGTCCCCACAGAAAATTGTGTAAAACAAATAGGAGCAGGTTTCACCCTGACTACCACTTCTTCTGAATACAGAATATCTGACAATTAGGCAAATACATTATAAAGGTTCCCTATTTTGCTATAACATAAGTGAACATGAGAAGGTCTTTCCTATTGGGAATATTATACAAAAACCACAACAGCACTTAGCTATGTTATAAAAACAAACAAACAAAAGACAAAATAATAAAATGCATCAGAAATATTTTAAAATAAAATCAGTTGAATTTTAGCTTTAAATACAAACATTGAATAGAAAATGTCAAATGCTGAACAAGACACAAATTATTACAGGAAATATTTTTTCAGTTTTATTTACTTCTCCCATCCAATCTTAATTAATAATTTTGAAAGGTAAGGAAAAATTCTGTGGAAAATCAGATGGAGATATGGTAATAGTCAGCTGTATAACATTAAAAGTCAGAGGCACCATTTTTATCTTTAGAGGTGGCACTCTTAGACACACATATGATAATAAAGAGCCATGCAGAAGCATATTGGTCTTTAGTTTTAATATCTGCAAAACACAGAATCTCCAACCCATAAAATCATATGGACAGTTAACTTTGCACACTGTGTTAAGCCTCTTGACAGAGCATCTCATTCAAAAATGCACATAAGGGCACATTCAAGTGCGCTTCTCTGGAGCTGAATTTGCTGTCCTGATTTCTTCTCAGTTTAAATATTTTTTTTCCCTTTCTCTTGCTACCTAACTGGAAGAAAAGAATGTGAGAGTGCACCCTAATCTGATTCAGTGATCAGACACAAAGGATAAACTCACCTTAAGTGACAGATAGAAAAAAGCAAGCTGTAGGTTAGAGACAATGATTTTAACCATTCCCCTTGTTTGTAAAATGACCATCTGACTAAAGCTATGCCTTTGCAGAGCTGATGAAGAATGTGCTACATCCACAGCATTTGTCACGAATCTGCTCAGTGTGCTGCTTTCAAAAGTACCAACTCATGCACTCTAAATGTGGTTTACAGACACTCTTCCCCACATGCTATGCAATCATAGGTCCTCCTCCTTCTAATTTACGTGAATCTCTGCGTTACTGGTGTAGATCCCTTTCAAGCATCACCTCTGACAGAGATAAACAATTCTGCAAGCAAGCGTAGGGAACTGTGAGCTTCACCACACATCCAAAATGACAGCAGTGGGACAGGAAGCTCATTCCAGAGTTCTGAGTTCACATGTGACACCACAGCACTGGCTGTCTCCAAACCCAGACACAGCCATAATAAAAAATGATGCATTGTTCAGAGTAAGTAAACAGTATGCAAACCTGGATTTGTACAGCTCTTGCTGTAATTGTAAATGGTTTGTAATTGGATAGAGTGAAAAATGGAACAGGTAACAATTCTGTGTCTCAGTTTTGACTGTTCCATTAAACTTCTGGGCAAAACCACCCAAGCAGGATGAAGTTCTGGGTCTAAGATCCAAAGCTTTTATCTAGAACACCAATTCTTAATGTGCTCCTGATACTAAAAGTTGCAATCCAAAATGCAACACATGAATTGACCTTCTCTGTGATATAATTAGAAAGTAATTAGAAAGATATGTGGTATGCAATATTTACAGTAGAATAGCACCCAGAATTACTGTAAACACTGTTCGAGTACTCAGTGACTGTCGGGAGCAATGCCAAACTGCTTCCTGGCAAGTCAACAGACCTGAATACAAAGGTGGTTTGGGGTTTGCTTCGCTTCCTTTAAAGTCCTGCCCTGCACAAAGGTTAGCCAGACTACATTGAAGGTCTCAGAACAGCTAATATGTTTTTCTTTGTGCAGGAGCTGTAATTGGAAAGCTTTTTGAGCAGCAGGAGGGCAACCATGCAGTTCTGAGAGACAAAGTAGTGTATTTCCTCTGTCACAAACAAGAAACAAATCACTTCCAGTGGTAAGAAGCCAACTGAAGCATCTCTAGAATACACGTGGAACAGAGCTGCTGCTGTTAGAAATGAAAAAGGCATATTGATCTGCTAGTCCAGCTACCTGCAGATTTAAGACTGTACTCTACAGGATGTCTGCTATTGTTTATTTTCTAGACTGGTTTCAGAAGACTACCTATTGGTGATCCCACCACCTTCCCTTTAGGTTTTATTCCAATTTTCACATAACTCCTTGACAAGAGGAGAGGAAAGAGGGTGAGATTCTTTGTTATCCAGACTATTTTTGTGTCCCTTTGACTGTTCCTGGATGTTTCTTTAAATAATTTCTTGATGCTTACCCGCCTACAAAAGGTTTCCTTTTTATCTTTCTTTACCCAACTTTGATATTACATCAGAAATCAGCAGTCCTCTGAATGCTCATTCTGGTCAAATGACCACCACTGGTCATTTTCTGGTTGCCCTTTGCAACTTGTTAGATCCTTTCTTTCCAAACTCTGTAGGCAGCATAATTTTAGCAATGAGCTGTCCAGGACAACAGGCACAGCAAATAAGAGCAATTCAAGAGTGTAAGGACCTAATTAATAAACTAGGAGAAGCATGTAAATGCAGGGTGTCAGAGCTTAAAATGAAAAAGGGGATAAACATGTTGGTTTCTTGGAACCTTTGTAATTGTTTCATATCAAAAGCGCCCAAGGCTAACCAGCCTTCAGTGGATTGATAAAGGACCAATGTGTCAGGTCTTATTTAGTGGAAGAACCCAATTAATTATTATACAGAATTAGATGCCATTTAGTATTGCTTATATTACTGATGACTTGCTAATTTGGCTGGCTCTGATGTAATTACAATTAATTTACGTCCTTAATCCTAATGCTCTAACCTGGCTTTGATTGAATCAGGTGATGTGAAGGTATCACAATCAAAGCAGCATTGAGGAGCTCACTGCTAAAAAGAGATAATTACACATTACAAAACATATCCTTCCTACCACTCACATGTCTTGAAATACTGAATTAGAACCGTGAAAATTCTCAGTCAGAAAATCTCCAATGGCAAAGTTTAAAGCAGACCTGAGGACACTGCCCAAAATTCTTATTTTCCTTCTCAGAATATGCAAGAACAGTTCTAGTTATTCAGCTGCAATCTATAGATCTTCAGATAAGCCTAAAGAAAAGCAAATCTTCATGCCATGCTATCAAGACATGAGAGGCGATTGACAGTAAAGCCGAACTGCCTGTAAGAACATACCAGTGCAAATGAAAATATAGCAACACAGAGCTCAGCTTCAGCTTGCCTTGATGAAATGACAAAGCAATAGAAACAATCCCTTTCTCCTGGGGATGCTGGTCTTTTGCACCCATTATGCATCCGTAAACATCAGGTCCCCTTGACCCTTCAGCACTGTCACAGCTTAGAGATAGCTGTGCCCTCTGTTCTATCCCAGAAAGCATGGGTTTCTTTATAAGGAATCCTAAAGGCGGGGAGAGACAAACAGGTCTCTCAGAGCCATTCCTACAGCTGTTAGAAGGCCCTTGCTTGTTGGTTTGTTCTCTGGTGCCAGGGAGAAAAGCAGTTTTGAGGAATCAGTCTTCAGATACTTTCTAAGAACCTAGATATAAGGCAAGCCTGGACCTACAGAATTTTGCTGTGGATTTTCTTACTTTGTTTCCTGATTTCCCATCGGGTTGTAGATCTGTCACCAGACTTTAACAATACAATGTGGTCTCTGCCTTATATTCTCTTTTTAAACTCCTGTTTTGAATGGGTCTGAGAAATTTAATTTCCTGATTGTCATATGTCTACAATGCTAAACTATTAATCCATAGGTCATTACGTTAATTTTATTAATTCTTGAGGAAATATTTTAGCTACTCATTCATTCTTTAGCATATAACTTAAATATGTTCCACTATGAAAAGCTTCTTTGCTGTTGCAGAATTGAAAGGCACAGAAAGTCTCTCTCTGTTCCTTGTCTTGGAGGCCAGCCTGACAAAAAGAACTTCAGCTGAAAAAAGACTGCCATAGTAGAATGCACACGGGGGCAATGCAAACCTGCTTATTCTTTTGCAAACAGAACATCTTCTTTCAGCCCAGAATAGCACATGTTAGTGAGGTTATCATAACACTGGAAGTTAAGACAGTTCACAGACTGGAATGCAAGAAACTGTTCAATGTAGGGAATTTAATTTCAGTTACCCTGGTTATGTTGCTTTGCAGCCATCAAACTGCTCTTTTTTCTTATAATCTTGCTGCTGTGTAGTACTGTTATACAGTTCCAAAACACTGAGCTTACCGTTACTGATGGCAGCTGAAGGAGCTGCCGTAACTTACTGTCTTGTGTTTTGTTAACTAAAAGCAGGGCATTTTTATGAGAAAGAACATCAGCTTCCACTTCGCTTGCTTGCTGTGATACCTTCTAACTACATGCAGGGTGAAAGATTAGCTTTGCAGGATCTTCCCATCTCTCCTTTTATCACTTCATAGCATACAACCTGCGCCCAGATGTAACAGAAAGAGAGCAGGACTCGCCCCTCATTTTCTCTCCTCTTGTCTTGTACATATTGTTGTATTCAGGCTCAAGTTCTCCCAGCTCAGTATAGCACTTAATCTTATCAAATATATGCTTAAGTCCTGCTAAAGTCCCTGAGAGTTAAGCATATGTTTGTATGCTTTGTTGTAAAGCAGACTGTCAGAGACCCGCCTGTGTACTCTTCATGGACAGATCGGGTCCAAATTGCTGCAAGCACTTTCATTAGTCAGTCTCTAAGACAAGCCTGCTTTTATCAAGTTGTCAGATTTTGCACAGAGGAGAATGAAGAGAGGGTAGTATTGAGAGGGGAGCAGAGCTGTTCCTTCCCTGTGCAAACCTCTTCCCAACAGCTGACAGAACTGCAGATGTGCTGCTTGAGATGCCTGCTCTCTCTACAGCAGGCATGCTCCAGAGGAGATAATGGCTGCCATCCCACCGAGAGTGCTGTTATATGATCCTCTTTCAGTTATTTGAAATATGGACTTCACTCAGAGGATTCTAGGAATAGCTGCTCCAGCTGTTCTGGAGAGATAGAAAGCTGTCACAGGAGACACTGTTAGACTCTGCTAAAATCAGCGGCTGCACTAAAGATCTCACATAAACTCCTTAATGGTTTGTACCATTCAGTCAGGAGTCAAGGAGAAGTGAAATGTGGTCTGTGACTATAAGGCAGTTTGTATTCCATGCATCAAGGCTATGCTTGGATTTGGCAGACAGAATAGGAAAGACACTAAACGGATTCTTTTATCAAGTGTCTGAGCAGTTACTTGATCTAAGAGGTTTGTATACCTGCAACCAGTAATGTAAATGTCTGAGACAAATTACAAGGCAGCAGTAGTGTTACAGTGAAGGATGAAAGTGCACACAGAAAGGCAAACAAGCAAAGCATTACAACAGCCACTTAATGGCAAACACATTTATTAACATCAAGTGCGATGTTTGTAGGTTTTCCCTGCCACAACCAGCTGCAGATGCCAGCTACTTAAAAAGATGAAACAGTGCAGTGAATAAAATTGAGGGATTTTTTTTTTTTTTTTCAATGTAGCCTGCCTGCATTCTTGGCAGAGGAAGCAGGCTCCTAGCTCTGCCTTCGAAGGAACAAAAGCCATGCTGGCACACAGCGAGCAACTTGATTTCACAAGGCCTCCTGGGAAGGCTGTACGGGAGCATGGCTCTGTGTCTGGCAGCTGCATCCTTGAATAAAAAGAGGAGGAGGAAAAGGGCAGGAAAGAAAGAGCACACAAGGTCTCCATACCACACATGAGAAGCTTTTACACACAATCAGACATCCTTGCCCCAAAGTATTCAGTAAAAGAAGTGTTCAAGGTGAACCACTATACTTACTGCGCACCACAGCAGCACATTTCACAGGCTACTGTTCTTTTATTAGAAACATTTCTCAAAGGTTTTATTGCTACTCATAGATTATAAGGATTCCGTTTTTTTAAGCATAGGAAATATAGCGAAGTAGAAGAACTAAATGTAAATTTGAAAATTCGAGATTCTTTATAAAGCAGAAGTAGCATTCTTTCCTTCTACTTTTTCCTTTTACTCAGGAGAAATATGTAGTCAAAATGCCAGTGGGAAACGGTCCTATTGCAGTGGAGTAAATCAGTTTACTTCAGTTTAAGGGATTGACTCAAAATAGGTATTTTATCATGCCAGTGGTATAACATGGACAGAAAACCGTTACAAAAATTAATGCATGACTCAGTGGAAATTCAGACAGAGATAGAGATAGTCATATTAGTACTGGATTATGTCTGAGATGTAAGAGTGTGAGGTAAACCCTCCATATCTAATACTGTTTGTCATCAGGACCTTAATCTGGATGAGTAAGGTACAAGTAAGAGATTGCTCACTTCAGAGTCTTTAAAATATTATGAAGTTCAATGTAGTTAGGACACTTTTCTTAAAAGACAGTCAAGGTTCTTCTGTGTTTCAAAGTCCTAGAAAACTTCTAGACAATCTAAAAAAGAGGAGAGCAATATTAGTATTACCATGATAATATTGGTGCCTCAGCACATTTCCAGCACTGGTCTTTTCATTTAACTCCAGTGTATTAAGACTCATGCAGAGAATTAAATTAATCATTATGCAACAGAAATCAGGACAAGTTTCCTTAAGGGCATATTGATATTTTATCTCTCTTGTTCGTTGACACAGATGTAAACAGGAGCTGCAAAAGAGAGAGAATCTCTTCTCTTGCCTATTTCATATTTGTAAATCACAGTAGGGCTTAATCTGATACTCCTGTTCTTCCAGCAGGAAAGAATGAGGGAGGGCATGCACTCCCTGAAAGTAAACTTCTGGCAGTGAGGCCAATGAAAAAGAAGTGTTCAGTTCTTTAAGCAAGATGGTGATCCTAATAAAAATAAACATCTGGTTATCTAAAACCACTGTAAGAGAAAGTGTTTATTTTAACTATTAGCTGTACCTGGTGGATCAGATTAATTCTTCTTCCTACACTGAATATTTTTTTTTAATCATAAATAATTCTACTGACTGCAGAAGGATTCCTGGCATAAGTAAGATTGTTGTGGTTGTAAATTTTAGACAATAGAGCCTTTAAAGAAAAAAACCCTAAGCAAACAAACAAAAAAATAACCCCACCCCCCAACCCAATCTGACCTTCATTGTGACCTGTTTACTTGTATGCCAAATTCTTGCCAGTTAGGAAGTGTTTTCTGTGTCAAACAGAAGCTGCTCCTATTTAAGTTCAATATTGCATATGTTGCTGGGAGTTTATGATAATTATGTATTTCAAACAAAACTGCTGGACTGTCCACAATGGTCACCCCATTTCTTTGTTGGCTATCACCTTGGGTTAGTGGTTTAAGCAGCTTACTCTCAGCAGAATCAAACAATCTATCTAGTCATCCACTTTACATCTTAGTAGTGTTTCCTTATTCATGTTTAGCCCAGTCGATCTGGATACTGAGGAACTTGATTCTCTTAACCCCTTTTAATGTTGTATCTCTGAGTTTGCATGCAGTATCTTATTGCAGCACCTTACTCCAGCTTGCGTGTCACTGGTGGTCCACTCTTTTGTCCCTCTTGGCAAGCCATGCACAACACATTCTACAGCTCTGGAGCCAGGCTCGTTCTCACAGACAAACCCAACAACCATCTTTTATGGCAGACATAGGATCCATAGCAATTGGCATATTTATTTCTAATCAGCTTTTGAAATGGCATCATTCAGCTGTGCTTAACCACATTACTTAATTTTCAGTCTGTTTTGCTATCGATTTCTAATATCCCCTACAGATATAGGACATCACTCAATACTGCATTTTCCTTATTTAACACATTTCTCTGCCAGCCAAAAAGATGGGAAATTTAATAAATATGTTTGTAAATTAAGGATTACAGCTCTCCTATAAATTAGTTGATAAGGCTATTTACTGACAAGATGCAGAATTATACACGTGGTATTTTTCAAAAAATCTCTGTAATAAAAAGAAACATAAGATACTAGAAAAATTAACTTTGGTTTAATGAAAGAAAAAGCCAAAACAAACTAACATCTTTTTCTTTAAGGCAGACCCTAGCTCTATGTCCAAATTCCTCTTATTTTCTATTCAGATCAGAGGCTTTCTAGGGTTCATTGTTTTGTGTGAAGAATGTTAACTCTTGATGACTTGAGAACAAAAATAAAGGAAGATACATCTGGAAAACTGACGAAATAGGAAATATTATATTTCCACTTAATTATTAGTTATGGGACAGAAAGCACTATGGGTTTCTCCAGCGAGGAAAGAAGAAACCGGAAAGAACACAGAATACCTTTAGATAGTTATCAGTTGAAACCATGATAAAAGCAAGAAAAGAGGCTGCTGTGAAAAGTTTCCTATAGAAAGTTTTGGGACTACTCTTTCCAAGGCATGTTTGAAGTGGACCTCACAAGTGGTACACAGGGTTTTCAGTTCCATCAATTCACAACATCTGGTATTAAGCAGTTACATGAGAACCTCATTTTACACTGAAATCTGAGCACATTTCTATCTCTCTTTGCAAGGAGAGACATCAAGAATGTGGATTGACTATTCAAACTTGAGAACTCAAACAGCAAAATCAAATTTTAAAAAACCCACTTAATTGTAAGTCTTATAAGGATATTCCAAAAAAATTGCACAAATTTTGCTACACAGGATTCTTTATATTTGAAAGCCTGGTTTTCTCAAAATTAAACTGTTTTGTGTAAATTCTAGAAGAATAATTTGCGGACTTATATTGCAACAGTAATCAGTGCTACTTGCTTTAAAATTAAATGATTATTTTCCAAAAAGCAGCTTAGTTCAATGAATTTAAACCATTTTTGAACTCATTACCCACAAGTCATTGAGAACTCAAGGACTGGTTAAAAAAAACCCCTATGCATTTGGTAAAAAAATATGTACATTCATACAGCAAATATTTAAATAGCCATTTAGCATGTGCATTCTACCCATTCTGACTGTAGTGTTCAGCGCATGATTTCCATATTCCTACTTTAGACAAAAAATAGAGACTCCAAATCAGAACAGTCCGTTATCAAACTCTACATTTCATCAAAACTAATATAAACACCCTTTGGTTAAGAAAAATATGATACGATGTATTAACCTCTTCAAAGAAAGATGCAACACAAATCTCATAGGAACTGCTTGTTCACATCACTGAAAAGAAGAGCTGAGCAAACAAAACCCTTGGCTATAGGGAGTAAGCTGTAGTTAAATATGTTTCATTTAGAATTCACTTCTGTGCGAACTTCAGCCAAGTTTCTTCAGTTTAAAGAGAATGACGGCTGTGAATGAAGTTAACAGTATTTTCACGAAAGATGAAATTTGAAAGAGCCAATGTGGAAACCTGCTCTTATGAACAACTATATTCAATCAGGGGATTGTGTGTGCAGTCAATACAATTCAGATTGCAAATATAAACAATGAATAGCAAGCACTCAAAGGACCACTGACAGAAAACACATTGTCAGCAGTTCACTGCCTGAAATATCTTAACAACAAACATTTGCTGAGTAATTGCAATCAACAAATTTGTTGAAACACATCCAGTTGACAGACAATTTATCAACTGGAATAAAAATTATAAACATGTGAGAAATCTTTGTAGTTCTTTAATTAAGATTTGTGGCCCAACATCACGAACATGGAATTTGGAGAATTGCCACTGGCCCTCCTGCTTCTGTTGTGATAACACTACTTCTAATGCTATTTACAACATAGTTACAAGTGACATCCATACAGGTAATTAGCCTGAGTCTTCAGATAAGACTTTGTACTGTGAAATTATCACAGACAAGGGAACTACAGGCCAGTTGGTCTCACCTCACTGCCTGGAGAAGTCATGGTGCATGCCATAGTTTCCACCTGGAAACCATGCTCAGACACATATTAAGTAAGGAGGTCATTGATGAAAGTCAGCATGGCTTCAATAAGAGCAAATTCTGCCTGGTAAATTTTGTGGCCTTTTATGACTGGGTTAGAGTTGTGGTGGATGACAGAAGAGTGACTGATATGTACCCAGACTTGTGCAAGGTATTTGACTACCTGACATGCTTGTTTCTATATTGGAGAGAGATGGATGTGATGGATGGACTACTCAAGAGATAAGGAATTGGCTGGATGGTCACACTCAGAGTGAGGAAGCTTGAGTACACCACCAGGCTGAGTGGTGCAGTTGGCACACCTGAGGGATGAGATACCTCCCCGAAGGACCCCGGCTGAAGGAATGGGCCTGTGCAAACCTCATGAAGTTCAATGAGCCCCAGTGCAAGGTCCTGCACCTGGGTTGAAGCAATACTGAGCACAGGCTGGGCAGTGGGAGAAGCCCTTCCGAGGAGGACTTGGAGTACTGGTGGAGAGGCTGGAGATGACCAGGCAGTTTCCACTTGCAGCCCAGAAAGCCAATCATATCCTGGGCTGCATCAAAAGCCATGTGGCCTGCAGGGTGAGGGAGGGGATTCCCCCCATCTACTCCACATTCATGAGATCCCACCTGGAGCACTGAATCAGCTCTGGGGTTCCCAACATAAGAAGCACACAGACCTGTTGGAGTGAGTCCAGAGGAGGTCACAAAGATGATCAGAGGGTTGCAGCATCTCTCCTATGAAGACAGACAGTGAGAGTTTAGGCTACTCAGATCTGGAAAGAGAAGGCTCCAGGAATATCTTATAGCAGCCTTCTAGTACTAAAGGGGGCCTACAGGATGGCTGAAAAGGAACTTTTGACAAGGCCATGTAGTGACAGGACAAGGGGGAGTGCCTTTAAACTGGCAGAGGGCATGTTTAGACTAGATATTGGGAAAATCTTCACCATGAGGGTGGTGAGGCACCAGAACAGGTTGCCCAGAGAAGTCACAGATGCCCCATCACTGGAAGTGTTCAAGGGCAGGTTGGAAGATGTCCCTGCCTACAGCAGGAGGGCTGGAACTAGATGACTGTGAAGGTCCCTTGTGGCCCAAACCATTCCACGATAATTGCTATTGGAGCAGCATTCTAGCTCTTCTGTCATGCCAAAGCTGGTTGTGCTTGCACCCATCTGTTTGCAGATGTAGTCCTGGTCATATGCAAACACCAGTAGGTGACAAGCAGGCTTATTTGGTCCATCACTTCCCAGGTATTCCCAGCATTTCAGCCATGCAGAGTAAGCTACGTGCCATAGGGATATAATCAAAGGGGATTAAAATCTCTCTGACATATTAATGTATAAACTAAATTCCCATAGACTTAATTCATTGCTGTACCCAGAACTGGTATTTTTTTACTTCCAAAATGGAGAATATTTATGTAGAAGAGAATAGGTATGCTTGGGAACAAGAAGCGAGTATAAATAAAACTAAAGAAATCAGAGAAGACTTGGCACAAATAAGCCAATTACATAGGCTCTTGAACTGAAATCTTTAATAATGCATAAAGTAAAACACAGACATGCAGCAGAGGTAATGCTTGCAAATGAGCAGGTCTGCGATGCAGAAACATTTTCCCAAAACGAGGCAAACATAAAGAATACAGTATCTAAAAAGATCTCTCCAAAACCCACCCCAAACCAAATCATGAACTGAAAAAAACATAATTTAATAAAGTAAAAATATATAAAGAAAAAAGTCTATTCAAATTGCATTTAGAAAAAATTCAACTGAAAAGAAGTTGAAACATAGTGGCAACCAATATATCATAATAAACCTTCTGTAAATAAATTATCATGTTTCCTCACAGACTCCTTTGTCAACTCAAGATCTTTGCAGCCCATTCTCTCTACTGTAATCCAGCTAATTTCATTCAGTCACTAGGTATGCACGTGGTTAGTTCAGCTCACAAGGGTTCCTGGACACAGCTCTACTGTTTCGCATTTCCTGCTAAATCTGAGTTGCCATAAGATGCTGGAACGAAAGCCCTGAGCACTAAAAATCGCTCTACAATTGCAGGAAAGCTGACATGGCGTAAATTCCTTCACACTAATACAGAAATGTATTTGAGTACAAGACTGCAAAGGGCAGCAGAAACTATCTCAATTCTACCCAAGTGCTCCTCCGAAGGCTACAGAGAGGTACAGAGATTCCGCATGGATTGCCTGCAGGCATGCACGGAGATGTTGCAAGGACACATCATCAATTCTTGGTAGCTGCTTTGCACAGCACAGTGCAACGAGACCTCCTCACACCCTGATAACCTCCTAAATTCACCAAGGTGTCACATGCTTGCAGAGAACTGCGACTCACAGAATACAATACAGGAACTGAGTTATGCCACAGTTTCTGGGGAGTCAGTAAATGTGTTTTCTTCCTGTTTTATATTGTTTAGCTTTTACAGTAATGTGAACTGGAAGAAAGATGAGATAGAAAGTTGATACCCTTTATATGGCAACAGCTCTGTGACCATCTTCCCTGCCCATTAGCCAATGGCTGAACTTACTGGTGGTATTTAAAATTTATTACATAGAATTTCTTGCCTCACAAAATGTTTTAAAACTAAATTTATATCGATAACATATACTATAAAAGAGTATTTTTTAAACACTAGTTAACATGTTTGGGCATAAAATTTAGTTCCATCAAATCCAAAATCCCATCCAAATGCTTGGATTTTTTTTCCCACATAATACATAACATTTGATACAAATTAACCTTGGATCTGTTGAAATGCTTGTTTGATTATTTATTATCAAGATATTTAAGCATGGTTTCAAGTATTCCAAAGTTTTGAAACACTTTAGAAAATTTCTCCAACTTTTTAGAACAAAAATTCGATCTCAACTCACATTTTCTCTTTTTTTTCCACATGAAACCATATTTGGTTAGAAAATGTGCCAAGCTTTAAGCAGAACATTATATATTCTATTACATCAAGGGGTAATTATTTTGTGACTAGTTTCAGATCTCACTTCAGGTCACACATGCAAAAGCTGTCCCTGTTTTACATATTTTACCTTTTGCTTTATTCATGAATAAGGAAGTGGGATATTACAGGACCTGACCTGTTGGTCAAACTTCCAATAGCAATTGCAAGCAATTATGGCAAGGTGAAATGTCACTGTGCACTGAACCCCCCCACCCCTCCCCCCATTACTCCATCTACAGATTGGGCAGAAATCATCTTTGTTTTATGATGCAGTCTGAAAGAATTGCCACCTCAATCAAGAAAAAAAAAATGGCAAAAAAATTGAATTCCTCTTTCTACACTAGATTTTAACTGTTTGGTGAATATTCAAAAAATTATGTTATGCTTCCTAGATGTATTTGCATTCCATAGTTTTTGTCATGTGAATCATTTTAACCTGATGCTTGCATGCCAAAAATACTGGACAGATTATTATTTTAAAATGTGTACCATACTGCTTATTTAATGATATAAACACTCATAAAGTTTTGGCTAACCTGAAAAAAATCATTGATGCTGTCTGACACAACACCAATTTCAGTCTGCAAGTTTTATAAAAATTCAGCCAAAAACTGAGCCACAAAGGTAATTACATATTGCCAGCTATGAAGTCATGCACAGAATTTTCAAACTTATTTTAATCTTTATAGTATACACCCACAGGAATGTAAAAATTATTAACTATCTTTATTTTTTAATAATTGATTATTACCAAATTATTATCAATTATTTGTTTACATTTGTAATAAAATTAGTTTACTGATTTCCTTATAAATATAAACCATAAGAAATGCAAAATAGTCTGTTGTGGTATGAAATAATAAATGTCTCTTCAGGGATCCACTAATCCCTCCAGCAAAATTAATTACCCAATAACTGCAATTAAATTAAATCAAATATCAGCACCATAAAACTAATCAGCCCACAGAAAATAACTCAAACAGCCAGCTACCTATAAGGTCCATCCCCTAGGATACATCCTGCATGCTTTCTCCACAGACTGGTGCACGACCAGATAGAGAAAATTCAGGCCATTTGGTACCAGTGGGGCAGTCAGGTACAGAGAGTCAGATCTCTTCACAAAAAAATGTCCTTACAACTCCTCCCTCTTCCTCACAGCAAAGATGATCCAACTTGGACATCTCTGGGGATTGAATTTATGACTGCAAGGCACTGGAAGGACGAAAATTCCTTTTGTAACAGGAGTTTTAGTGTCTTAGGGCTTTTCATATCATAACCAAGTCTTCAATCACATGGTTTACAATCATCAGTTTAAAAATTACCTTCATCAGGATCTTGATACCTATTAGTATCTTAAGAAGATCCAAGATCAGAAAGGTCAACATACTATAATGTCTGCTGCTGGAATTATTGTCTTGATGCCTTGAGTTTTAGCTTTTATATTTTTATATTTTTATTCAAATTCTGTATGGCTCACTGCAAAACTCTGAAGTGTCTTACAGCCTGCTGCTGCTGCTCTCTCATGCTAAGACAGACATAACAAAGTCTCTGGGTTTGCTCTCCAAGGACACCTAGGCTGTCCTGGGCCATCCTGGGTCCAAAAATGTGTAAACCAACATCTTGGAAAAGGGGGCTGAGCTTAGAGGACTTACATCATTAGCTAAAGTTTTAATTGGCGAATTTATGCTGATATGCAAATGGACCAAACCTATAAAAGTGTGAAGAACTCATGACTTGTCATCCATCTTGGGGTCCATTTTGGCAGTAGTCTCTGGGCTCCCCAGGGTGTACCTTTGAAGGCCTTTCAAATAAATATCACCTTTCTTCCCTTATTCCTGTCTAGTCTCTGTTTCCAGGTAGCCACTTCAGGCATCAATCTGGCCAAAAGAAGTGCCACAAAAGCCTTGAGGTGAGTGGCAGGAACCAAAGTGATGGCTAGGCCAAAAGCTGTCACCATCTCTCACTATAATCTGATAGACGAACACCTTAAAGTATGGGACAAGAATTAGAAAAGCTACTACAGAAAGAACTCAAGAGGACAAAAAATAATTCTAAACTATAAGATACATAAAAGTTACAAAAGAGACATTTAGAAACAATGGGGGTTTTGAGGGATAGGGTGAGGAGAATGAAAAGATATGGCAGGAAGGGAGAGAATATAAAGAGTGGAGACTAAGTGAAATGACACAGAGAATTTAAGAATTGTGCAGGGTATGAAAAGCCAGAAGAAAAGAAATCCACTGTCAAGCCAAGACACGTAGCAGAGATGTACCCATTCTTATCTGTACTTGAGGGCATGAAATAATTCCTTTTTTAATTTTGCCTTTTTAATCCTGTCAATTGGAGCTGTCACTATGGATGTAATAGCAAGTATCCCAATCACAATATCAAAGACTCTTCACTGACACTCCTTGAAATAGCATTAATATCTGCTCACTGTGGGTACTACATTTAAATGTTCATGTGCAGTGCTGTAGCTCTCCCTTAGTCAGGTATCAAGCTGCTATTTCACGCTCTGCTTGTAAAATTATTAACAGCTGGCCTAACGTTAGATCACTGGAGTATGGTTTGCTAGAACAAGACACTGCTTAAAAAGATTATTTCCTACTCTATCAAGTTATAACTGCCTCTGTATTTCCAAATATCAGAATCGGCCTTTAAGCCCAAAGCAGGATTTAACTTTTCAAGCAACAGGCCCAAACCAAGACGTCAGGCTTAAATTCTGGGGAAAGATGAATTTAAAATCCAAGTTCATAGATTCCACAAAGGTTCTCAAAAAAACCCAGGCTCAGTAAAATCCAGGTAGAAATGTCAGGTAAAACAGAAATTTAGAAATCCAGGCAGAAATAGAGTGGGTGAATTTGTGAGGGTCCCCAGAAGAACCAATATCTTACCATCTTGGTTACTGTTGTTACATCACCCCTCAGACTTTTCCTCTCACTCGCACCTTGGCATACAAAAGGGATGGAGACAGGAAAATTTAACCACTACAAAGTCTCATACAGCAATACAGTAATTGCTAAGTTCATACAGTTACATAAGAGAAAATGAAATCACGTGATATGCTGAGGTCAAGCAGGTATATAGAAAAGAGTAATTTTATACCTTAAAGCAGTGGGCTGCTTTAAAATGTTACAAGTTGCCTCTAAAAATGCAGATGATTAATACTGAATGACCTATGGACTCATTTCTGCTTAAACGATGTAATATCTAATTGTTTCACTGCATAGCAGGCAACTCAAAGTGGATCCATTATATTTTCAGTATATATTAGAAATATAATAAAAGAGATAAATTTACTGCTTACATGAAATATTTCCCTAGGTAAGTGATAAAAGGAAAGATAAAATGTCACTCAGAAGCAAATTAAGGAAGTATATAGGAAGAGACAAAATAATATAAACTGAATTTATTTCGAAAATAGTATTATACGGTCATTATTATTTTTGTCATTGTGATATCGTCAAGAATTTCATACAACTTGATTAAAATCTGGTGTGTGCTGATAGTTTTCTGTAGGAGCCTAAATGGATGAAATGCTTGTGACCTTCAGTCTGGATAAGTACTTGTACAGGTTTGAAAGCAAACCAGTNTCTCTCCTTGGGAAGTGTAAAGCTGAGTGTATGCTTACATGTCCAGTGGGATTGGAGCGATCTTTTTTGTGGTCAAGTACTGTTATAAAACAAATCAAAGCCAGTGCAGTGCTTAAACCATTATTTTCTTGAAAACACACTGAATTAAAAATTTTCTTCATTACTTACCAAGGAACAGGACTCGGGTATCAAGGGACTGATATCTTACACGTTACAGAACCACAAGAAGCACTAATAACGAACCCAAGGAATAAAGCATAAGAGGCGCAACTCTCATGAATCACTGCAACTGGGGAGGTGCACAAATTAATCTGACAAGAAACATCATCTGACAGTGAATGAATTTGCATTCATTTACTAATTTGTAATGCACATTTCAAGTTGATTGACATAACTCCTAGTCAGGAAATTCAGTCACTAGCTCAATGTAGTAGTATGATAGTATTTGGAAAAAATCTGGGTTAACAACTTGGGAATGTATAGGTGAATCCAGATTTCCCTTAAAAGTAACAGAAACATCAAGAAAAAACAAATATAAAATTAAAAATCTAGGGATTTAGCTATATAGAAGATTAAAGACTTTCAGATTTTGAGAGCCCGCTCTAGGGAAAAAAAGGTCTAGATATTTTAAGTTATACCATCTTAATTCTGAGAGAGAGTAAAATTTTGTATTTACACACAGACCATGAAACAGTCATGCTGAAAGTAGGATAGCTGCTCTTCTGATAACATATTATTTTTGTTTCATTCATATCTAGTAAAGCTTTACCACTTGGGCTAACATTCTTAATTTTGCAAAAACCACTGTGGAAACTTATGGGGTCAGGATCTGTACTACACCTCTTCTCCAAAATACTTATTAATACTAAAATGTTGCACAACAAATTGAGAAGTGACTGAGAAAGACATTAGCCATCTGCTCTATTACAAAAATTCTGTTTTTCATACACATTTACCACACACTTTCTTCAGCTATTTCTAACAAGGCAGAGTGTCAAGATGAAAATGTGGGGGGTTTGTGCTGGCTGAGTTCAGAGGTTGCTCAGGAGGTGCACCCAAATCTTTCATGTCTCTGCCCCCTGCCTCCTGCCCACTGCCTCACATTCTGCACTCCTGTCCATTCTCAGACTTTGACAACTCACCCTGCACTCATTTCTTGGTTTTCTATGGAGGCCAGAAATCATTATCATATAAATATTTAAGTTGCCTTAGAGCAATGGAAGTAGCACTTCTTGCAGGTAGGTATGATGTGGAAGCTGCTAAGTGGGTGCTATCAGCTACTTTTTATTTCCACTCAGGCCAGGAATGACTCAGGGTCTGCTGACCAGATAATAAGTTACCTGTTCCCTCACATTTCTCACTCTTCCTTAAATTTTCACCAAAAAAAGAAAATCAAAACAAAACAGTGAGGCACTTACTAATTGACTGAGTGCAACTTTTCAAGTCATGAATTTATATCCAGAGCCAGCTTTTGCACTGTTCAGCCAATTGCAAAGCACGTAGAACATGCATGTAAGAGAGGAATTAGTCTTTTAAAGGAGCCAGTGCAGTATTGTGGAGCGTGACACTTGATCATTATCTGGATGTGAGAGAGTACAACCTGCAGAGCTCTGATTTGGTGACATGTTACACTGCAATTTCTGCACTGCCAGCAGGTAGTCAGTGCAACTACAGGACAGCTAAGTACATTAACTTTTGGCAGGAGATCCCCACAAACACCATCCTGCCAGTGCTGCCACTGCTTTCTGTGGAACACAATTACATTATTTCTTAAAATTTCTGTTTAGAGACACTGAAAATCAGTCCCGTGTTGTTTTCAGCTTTTGCTCTTCTACAAGTTAAAGCATTCACTCTGCTAAGGATATTTGGATCCATACAAACACAGTTTTGTCGTATTATTGAATAAAGAGTGTTAACTGTCAGTGCAGTGTCTACATAACAGTGTCCAAAAGGCACAAGTTAGCACCTGGGCCCAAGACACAGACTGAAGCAAAGAGGCTCCAGAAATTACATGATTATGCCATCAAAGAAATTTTAAAAATATGCTTCTGATATTTTGTATTTCAGTGCTTTGGATGGGAGGTGATAATAAAGTTTTTCAAGACCAAAAATCAAAGGACTTTTCTCCTTCCAAATGAGTTAACCTAGCTGTATGTGTGAGGAAAGGTTTTGCAACCCATGAATCTAAGTGCACCAAACAGACTGAGAATACCAACATCAGCATAGATTCAAACATTAATAAAGGTAATTGACTCAAAGGGACTTGCTTGATGTTTAACTTTGTAGCTTATTGTGAATCTATTGTGAAACAAAATTCTTTCATGTGTATTTATGACTTATAGCAAGAATTTAATTTGATTATGCAGTCCAATACTGTCCTCGTTCTCATCTCTCTTTGACACGAACACCTAAATTAATTTACACAAAAATCTGAAATTATAAAATCAGAGATCTCTCTTAGAGGGAGCAGGCAGAGTTCTCTGTGAGGCAACAGATTTAAGAATCTGAAGAGAAAAAACACACAAAACCAAAATATTATTTGTTGGGTTTAAATGTTACTTATCCTTCCTGTAGCTCTGCATAGAAAATCCTTACTGGATATGGTAGTCAACATATTGTCTGTAGAAAACCATAAAAAACCATTCATAATCTTGGATCAAGGTTTTATAGTAATATTTGGCTCTTAAAGGGCATTTGTTTGTAGAAGGCCACATTTCAGTGTAAAACCAGCTTTAGCAAAGTATTTTCAGCTATTCACATTAATTTTTTTTTTTAGTAGCTCCTGAGTGCTTCCTATTTTTGCATGAATACCAGGGGTCATATTAGCAGTGTTATGATTTTTCAATATTGGCCAAGATTTTGAAAAAAGACATTATCTTCTTATATATTTTAAACTGAATTTTTCTGTTGCTGTTGTATTCCTATGCCATTCTTCCGAGCAGCTAACAGAAATACAGTATTTCCTGTTACAGCAAACAAGGTTCACACGGATTACAAAGATGTTTCATGATGTGATGGAAATATTTTCATACACGTTCACCTCTAACAACTTCAGACACCATTTGCATACCAAAGATGACAGGATAAGGAGTACTTGGACAGCAGAACCTAGACTATTCAAGGATGGAAAGAGGAATTAAAAAATCAGGAGAGTCAATAAAGGAACACATTTAAACTTTCCCAATGACTTCACTGGTATCTTTTCAATTTCCTAGAATAAAAGACATCCAAAATCCAAAATTTGCCTGTATAAAATTAATCTTTTGGAAGTCCATTGCCTAGTTTCTCATTAAGTCAATGAAATTTACCCAATTTACTAACTTTTCTTTGAGCTTTATTCAAATGGAATTTTCTTAACTTTGAGCCTCCAAGTCATGTCATATTAAAGTGTTTTGTTTTGCTTTCCCTGTTATTTTTTAGTTATAAGTATCACAGAGTCAAAAAGATAAGTAGGCAATCTCTATCAGCAGCTCTGTCCCAGTTTAATTTTTTTCATAACTGTAAAAATCTCCTCCCATGCTGAACACGACACTACACGGCACAGAATCCCTTTATTCTTTAGGAGTAAATTAATAGCACTGCAATTCAGCGATATTTCTTTTCCTTACATTGACTGCATCTATAGAATGTGGTTTCTACATATTTCCAAAAAGATCCCCAGAGGACTGGCACTTGAAGCTTATGGCTAAAGATTGAACAATGAAACAGGTCAGCTTGTCCTAAGAAATCAGGTCATTCAGCTGCATTTCTTGTTATCATTTTGACAACAGGGGATGGGGGAACAGATGCAGTTGTAAGGCAGCTCTTTGGGAGAGCCACTTACAGAACACAGGGAAACAGCAACACATTCACTGTGAAACCAAAGTTCATATTTAATACATGATCCAGTTATTATGGGTGCTGCTATCCCCTTGTTTAAAAATCTATTTGTGAGAAAAACAAAAGTAATTTCAGATTGATGATCCTGTATCTTGTTGCTTTTGTTTGGGGTTTTTTGTGGGTTTTTTGGTGGGTTTTTTGTTTGTTTTTCAGGAGGCAATGCATCATTATTAAAATATTCACTATGGAGGACATTTTGTTTTTGTGGATGTTTACAAGAACAGATTGAACAATTGCAAGTTAAACAGTCACATATTTTTCAGAGAATTTCAGCTTGTAGTAAGATGCTCAAAGCTTGAAATGGAAATTTGTCATCATTTAAGATGAGCTGAGTAGGTGGCCAAGTAGCTAAACACAACTGAAGAGTGCTGGACTGTGCATGGTGTGTTAGGAGAGGAGTAGCTGAGGCTGTTTGTGTTCTGGACAGCCAGGCTGCTCTGTATTGCTCTGTGACCAGCAGTGTGCAGTACTTTACTGCCACTCCACTCACAAAGCTTCCTGAATAAATAAAACCAAATTAATGACTGGTGCATTAAGTCAGGTGTCTCCTTTAAGGGTCACATAGTTTTGGCCAGAAGGTCTTGGAAGGAAAAGCCTTATTTGTAGTTTTGCTTTGGTTGGGTTTTTTCTTTTTTTTTTTAAGGTACGGCCACATTTACGAAAATAAGTGTTTCACTGCAGTTTAAATAAGTAAATTAATATTAACATGAAAGAGCTTGTAGAATTTTCCACTGAGATACTCACCTAAATCTTTCACTAGAACAACATAGATGGTTATCAGAACGTTTACCTTGCTTTTTCTCTCTTTTAATTCTGCCAACCAACATTTCATGCTGGAGCTTAAATATTATGCTACATTTTAAAAAAAAGGAGGTTCTTGTCTATTACCAGATGAAATAGCAATTGGAAAAAACAAGCCAAATTCCAATTTGGAGAGGATCTAAAGTAAGTCTGCTTTAATAGTTAGCCATTGACTAGAGGGCCAGGCCCTAAAGATGTCTGCGATCCTAAAACTTTAGCTGCCACCTAAAAACTTATGAAATTATGCTTAGTTACATCTTCAGAAAATATTTTTTCTCTCTGCTTCCCAAAGATGCAAATCTATTGAAAATACACATTTAACCTACATCTGTAGCACTTTGATACACTACTTCCTTCGATGGTTCTATATTTTTTCTTTGACTTGTTCTATATTGCATCGACCATCAGGCATTCAACACCCATGTTGTTCATGAGACACCATTTAAAGAGAGTAAGAAGCAGTTTACCATTATAACTCAGTTGGCATACAGCAGTAACAACTGCATTCATTTCAGCAAGCATATCTTTTAAAAATCTATTCTCCTCCCATTTCCCTGGGGAATTCAATATGACCATAGCTAGGTGCATACAGTACACAAAATACCCTTCAACTTAACTGTGAAATTCTAACCTCAACTCATAATAAAAAAGGTGCAGAAAAAACATCTGTGGAGCTGCAGGACAAAGTCTTCTTAATATCAGAAACACTCTGGTCAGAACATTTGGAAGATGCATTATCTAGATAAGCATTAACAGAAAGGCCTATCAGGGAAATTTCACCCAAACTACCACATTTTATTAAACCCGGGGGAAATTTTAAAATCACCTCATTATTCTGATGGTTTTAGCGAGCCTGTTTTCTCTGGCTCAAATGTAACATGAAAGAGATCCAGCTTAACCCTAGCACTAAATAATGTGGAGAACCGCCTTAATGTCAGAGCCAGAGTGAAAGAAATATTTTCATCTTGGCAGACTTCACAGAATCAGGAGTAGTGTCTTTTGATCAATGTCAGCCTAAATACCAGCTGGTTGGCTAGCACTTGAGGACTGAGCTCTCCATTAGACATGCTTTAACCTCACCCACACTGCCACTTATTTAAAAGCCAGGGATCCCTCATGGAATTTTGGAATTGTGAAGTCTGTGACATCTGGACCATGGAACGTTAAAAAAGATTGTTCTGGGCATGTGGAATAGTTTGCAAGTGGAGAGAAAGAAAACAAAACTCTACAGAAAGATATGTTCACTCAGTATCTAAGAGAGATAATGATCACTGTTTGAGTTGAAAACAATAATATGAAAAATATAAACAGCAAAAGAATTTGAGATGACACTGATATTTTTTAAAGTGAGGAAAATGTGATGTTCACAACCACAGCTGTAAATTATTCCACCCTAATTTTGATACATCATTGGAATTGAAATATAAATGGCCACAAGAAACCAGCACACACTTGGCATGTAGAGATTGCTCTAACTGACAAACAGAATAAAACCACCTCCATTAACACTCGATACTCTCCTCTCATCCATGCTTATTCTTGATCAACTAGGAAAACTGCCAGACATCTTTCAATGTGTCAAGCTAATTTCTTTACTAAATTGATTACAAGCCAAGCTACCCTTATCCAAAAGATACTGTCCAATCTTCTGCATCCCTCTGGAATAATAATTTTTAAACACAACTTCAGTTCACTATTTCCATTTTAGCCAAGCTGTAAATATTTTCTGTTTCTACAGTTTTGTTCATCTTCCTCCCTAACTCACTGCTCTTTCTTTGGAAACAGCAGTTGCATACTTTAGGACAGCATTTAAAATGGATCAGCAAAATGGTTCCAATTGCTCTTATGTTTGCTCAGCCATCAATGCCAGGAACCGCTGAGACTGTTTTGGATGCTCCATACA
Organism: Aleadryas rufinucha; assembly: GCA_013397815.1. Taxonomy (NCBI): domain Eukaryota; kingdom Metazoa; phylum Chordata; class Aves; order Passeriformes; genus Aleadryas; species Aleadryas rufinucha. Next base: position 303,705 of record VZTH01005098.1, read on the forward strand.
AAATATAAGGCTATTGCTATGGACTTGTTTTTCTCAATTCTTTCTTTTTATGGATCACAGATATCTCATATCTTGAGGTAGTTTAAATTTCAGGTTGAAAAATCTCTATAAATTGCTAAAGACAGCACACAGCTCTATGGATTAATTGTTGCTGGATATTTGTAATTTTCAGAATACTCATACATCATTGATAGTCATCTATGGTTTCAGGGACTATTAGAATATACTTCAAGGAAATTCATGCTATGGAGCTTAAAATTTGTTCAAGAGCTTTTCTGCATTGTTTCCTGCTTTTTGTTCATAAAGAATTTAAGATCATGAAAACCAGGTTTTTGTCTGCTGTTTCAATTAATTATAACTCAACATTACTCTTTCATTCCCTCTCCACCAATAAATCTCCTAGAAAGCTTGTGCAGAGTCTCTGCTGTTGAAGTCAAGTAATGGTTAGAAGGCAAATAACTGTAACTGCAGTAGTAATACAGATGGCTAATTCTGGGCAGCTTGGTCCTCAGGTATTTGATTATAGCTTAGATATGATACAAAGCTTTGATCTTACGTCATAATTATGCCAGGAATCAGGATAGGATATTACATAATTTGTTTTAAAGGAAAGAAATTTTAAACAACAAAAACCCCTATGAACAACTACACTAATAGTAGAAGAATGCATGATCTTATCACATAGCCTAAATTTTGGACCTGTCACAAGTCTCTCTTCTAAGTCATCCTAAATTAGTTGGAATTACCTCTCATTGAGCCTGCTAATCAAAATTAATTAGATATACCAGATAGGAGTGAAACTGTAATAAGGAGAGTTCTGAAATAATGTTCCATGTGTTTAAAATAGTGTTAACACACTGATGGGCTAAAGTTTCCCGATTGCCCACATTGCCCTAACAAAAAGTCAAGGGTGAAGGCTGGCAGCCAGATCTCTCTCTGGTTAAGTAATTTTGGCCACTGAACTAATTGAGACCAATGATCAAAGATGTGAAAATATCAAGAACCTGATGGGTCATTTGCCCTAAAGTTGTAGAGAGGAATTCCACACCCAGGAGGAATCATCTCCTGGCGGTCTAGAGACCTACCATTTCCAAGAGTTCTCTCCCCAGAGGTAAGACCAGGATATGCTGGAAAGGCTCTGGAAGAGTAATCTACACTTTGGCAACACTTATCCTAAATATCATTCTCAAGGGAGACATTGATATGCTTTACTACAAAGTGGGCCTGGGATCCATCCATCATACACTGTGAAAAATAGAGAGGAAGGACCAAAATTTACAGCGTACCACCCATGCAGACACACAATCCACCCTGGAAAAGCACTTCAGAAACAGAAAAGAATCCAAACCCCTTTGTATTTTCACAAAGATACTGTGGTAACAGGATGAAGAGGAAAAGGGCATTTTATGGTAGAGGCGAGCAACAATGGTGCCTGTCGAAGGCAAGAAGGGCAGGTGTACTTAACAATCCATCCACAGTGCTTAAAACATATCATCTCAGTTACAACAGTATTTGGATAAATTATTCTCAGTGAACACCCCTAGAGTTCTCCAACCTTAGCCCATTACTGTAAGCATAAAATAAAAGTCGATTTACTTTTCAAATTAAACAGATTTAGCATCACATTAAAATGTACTGAACCAGTTTGAAACATAAATGCATTTTTCCCTTAACATCATGGATAAATTGCAGGTTCAAACAGGAAAAAAAAAGTTTTAAAAAGGTGAAACACATTAATAACCCATCGTTCACCTCACTGATGAACATCATCTGGTCCAGACCACAATGGTTATTATCAGAAACTTGAAATGCGTCTTTGCCTAATATCACGTAAATTCCCTTTGAATATGAAGTTACTTTAATCAAGTAGAAAGTTAGTTTAGCACAGACTGATTTCCTGATAGTGGACTTAGTAGCTGAGTATTTACTTATTCCTCCTTCATGACTATTTGCTGAAGAAAGAGGAAAAACTAATGCCTAGTCAAGTGTAATAGTGCATGTAAGTTTTAATTATTCATTTCCCCTCAAAATTCCACCCAGCACACCTTAGGCTAGTTGCAGGACTGTGCCAGAGAGGGAGGAGGACCATTCTCCCCAGCCCTGTTTCTTCTCCATCATCAGCTTAGATCTTGGACCTGTAGGCCCAATTGGTAGAGGCAAGTCGACTGTTTCCTTCTCCATCAGGAGTGCTAAGATTGCTGAAGGGTGGAAAGTTGGATTGCAATGAGAACACACTTGCTCTAATTATATTTTTATAGAAATGAGAAACTAGTTGTGTTGAAATTGTAGAGATTATAAACATTGTGTTCTATATTGTGCCATCAAATTTTAAGCAGATGGCTCTGTTTATTCAGCAGATGTCCGGGTAGCATGATCTATTCCAGTGTTTGGCTACAAATAAACTGACTAGGTTGACCAACCCTAAAGGAATTCGTGAAAACTTCTCATGTTCAGAATAGTTCTCAACAAGAATATTTATATATTACTAGTTTTTCCATGTGTGTGTGTATATATATATATATATATATTAGTGTCTCCAATCATGATCTCATAGCCTTTTAGACATATATTAGTTTTCCTCTTCCAGAACAAAGTGCCATCATCTCTGAAACTCTCAGCTGCAAAACGTAGGAGTGAAAATTATGCTATAAATTTTTTATGGTCATATCCTATTTGGAGTAAAGTTCAAAGGTCTATAAATATTCAAGGATATGTAGGATTCTGTGGAATGTATTTCTTGGTTGTATTCAGATCTGACAAAAAAACGTTTGTGACATGCACTAGAAACAATTTTAGAAATGTGTTGTATTAATTCCCTGCTCATAATAGTACATAAGAACACAGGACAAGAACTTTTCAAGTCTCTATACTTATGACTTTTACTTTTGCATTAAACAAAGTTGTCTGTAGGACTGCTAGCAGATGAATATTTTCTTTTCATGACTGAGCTGAGAGCTACAAAAAAATAGACAGTTCCAGCAAACAGGAGCTAAGCACAGAAACAGAAGGGAAACAAATTCAGAACCAAGTCACTGGAGCTCTACTGACAGCAGATTTTCTACCAAATAAAGATCTGATCAGTCATCTAAAAATTTATTCCAGTGGCAGAAGTAGCATCTGAAGAAGGAACCATTTATTTCAACAAGGTTAGGATAAATGATGGTTACATTTTTATCATGATAATAACAACAGTAATTAAAAACCTTTCCTGGGTATTTTAGAACTTCTTTTATTCCAAGAATATAAAGCTTGGGAATGTGTTGTTACTTGATTTTTTTGTGCACACATTTGATTTTGCCAACTTCCTTTCATTGTATTTTAGAGTTTGATATAAACACAAAAATTTTAGTTCAGCCTCTAATGTAACAATTACAGCTTGTAAAAGACTTCATTTTAGAGCATTTATAATTCATGGCATTGGATGCACCTAGAATATAAAGGCAAATATTTTAGAAAATCTGTATTTCAAAATGTTCAGAATTAAACATATTCTTAAGTTTGTCAATGAACTGATGCTTATAGCTGTCACATATTTTGCTTGCAGAGGAATCAGAGCTTGGGGAATAGGAAATGGGAATTCCTACAACAGGAAAACCATTACTTGCAATACAACTTTATATGTTATTGCATTTGTGGATCTCTCAGCCCCAGAGAAGCTTGAAAACAGAATTGAGCTAATAGATATAATGACCACACCTACAGATGTGGTACAGGTTTACAAGAATTCCACAAAACCTAGAAATTTTCCTCCTGAAAATTAATACCAACTATAATATAATACGCGTGCAAAATTCTCTGCAGGTTGGATAGCACCCAAAATTTCAGATATTCTACTCTAATGAGAAACCTTACAAAAACCCTGTTTCAGGGCCATGCTAATGCAGGTAGATTGCTTCTGGGTTCATACCTGTATATCTGCAAGATTTGTGCTGTGATTTCATACAGACCTGAGGATTTGCACTGCATTGCATTGCACAATGAACACACACTAAAGCAATTTTACAGGCAAGACAACCAGGTACCTATGGATTAACAGGCACTTAAGTAATGAGGAACAATTTATATGCAAATCGGTTTTGATCTGAGACTCCTAAACTGCAGCTCAGGTGAAACTGAAGTATGTGAATCTTTTTGCATCCAGACCTCTGTCTCTTATGCTTTTCAGATTTACCTGCAGTGCACAGCCAAGCGACAACTTAGTGCCATAAAAAGCATAAAGAGAAAACAATTTTGCAGTAGAGAAATACTGCAGCGAGCCTGAAAGTGAATCAAATGTAAAAAACAAACAAACAAAAAAAAAGTGAGAAGCATAAGTCTGGGAAACGAATAACTTTTCTGCAAGAAGCTGCTGCAAATCAAAACAACATGAGTGAATTACAGTTTTCCAAAGTAGCTTGAATCAGCCTTAAAGAAGCAAAAGTCTGTCAGAGAGAGCATTTCCCTACAACTCTGATCATCAAGTTTAAAGCTCTAGAGCTGTCACCAAAAGGAGCACAAGTTGTTACAACACAAACAGAGACATTTTTAACTCGAGCTACATAACAGCCTTGCTTTGCCATTACAAGGTGTTTCATTCTGTTGCACAGGGACACACTTTTAACTACCAGAGGAGTACTTTTATAGAGCTTGCTGGTTTAACTTGTGATCAGCCTTTCAGCCATGGGCTACTGTCTCAGCTGTCCATCCTTGCCTCCTTGCTTTAAATGAACTCCTTAATTGCCACTGTACTGAAGTCAAAGCATCTTGGAGTGTAAAAATGCTCTGTTTGAAAATGCCTCAACTTAACACTGCAAGATGAGAAAGACGTCAGGTATGCCCTAAACAACATTCCTGTGCAGTTTTTAAGTTTCAGCACAGAATGCTTTGAGTGCTCCTGCCTGTCATGGCACAGACTATACCAGGACAAAACAAATCTAATCTGCTCTTGAGAAGTACTCAGAGGATGCCACTATTGTTAAGGCCTGAGCCTGAAGTGAGGTAACCTCAGTAGGAAAACAAAATAAAATAAAAATAAACATAGCTAATGATCTTCACATTCACATTTCAAACACTTGCTATTTGAAGACATTTCTGTTCCAGCTGATCTTTCAGTTCAGCTATAAAGTCCAGTTTGCAGCCATTCCCACTTCACCAGTATCGTACCACAGGCAGAGGGTTCTCCTTTCTACCCATGGGAGTTCTCACTTTCACTGGGATAAAGTGAGGGCTTGGGTCATCCTAAAGGTCACTGAGGTTTCTAAAAGGATAGACAGGAATCTAGAGGGGTTTACCAGCAGCCTGGCGATCAGTGATTTTGGTGCAGGTCAGACTGCTAGATGGTTCTGAAAATCCCAGTTCAAGCCTGTTTCCAGCTGTAGGCACCTAAATCTCTTTAAAATAGGATTGCATAAGAGTCACAATAAGGTCATTTAAGGAGATCAAGTAAGCTTTAAGTGGCATATGGCTATAAAAACAACAAAAGCAGCTGTGAAATGATAACAGCTTTTGGACATGAACTACAATACCTAGGATGCTTTTAAACTGCCTTTTTAGATAAGATGGAGATTAATAAAACAACAGTAATAAAGACCATCAAAAAGTTCTCTTCTAAGTAGAAATCTGTGACCAGAATTTAAAAAGTCACAATAATGTACTTTTTCTTCAAAAGAACTGATTGCACACTATTTTTCTTTTAGCTAGATGTTACTAAAGAAATTGTTTGGAGTGAATTTTAAAGTAGGTATCAAAATCACAAGCTGGACAGAGAAACTCTGCTGATAAGGTTGTAATCTATGTTCAGGAAAAGCAATTCTGGTTATCCAACGGTTCTCATAGTCAGTGAAGCCTTTTGAGTTCTACAAATAATGTGCAGTGAAGTTTGGACAAAGCCTGGGGTTCTAGAGCACTCTTCACCACCTCCGGGAGCCAGTCCTCAGCTTACCCTCTTTAACTGATGACTCCTACTACTGTTCAAGAATTCCCTTCCCTACCTTCCCCACCTCAGCAACCTTTTGTCTCCACATGCTCTGGTCTGCTGGGCAAGCAGGGTGAGGGAGTTGCTAAAGCAGAGCTGGCTCTCATGCAGAGGAGGAGTGTGACACTGCCCTGGAAGAGGTCAGCCTAGCTGGGCAGCAGTCCCAAGCAAGGCAGCAGTGTCCTTCCCACAGACACGCAACGTACGTGCTATGTCTCGGCGGCCGCGTGTTCGGGCTGCACCGGCTCAGCGGAGGCGGGGCGCGCGCTATGCGAGGTGACCCTGTTGTTCAGGTCTCCCAGGATCCCCGGAGGCGAAAGAGAAGAAGGAGAGAGCCACTTCCAAGACTTCCCGAGTTTATTGCTCAGAAAGGTTGGATGAGGAAATGGCCGGAGGGCCCACCGTCACACGGTCTTTTAAGGGGAGGCGGAACTGGACAACTGTCCAATAGGCAAACAGACAAGGGGAGGATCCGAAACACACACATCAAATGGGAGACCAACAGAGGAGGGATTAACACAGAATATCCAATGAGAAGCAAAATTTAACAGAACATTCTGGAGGAAAAGGAGTGGCCTCAGACCTGGGTCTCACCCTCTGATGATCCTTTACTCTCCGATTCGTCCCCCCATTTGATGGGCAGGACGTTAGGAGCTGAGGGCAAGCCTCTAGTGGTCCAATGCGCCCCAACAGGAGTGGGCAGGACAAACTTCAATGTGTAAGGGGCAAGGGAGGCACAAGTGAGGGCACAGGGATACTCTCCTGCCCAGCAACAGCAGATGTTGCTACCACATATCTTGGCCTCCCAAGGAGGAATAAGAGCAGAGCAGCTGCCTGAGCTGGGTAGTACTTCAAGCCTATTTTCAAAGACAAGGTTGACACTGATATTCTAGACAAGTGACTACTTTTTCTGTTCTTAAAATATCACTGAGACAAAGAGGCACTTGAGGAAAATGGTACAGGCAATAACCCTCAAATAAATGAAAGTTAAATACAGCATTTTAACAATTAATTACAGTATAGTCAGCAACAACAAATCACATTACTAAATTATTATAAGAGATAATTCTATGTATGCAATCATATTTTCACTGCCTCCTTATTTACCAAAATTTTTCTGTGGCATAGGGAGAATTGTAACTGCTACTGAGACTCAGAGCAGGTAACTGACTTACATGAGATGACAAAGGACTGACGCAGCTAAGCCAGAAGTGGAAGCCCTGGCATCCAATATCACCCCAACACGAGGTATCTGTTCTGTGCCTCCCATCACAGTGCTCTCACATTGGCCTCTGCTGACTTTGTACCAGGGCCTGAGCAAAACAAACCAACTCACCAACAAAAGTGATCTAGTCATTCTTTGCTTTCAGAGTTTATAAATAAATATTCTATTTGTTAACCTTCACTGAGCTGAGCTCTGCATTCTACCAAAGGCAGAAACTCACATCCAAGGAACCCTTCTGTGTCAACTGGCTTCATTTTAGTCAGAATTGCAATGACCCTGTAATGAAGTCACATAAAACGAATGCATTTTAAATACCAGCTTTTAAATGCCAGCAGTGCTACAACTTCAGATGAGATGAAGCACACTAACAACAACAACAAATCCTTGCATTTCTAAAGGGTTTATATTTCACCTACTATCACATGACTCTAGATTTGCATGTGATATAACTATTTTAGAACACCTTTTTTCCTCCTAATACTATAGTTTTGCAGTTTTAAAAGTCTAGGGTTTTATCCTAACAATTCAGCAATTTTAAACTTCTCGGATTTGCCCTAACAATCATTACGGTTTTGAAGCTTTAAACATTCAGTTGAATAAAAATCAGTCCCAGTTAGGAAATAAAATCTAGGAAAATGTCTTTTATTGTCCCAGCGTCACATAAGCAGCCTTTGCAAGAGGTTTCACCTAATCCAGGAGTACACAAATTCCATCCATCTCCTTTGTTTATGTTCAAGAAGCTGCTTTCAGCTGCTTCTGCTATCCTTACTGCTACATTTATGTACATCTACCTTTTCCTTTTGTTGACATAAAATTCCTAATTATATTGCCATGAAGTTTAAATTCCCTTCTTCATCAACATGGAAGGTCTCAGATTTTGATAATGCAACAAACTTGGAGGAGAAACCCCCAAAAGTTCAGAAAAATGCCCTTTGTGGTCTTACCAGCTGCATCTAATGAACCCTTCCTCTATTGCTGGTCACTGCTGCTCAGTTCTGCCCAACCGCTGTTTGTACAGTTACACTGCAAAGTAGAAATGATTTATTTATTTAAGATCAGACGCTCTTTATTTTTGTAGAGGGTTGAGGTTTTTGCTTAGTTGTTTTTCTAAAACCAGAAACCTTTTAGTTGACTGGTTTGCAGTTTACTCTCAAAAGCTGTTGTAGCAGTGCAATTGAAAAGGCAATGAACTCCTGCACTGAAATGAATGTCTGGGGGCAGAGAGGGGTGGGAATGTCTAATCTGGCTTCCTTCCCAGAACTGACATGACACAAATATGTTGTTTTCAGTGAAGGAAAATGCTGAGCCTCTAGGTAAATACTCGTATTTATTTTGGGTAAAAGGGTAACTTCTAGTCAGGCTAAGTGTCTACTGAAGTGTGTAATAATTAAAAGACTTAGAAAGAGAAGTGAAACTTTTTTTCCCAAAAAATACTGCTCTCACCAGTCATCAGCTTGCTTTGAAACAAACTTCAAGGATCTCAGCAATAACAACTCAAGATTGTCAGAGAGGTTACAAATCCCAGTTCTTCACAGGACTTGGAAAACTGGAGCATTTTTCAGAAATCTAGATCTACAGCAGTTTTAATTTCCAAATAAATATTTAAGACTGAATTTTTAAACGTTTAAACAACCAAAAAACGTGGGTTTAGGAGCTGTTTTGAAATAAACCTCAATTTTGTTTTGGGATTTTTTCAGCCATTCCACGTGTATGATATACATAATTCAAAATACAGCCACAGATTAATAGTAAGAATTATTATTATTGTTGAAAAATATACTCAGGGTAGCCTCCTGATATGCATCCAGATTTGGATAATCTTACTGAGAGAAATGACAACTTACTCTTTCTACTAAAAAACTTGAAAACAAGAACCAGGCAAACAAACACTCAAAGATGCATTTAGCATTTCTCAAACTACTCAAAACAGATGCACGAACAACTATCGAAATCTGAATAAAAATGCCATCATTTTTATCAGATAAAGAGTTAATAATTATTTGCAATTTTGATTTTGTAAACATACACACAATTACATTTTCCCACTTACTACTTCTGGTGCAAGTGTAGAACAAAACATCAAATACCACAAAGGCCACAGCTCCAAGTGGAGTCTTTAATGATTCAGTAACATCTTGACACAACTATCTGAAGTGCAATATTGTCAAAATACATAAATCCAGGAGTTTCCCTACTGCCTCTATACATTCTACAAGTATCTTGTAATACCTTGATTTGAATAAAGCCTCAGTCTGATGACTCATCCAACCCACTGAAGCTAGAGTGCTCCAATGCATTAAACTTGCTCTAAAATGCAAGGCAATTATTAATAATTGTTGTTGGGTTTTTTGGTATAAAAATTCCTTGCATTTGGCCAGTATGTAATGAAAATGTACTATGCCACTTCCACTTGTATTTCTTTTACTTCATATACTTGAATCTGTCAGGGTCCATAGAATTCAAAAAGACTTTGTTTTTAAATAGGCCTGCTTCTCCCCCACTTGGGCCTGTTATCTATTTCTAACAAAAATAATACTTAAATGAAAAGTTATGAAATAAAAGAATAATTTTAGCTTCCTTTAATGATATTTTTGTACCTCTAATACTGAAACTACTGGAATGCTTAAACATCAACCGCTTTTGTTAAAAAACTCTTCATGAAGAAGTTCATATGAAATCTAGCTCCATTGAAACAAATATAACAGGGCACCATTTACCTTTAATGACCATTTTCCACACAAGCTAACTCACTTATTTGTAGTTCAGTCCACTTGCTTCTGTGCTCAAGTATTTAGATTTGGATACATAAAATGAAGTAGTTTCAAATTATTTATTTTCAAAACCTGATTTGTTAAAATTTACCTCTAGGGATGTTTTCTTTTTCATTATCTGGCTGGTAACAATTTCAACACTAGGTTGGCAATTTCTTCCCTTGGAACCTGACAGTACCATGTTTGCTCTACATTTCTTGATTGTAATAGGAATAAGATCAGCAGTGTTTCCTCATGAGTAATTATACAATCAAATATATTAGCCAGAAACATGTCCCTTCATCCAGTGTCATATCCAACATTAAAATTATAGCTTAAATTCCAGAAATTCGTAACATTTCCCTAGAGTGAATGAACTCTCCCACTCACATTTTCAAACTAATTTTTATGAGTCCTTCAATGGCAGATGCATACAGAAAAATAGTATCTTAGAAAGCTGATGCAAAGATCCCCTCTGAGCAGGAATTTCCAAACCCTGCTCACGGAACCACGTCAATCAGGGAATCATTAAAGTTGGAAAAGATCTCCAAGATCATCGAGTCCAGCCTGTCTGAAAATCCATTCTAGTTGCCAGAGGAATGGCTGGTTGAGCATTTAAGCTCGTGAAACATTGCAGTGCACACAACCATGTGCTGGTGGATGTGCACACTTGCAGGGGTATGAATTTCAGCTGTCACATCTACTCCTGGGGCATTTTCTGGGATCACCTGCCTCTCAAGGTTTCCTGAGCCCACCCAGCAGGCTTTCCTTTATTTGGAGCACTTTAAGAGTCTCTGCCTTTTCTGACTCCTATATTTCAGGACTTCAAGCAAATGATTTGTCTTAGAGATACGTACTCATCTTTCAGATTAGTTCTGGAAGCAGACAAGGGGGTTAAAATTTAGCAGTGGATCATTGGCAGCCAGACACAGTATGGATACATAAACCTTCCCATAGAAAACAAAACTAAAATCTACATAATGCTGGCTTATTGATAATTTCAGTCAGGATTTCTTATTATTCATCCATCTGTGCATCTGATATTGCTTGTGAAAATTTGGCATCAGTTTCCTGCTGGTCTAGCTCCGTTACCTCCACTGGAAATAGCTGTGGACTGTGCTGAGAGAAAAAGGTCTTACTGTATCAAAGAGAACTTGTCTGGATCAGAAAAAGCAAAGGTCTTATATTCGAATCGAGACTTAATTTAAACATATATATATATAAACAACCAATTCTCTTTAGATGGATTTCATTCATTATCTACTTCTGGCAAAATCATGAAAGAGAAATGAAAAGGTGGAGATGCCATAACCAGGAATGCTCAGGCTCAGCCCTGAGTGAGGAAATACAGAAAACCTGAGAGCCAGATACAGGGAGTCAAGCCAACATGTTTTTATGCCTGTCAGCCAAGTATTTATGCATTTTCCACCTAAGGTGATGAATCTATAACCTCGAAGTGCAGCACAGTGTAACCATATTTTATTTCCACACAACAAAATCTTTGAACTTAGGTTGAACTCTGTTCAGGAGTTTTCTACTGAGAAAAGAAACTCCATTTTCATCGATCCTCCCAGCAGCTATTCTCTGCAGAGCAATGGATTGTGCATTCTTGGTAGGCCTAGAGAGACAACTTTCTTCCTACATGGAATTTACATAAACAGAATGAGCTGTAAATGTCCAAGAACACAGATAACTTCTTCATGAACTTGCCTTCAAAACACAGTTTTTACAGGTAGCAATGGTTCCAAAAATTCCATATAAGCTGTTTATCAGAATATTTTATATTCAAATAGAACAAGTTGAAGTGATTTCCCCTATGTATTTACTCTAATATCAGACACAAAATGTTGACAATTTTCTTACATGAAACCAAACTGTCTCCTGACTTACATCTACAGCAATGACTGGAATTGAAGCAACAAAAGTCACTGGGTTTAACTGTACTTATATTAATAGCAAAGTCTTCAATCTACATAAGTAATTTTAATTTGATTTTGATTGGTACATTTTAATGACTTTTCCAAAAGAAAAGTTGACTCTTTTTGGGTATAATTTGATATTTTCCTCTGCTGTATTGAATGGATACATATGTATTTGACTCAGTGGTTTTATATAATGACTTTATGCTTACTTTATTTCTAATGCTTAGCTATATTATCTTAGAAAATACCTAACAAAATAACTTTTCAAGTTTGGATAAGGAGGGGGTTTTTAAAGCTTATTTGTATCAATAATATTCATATAGAATTTAGAATCTGCTTAAGATAAACAAAACAAGCAATTTGACATTTTATTTGTTAAATAAAGTTTTATTAAATATGTCTGGTTTCTTAGAAACCTGAAGTATTAATAAACCAATTTTCAATGTAAATGGTATTTTAAATGCAATTTAAGTAACATGAGTATTTTTCTGCATTTAATGATTTAAACTTATTACTTCCATTCTTCCAGAACTTTAGGACATAGATTGGAAGATTCAGGGGAATAGTTGTTGCTTTTTCTATTCTCCCAACTGGATTTTAATTTCTCAATGAATTAATTATAAACTACCTGAAAAAAACCCAGAACACTAAAATATTCACACGCAGGGGGAAGGCAGTGTCTCTATCAACAGCTGGCTTAATATTTCAACAAACTAATTCCAGAAAAAAGCTTTGGAAGAATATCTTGGCTGCTCTTACTATTTTCAAAGGAAAATTGTTTTAATAGTTTATAGCAAATAGAGAATTTGAAGTAATCTGCATAATGACTTTCTATGTGCATACCTCATTTTCTTTTTTTAACTACTAAATACATGTTTAGAAAGTCAATAAGATGAAAACAGATGCCTTTTTTATCTACCCTCAAATGAAAAATATAACATAACTGCTGTACTCTTAATTCTTGGAGGGAAATCCAAAAGTGGTTACATGGTGAACTGTGACAAACCCATTGGTCAAAAATTAAATCCATGAAGTGCAATAATTAATATCTTGTATTTACATAGGTAGTCTTTCATCTCAAAGAATCCTGAAGCGCTTTACACATACATCTGAAATATATCTTCACAAAACTTGAGATTAATGCAGCAGTTAAAGAAATCCTGTAAAAATTAGCCACTTATCCAGCATCTTTTTTCACCACGTAACTATCAGCTACTTGTTCAACAGTTCTGAAAAGCAAATTCAAAAACTCTCTTCCACTTGTAGCACAGGAAATTAAAAGCATCTCACAAATTACTCCAGTCCCTGCTACAACTTAAAAGTCTCTCTAGGGTCACCAGACATACGCTTCTTTGATCTCCCCTTCCCCTTGTAAACCACATAACCCTTGGTCCCCAGATTAAAAACATACAGCTTTTTCATCTCCAGTCTCTGCAATGGTAGCTGATGCATTGATTCTGTGCCTTATGGCATTGTCAGCTTTATATTGGTCCTATTACACAATGATTTACAAAATTGTTCAGTGGAATAAGTCTATCCTTTTTGTATGTGATGACTCCTTTATACTTGTAGATTGAAAAGTTCTGACTGATTGGTGGGATCCTTATCACTCATCTGCTTACCCTGTATCTACTTCTTTAATAAAGTAATGTGAGTCAGAGATTCAAGGAGTTCATAATCTATCGGTGAACAAATGGATTATAATACACACTGTTTTGGCACAGTACTCTGTTACACTGTACACACACAGCAGTTGTCACTGTCCTTTCCTCTGTCCATCAAGTCCAGAAACTCCTATCCTACAGTGGCCAAACACCTCGTCACACAACAAACACTTCAGATAATTACACAGTAAGCAAAATTTTTTTTCAGACCGCTGCAGCAGCTGAAATCTGCTTACAGTTGTCTCATTAATTCTAATGACAGTGTAGATTTTTGGTCAGGATGGTTTTCAACTTGTTACCATCTGAATATAAAATTTAGGATGGTCATGGCTTCACACCAGCCAGCAGCCAAGCCCCACACACCACTCACTCACTTCCTCACCAGCAGGACTGGGGAGAGTATCGGAAGGGTAAAAGCTTGTGGGCTGAGAAAAAGACAGTTTAATGGGGAAAGCAAAAGCCATGCACACAAGCAAAGCACAAGAAGGAATTAATTCACTGCTTCCCATAGGCAGGCAGGTGTTCAGCCATCTCCAGGAGGGCAGGGCCCCACCACGTGTAGTGGTGATTTGGGAGGACAAGCACCGTAACACCAAATGTTCCCTCCTTCATCCTTCTTCCATCCACTTTATCTACAGAGCACCATGTCACACGGTCTGGAATACCCCTTTGGCCACTTTGGGTCACCTGTCCTGGCTGTGTCTCCTCCCAGCCTCCCGTGCACCCAGGTTCCTCACCAGCATGGAGTACAAAAAACCAGAAAGGCCTTGGCTCTGTGCAAGCCCTGCTGAGCAACAGAAACATCTTTGTATTATCAGCTCTGTGTTCAGCACAAATTCAAAACACAGTCCCATACCAGCCACTGTGAAGAAAATTAACTCCATCCCAGCCAAAACCAGCACAAGGCTCCACAGTGTCTTGCTCTTCCCTTAGAAAGGAATGGGGCAAGAGCAGCAAGACACTTTTCCTGTATCACCTGCTAAGCAACAAGCACATTTGCAGTTCTCATGCACTTAGTGCATGTGATGCTCTAATTAGTCAGGTATTTCTTCTTCCCTACAGTTTGCAAAAAAATATGCCTTTGGGAGAAAAAAAAAGAAAAAGAGAAAAGAACTTACGATTTCTTTTATTTCTTTTTAAAAATCCACTAAGATACTTAATAACATGAGGCTCTTACAAAGTAAAGATTCAAGTTTCTCAAAGAATTTTAGCAGAGCTGTGACAAAACCCACCAAACACAACAACCAATCGTTAGGCTTTCTGTAGTTCTGCCTAATATTTGGCATGATCCCACATTTCCCCAAAACCCTCTGGGCTAAGGACTAATGGAATAGTTGCGAATATCTTTTTTGAGTCTCGCAGTGATGAACCAAATGTTATTTTGCTTTTTAGTATTTGACTTTCCATCTCAGGTCAGAGCTCTAACATCAGTCAGACTCAAGAGAGTAACTGAAAGTGACATAATTTGCAAAATATACCCTGCAGCACAATGAAAATGATGTAGTTAAATAAAAACAAACAGTCTGCTGGGTAATTGGGAGCTGAACTTATTTATTACAAATTGAATGACTCCACAGATCTACTAAAATGCAGCTTCTGAACATAACTAGCAAATAGAAAGGCATCATTGCTATGTGCAGTGTGCTATGTACTAACTTCTCAGGATAAGCTGGGATCATCAAAAGACTAGCAAAGGAGCTCCAGACATTGTTTCCCACCTTGACCTACCTAGTTGCTGAGAAGACCCCATCAAAAGGGCAGCAGTATCAGGGTTTTTTCTTGGCCTTAAAGGGCTGTTGCAGCAGCTGAAGCTTGCTCAACTGTCAGGAAAAGTCTGGTCTGCCCCTGCTCTATGCATGAGAGAGTAGAGAAGTGGTGCTGAGAGGGACTGTTCTGGCATTTAATAACTGGAATAAGCTCTTATGCTCAGGACATCCTTTACTGGTCTGTTAAACTGACCACAAGGAAATCATTCCACATGTACATCTCTAGAAATCAGTTCCATATTCCAACTTGATTATATTTTAGATAGTTTTTATACAACAAACTATTGACATTGCCATTTCTTTATTTTATTACCCTAGCAAAATGGTTTTCATTTATATCTCTGTTTGGAAAGAATTTTCACTTTGAAAACTATAACCAGTTTCAAACCAGAACAGGTCATTTACAAGCACATACAAACACACAGAGAAAGCTCACAAACTGTGCTGTTTCATGGCGAGACAGAGTTAAGACTTAATGGAATGAAAAGGTAACAGAAAACAAACCAAAAGAACTCCAAAACTTGGTGACTTTGTATTTAATACCAGGGCAGAAGTTGTACTACCAAAGAACTTGTTGTCAAATGATAATAATGGAACAAAAAAGAAGCTACCATAATTTAAGCAAAATTATGACAGTTCTGTGCCATGGAATATTTTAATATAAAACCCAAGGTATTTACAAAAAGCTAACAATGAACTAATGATACAATGGGGAAGGAATGTAATGATGAGCTATTAAGTGACCATTCAGGAACAGGCTCCTGTATCATGCCAAAGTTTTCATTTACAAAGGTTATTTTTCCTCAGAGTAGTTTGACCTGTCTCTCAGCGATGTCTCTTTCTCCCCTTGCTGTGCTGCTGCTTTCTAATGACTCCTGTTCCGACCGCAGCACGTTTTTTGCATACTTCTTGCATATTTTACCAGTAGAGCTGCCATCCTCAGCATTCCATTCACTTGTAACAGAGACATCCCAAAATATCTTGTGTTGGGTCTTTCTAGAAAATATTGCAGTAGTTGACTTCGGATGAAAAGATTTTTCCTGTCAGTTAAGAGAAATTGGTGGGTTCTCCATGTAAGGCTGTACCTGTTTTAGCTGTATTTAAATGTAGATCCTATTTACACCTGCTTATTTCAGCCAAGAAAATTTCACACAACTTTATGCAGGTGTTTAAGACACCTGCTATTTTTCACACAAATGATACAGAAGTAAAAACCTGGGTAGGTAGGCAGAATCCCCAACAAAACCGCAGATTTACTTTTTCTCAACACCAGTGCACATGCTAGCTCTGATATTTAAGATCCCCTTTGAGTCAGTACACCTAGTTCTGATTTGATATGCCAATGACATTGAGATCCGGCCTGAAAATCAGTAATATTCTAGTCCCGTTCAAAGTGCACACCCAAGGAAAAGATTCTATCCTAAAGGAATGAGGAAGAGTTCTAGATTAGGGTACAAAAAAAATGGTGTCCTTCAGTTATTAAATGGTTTCTTACAGAAATCTGCTATGGCAAATTCATTATTACAGTTCAAGGGATTTTCTCTAAATTTATTTTCTTGCTACTGTAGCTACACTATTAACTCTGAAGACACTTAAGAGCTGAATCTTAGTGTGAATAGGCTGCAATGCAGACTATTGCATGTTACCTTATTTTTTAATTTGCTAACATAAAAAAAGGCAAATTAATCATCCATCCTTTCATGGTTTTTGATCAAATTCAGATGTGGTGTATACAAGTTGAACTGCATCTTTTGAGAAAAAGTTAGCTTCACTTCCAGCTGGTACTGGGTTTAGAAAGACACCAGCTTGAATTGTTGCACCCAGAATAAACCTCCACATTCAGTAAAAGATGAGGGAGAGAAAACAGAAGAGGCACCAGAAGAAATCCAGGGACAGATATAAACTAGAAGGACTAAACCTTTTGATCAGCAGTTTTGTTTGCTGAAAAAACAAAAAGTGTGAGAACGTCTTAAAATCTTTTTTACTGCTTTCCAATGTTTCTCAGAGTTATGTGATTCATCTCAGCGAAGGCATACTTTAGAGAATGACAATGTTTAAAGCTAGATGAAAGGTGGCAAGACCATACAAGCACAATCATGGTGGTGAGCCAGAAAATTATTTTGGATTCACCATTTACTTGCCCTGCATATATTTATCTCTGCATGAACCATGTCTGACTTCAATGATGACATAGGACATGCATTTGAGGCTCACACCAGTATTCATTCCTTGAGGAACTAAACTTGGTTTTGGTGCCAGCAGCTGCCTACTTCAAGAAACTCTTAAAACTTATGTAATCCTGTCATATTTCTTCTTTCCAAAGGGAAAAAACACCCAACATATTAATAAGTCCATCACACTGTGTCAAAAGCATAATAAATCGATCTTATTCTCCCCCCTCTTTGTTATCCACACTTAACCAGTCATTGCACAAAAACATTGCCATGGCAACACATAGTGATAGCAACAACAAATAGCAAAGACAGGGAGAGAACATCATTTATGTACAGTCCAGAGGCTTTTACTCACTTGAAACATTGCTGAGAGATTCTGAATAACAAATTAAAAATAGCAAATTTGCAATAGCAGAAGAGAGAAAAAGAACTTAGGGATCTTTTCAAAGACTACTCTTCTCAGACTCTTTCCATCTTTATGCACTTGTAACCCCATTTCTCTCATTCTCCCCTGCTGTGGAATTCAGAAACTTTCTGTATCTGCCACCTGGTATGTAAATCAAGAGTGTTCAGGATGTTGTATACTTTCCAAAAAACTGGAAATGCATTTAGTTGTGAAACTACAACATCTAGGTGAGAAAATCATGCCTGCAGAAAGCAACATAGTAACTGATATTTTTATGTAGAAAACAGATCTGCCCAAGAGCTGATATGCTAGAGGGCAGGGCAAATTCTAGTGACATTTATGCATTTTATAACCCAAATGTAACTCAGACGACCGATTTCTGACAAGCCATGATGGCAGCTTCGAAGATTGCTTTCACTGTTGCTGTTCAAGGAGAGAAGACCGGATGTTTCATCTTAATGAAGATTCTGAAATCAGACAGGTCTTAATGGATATAAAAATAGCAGCAAAGCAAAAAAAAAGGGAGAAAAAATTCAAAGATTGCTTCATAGCTTTATCAGGAGCTATCTCCAGTCAGGGTGTAGCTGTACAGAGGTGACATAGACATTGGTTAGCACGAGATAAGAAACCAGTACAAGCAAGTGTCTCAGTACGGATTTCAGGACAGCAAAGCACTGTTTGTGTCAGGAATGTAATACTCTGCACACACCTGATATCTCACAGCACAGATTGCTGAATGACTGCAGGGCCTGCAAGGGTCAATTTGGCACAGAGGCATTTACAGGGATATTAATTGCAATGGTGGTTTCCATGTAAGTCAACTATCTCACTGCTGTCACTGAATAGAAGTAAAGTAATGCCCAAAGTATTCCAATAACCAACAGACTGGATCCTAGCTCTGTTGCAATTCCCATTATTTTTACAACTCTAACACTTTCAGGATATAAACTACTCTGTTTTAAACAAGGAAGATCACACTAAAATTCTTCCTGTTAGTCTTGGATCTGAACATCAATACAGGAGAAACACCTGACACCAAAGCCGAGTGTACTACTTAGGAATATTCAGAAGTCATGCAGTACCCAAAATCAACAGAAATCTTTCTCCCTCTCTCACTTATTTGCTTGCTCCCTCTCTGGGGAATAGTTATTTCCCAGTGGGTGGAATTATGATGTTTGAGTTGGCAATGCAGTGGAAGCATCACACTGCTTATAACGAAGGCCCAAAGTGCTGTTTCTATTATTGGTAGCTGGTTATGTCACCAGAATGTTCTCACATGTCAAGAGCAGGTGTCTCCACTGCTGATTATAAATAAAATCATTAGCAGTCAGAATTTGGATTTAAAATTAAAGAAGCAGCAACTAACTCTTGCACCTCCAAATAACAGCATGTATCTGAGATCACTTAGCTGTGAAAAGCAAGTGAAAGTTCTATCAGAACTAGAGGGAGGAGAAACCAAACTTGCATACAAAAAAAACTAGTTGTGGGAATGAGAAAGAAAGGCAGGAATGAGAAAACTGAGAGGGGAGCTTGAATGGAGAACAAAGGATTACTTAAATTCCTTCAGTATAAAGTTAAAAGTAATAAAGAGACTGAGTGAATTCCAGATCCTTGAAAATCAAATTCAGTTCCTAAAATACAAGCCCAGATGGCTGACTGGTGTAAATAAATGCAACTTCATTGGCCCAAAGGGAACAGTATCAATGTATACGAGCTGAGGTTTTGGCAAATCCACCTTCTGAGGTTCAATCAACACTCACAGGTTCTCAGGTCAGTGGACAGAGATTTGAAAGATTCATTCCCAACCTACTGTGACGACAAATAGATACAATTACCATTTGTGAGGTAAGGAGGACATCATTGCTCACCACAATCATTCTTCACTTCATTTTTCATGCTAGAAAATTCTACATATTAACATCACCAAACCCATATTTTGGCAGACTGTGAGGATTTCCACTGAATCTTGCCTGCCAACTTCTTTCTATGACTTACCAAATAAGTTATGTACGTGGTACTGCAGAATGAATTTCAAATAATTATTGGCCTCCAAGAAGTACAGTTGATTTGAATTATTTTCAGACAGAAAATATGATCTGCACCAACAGGCCAATAATAAGACATCTTCTCAATGCATTAGTACCAGAGACATGTCTTTTGTCATCTGTAGGTCTAATGTTGGCTTGGAGTAACAATTCTGAGCAGAAAGGGAGTGTTTCAGTCTCACACATTGATTTAGCTCTTGGACTGTGCCCTGAGAATGAAAATTAGGCTACTGTTTGAGTGAATGACATCTGTGCAACTAAAATGCACATGTAACTGAACAAATACCATTGACTTCTGTCAAGTCAGCAACAATTCATTAGGAACGACATGTATCAATGAATCCTGAACCAAGACACTGAAAGCATCAAGTCCTGTGGCACCATTACCCAGGCCTTATGTGCTCAGAGAAGCCTAACAACTTGATCAAGGATGTGATGGATGGCAAAGTGCTGTCAGGGTCAGCTCTCTGTTAGCTCCCACCAGCACATCTGATTGTTCCCCAGAAGGGAAATCACTGTGTAACACATTTCTCTGTATATCACGGTATTTATTTCTCTAACTTTAGGTTTGTAGACAAAGTGAACACAGGAAGTCGAAAACAGGGAAAATATGAACAATTATGTTTTGCATAACAGGTGAAGGGAGATGAGAGAGTAGAGGCACTTATAGCTCCTAAAGGTAGCTGGTTTTTGTGGTNTAACACATTTCTCTGTATATCACGGTATTTATTTCTCTAACTTTAGGTTTGTAGACAAAGTGAACACAGGAAGTCGAAAACAGGGAAAATATGAACAATTATGTTTTGCATAACAGGTGAAGGGAGATGAGAGAGTAGAGGCACTTATAGCTCCTAAAGGTAGCTGGTTTTTGTGGTTTTTTTTTCACTTTCTTGTCTCCATCATCACCAATAAAAATATATTTCTTGAAGAGAAGTGAGGAACATGTAGGGAACATACCAAACCAGTGCAAGCTTTCTCTATGACAATGCTTCCAGGTAAATGAAATATGATGCTAATTTTAATTCAAGGCATAAGTCCTCAATAACCAGAACACATACTTGACATCTGAAAAAAATCCAAAGCTGAGCAAAATACTTGCTTTGATATTTATAGTAGAAAGTAGAAATATTTGCTTAAATAAAAATTTCTGCTAGAGACAGTTGCATATGGATTTTCCAGGAACCGAATTACATTTTTAAGAAAACATTGCAGCTGTAGTACTTTACCCTAAGTAAACCACAGTCATTTAAAACATCTAGTAGACACAGCAATGTGAATTGAATACTAGCTGAACAGCTGGTCCCAGAGAGTGGCAATTAGTGGCAAAATCTAATTGGAGACATTTTGTTTCCATAATTATTCCTAGTCTGCTATTTTTTAGCACCTTGATCAGGTGCTAGCCATCCCATTTTAAAATCAAAGTTCCTTATATAAGAGGCACAACCTGAACTTCCACTGGAAAACTAATGCACAACTATTTGTGTTTTTTCTCCTTGCACAGCCTCTAGAAGCACGTTTTTCACCACTAGGTAGTGTTAAATTGGGCAAATCATTAAGTGAGCTTACAGGTCTTTGCAACCCTATTTTAAAGCACTATCACCACACGGGTTAAGTTTATAACCTAAATAAATGCATAGAGCTATCAAAACAACACAGCAAATGTAATGAGTCTTCTGTTCTGGCTACTTGAAGGACACTTCATGTCCTTCATACCAAAAGCATAATTTTATTTCTCCAAGTCTCCAAGGAAGTGAAATGCTTCTGGAGACTGAGAGGGAGGAAATGCTACCACCCTAAACCNTCTGATTGTCTTTCTGGCAATAACAATTTTTCTGTCAAAGCTTCAGAGGCTAATTCTGGGTTTGCTCTTTTATATTATTTAATTTGTGCATGACATGCTACTGTCCATCATTATCAAGCACATTAATAAATACACACGTGTACACTTTACATGCATGTATTTGTTAAAGGACTTCATATCAGGGATACTCCTCTTGTGGGCAGACAAGAAAAGATACTCATAGACCACATTTTAAGATGTTTTAAAACTCACTTTAGAGATGCAAAACTACTCTTTCAAAGGCAATATTAGCACTGAATTGCAGAAAAATGACTTCCAAATGGCCCCAAAGCTCTAAGATGACTCACTAACATGAAGTTCAGTTCAGGAAGAAAGACAATCCCAGGGATGGCAAGAAAAAACCCAAATGTAGGGCATCCTAACTGTACCCTGAGAGTACTGGAGCTCCATAGTGTCTCCAGACCCCCAGAGGTTTGCGCACATACAAACTGTAATAGGCTTTGCACTAAAACTCTCTGATCAATTCTGTTTACCTGTTGAATTAATTGCAGTTCCTAGAGGCCTACCTGGCCTCCAAAGCAAAACTATTCCTTTGAACTGAGATCAGGATCCTCAGAGGTGGTCTCTTTCAGCCAATGAAAACAAAATGCAGCTGCAAGTTTAGTTTAGTTATGTTGACTGGAATGCAGAGCTACTGCCCCAAGCTCTTCAAGAGAAAGAGAAATGAGCAGGCTGACATTTCTCTGTTGCTTCTTACAGCATTCTCTTCCCTGTGTGGTACTGCCTACCTACCCTTCAGCTAAAGCAACCATTCACTCTTATCTGCAAAGAAGAATGAGTTGAAGGGTGTTGGGGCGCATTGGGCAACCTCGGGCACTCCCTCGATCCCTAACGCCCTGCCCGTCACCTGGGAAGACGAATCGGAGAGTGAAGGGTCCTCAGTGGGCGAGGCCCAGGTCTGAGGTTGACACCCTTCCCCGCCTTTTAGGCGTGCCTTGAAACATAATCCCTCCTCTGATTCTAGAGTCTTCTCTCTCCCTGGGTTTGTGGTTGGTTCCCTGAGTTAATGTTTAATAAGTGCCCTATTGATTATTCAATTATGTTCTGGAAAGTTCAGTTAAGTTCTGTGTTCTATTGGATGTTTATTGTCAGCTCCTCCTTTGCTTGTCTCCCATTGGTTACGTGTGTCCTGGGTCCTCCCATCTGTTGCAATCCCATTGGGTCTTTCCTTCCCCCCGCCTACCTTTAAAGGACCGTGCAACCCTGGACCCTCCGGCCATTTTCCTCCCCGCGCCTTTCTTAGTGAATAAACTCTGGAAGTGCTTGAAAGTGGCTCTCTCCCTTTCCTCTTTTACCTCCGGGACCTGGGAGACCCAGACATCTGGGTTACCTACGCTAGGGCGCACCCGCTACTGCTGAGCTGGTGCTGCCGGAAGACGCGGCTGCCGAGACACTTCACTGTACGTGTCTGCGGGAAGGTCACTGCTGCCTCGCGTGGGACTGCAGCCCAGCTAGGCTTGACCCCCTTCCAGGAGAGGAGCAGCGACAGAAGGGTATCAGTTGACAGAAATTCCTGAAACTATAGACCAACATGGTTTTCTAAAGAGTATTCGTTTTTCTGCTGCTAATGTTGCAAATAATGAAAAAAGAAGTATTAAAATTGCACATGGCATCTGATATGTGAAAAGCAGTGCTCTTCCTATTTCTTCCATGTGGTCTACACCTCTTATCCTAAGGACTTTAGAACTGCACAGCAGTATTTCTGACTCAAGTTTCTGAGCTCCTGGAGGCAGTCTGCAGCCCGGTGAAGCTGGAATAAATATGTTCTATGCTGACATCAGCAAACTTTTCAAGTCAGCTCTTTAAACTCAAGAGTCTAAAAGAAAAAAATTAGCTTGTCAGGTGCTTGATTCCAAGCTTTCAAAGTTTTAGTGCATGACAATGCTTTCTCACTATTTAAAAGATGCTTTTTAATGAAAAAAAGGAATCCCACACACTTTTTTTGTATTTTCACATGGGATTTGTTTGTTATTTCTCTTAGCAAATTAGCCAATGAGTAATATTTCTGCTGCAGATCCTGTACTCTCACCAAAACTATGCAAGTAAAACTTAACCTTTTTGACTGAATCACAGTAAACATCACAAGGAATTCACTTGCTCTCTTCTTGTATCCTCCTCCAGAATAAGGTTTTTGAATTTGCTGTTTTATGCAGAAACACAAAAAAATTATATAGCCAGGAAAGTATTCCTACCTCATAAATATAACTTTTGGACAAACTGAAATTGTTCTCAGAACAGATCTCTCAACAGTTGTTTGTTTGGTTTTTCTTTTTCAAATGCTCCTTCTTTTTCTCTAATACATCCAAATAAAAGGAACAGATGTTAACATACTTCAGCCAAAATTGAAGTAAGCCCTTATGGTCAGGTCTAGCAAGCCAGGAAAGATATCACTACTGTGGAAATAATTCCAAAATGGATAAATGAATACAGAAACATATAACACTACACAACGTCTACAGGACAATCTACTTGGTAGTGGACATATCTGGCTCTTGTGTACTTTTCTAAAGTATATCATCAAAGTAATTTTCATTTCCATGTTAAGGGTGGACACAGCAACTGCCCTCTCTCCAGGCAGTCTGCAGGCCAAGTGCCACCTTGACTTACACCAATCCAAACCTACAGGATGGCCAGCAATACTGGCATCAAAATTGGCATCAGTATTTGGCATCTCATGGTAAAATAATGGCAGATCTATAATGGATGAGGTTTGCTCCATGACACCTAATTTTCAATTGTCTTCACAGCCCAATTCAGCTTCTTTGAAAATGACTTTGTAAGACTCACCTGGCCTGCTCTAGGTCAATATGCCCAGTGTACAAACTCTTCCATCACCCAGTAACTGACCAGAAATCTGCAAGTTAAGACAGTACTTAATTTCATATATGTCCTGCTCACATCACTGCTGGCAATAAAAGGTTTTGCAATATCAAATCAGGGCCTCAAAACACAGCTATTTCAGCAGCTGTTCTTTATTACCACCCAGTTTGTTGCTGGCTAATGAGAATGTCAGGAAATTTCTGTCTCATTGTAGAGAGAGTAAAGCAATCCTGAGCAACATCTTTAAATAATGCTGTCATATGCATAATGCCCTTTCTTTTCAAAGATAGATCATACCTAGCAGTTATTAACCAGAATTTTGTTAGATATCAAGTTCTTTGTATATAACAGTAGTACATAGACTCCCATGTCTTAAAACCATAGTTTTGTTACTTAACACAGCAGAACTGAAGAGAATATGTGGAACAGCCTAAATCCATAAGAAGACACCATCTTTGAAAAAAAAATATTAGTAAAGGAAAATAACAGTGTATTGTGGAACTTAATTTAGGCAAGATTGGAGAAAAGTCACCAATTATACAAGCTCAAAGTATAAGTTAATCTCCCCAAGGGAAAATTTTAGAAATGTTCCAGATATACTTACTGTTCATTGCTATTTGATTAAAGTTATCAGTGGAGGATATTGCCTCAGACAACAACAGAAAATGTGGTTTCACCATCTAAAAGAGATTAGAATATAGTACAGAGCAATAAATTGTCCCACATATGGAGATTCTCACAGACATTGTAGCTTTTTAACATGATAGTTAAAAAAATAACCAGGAAAAAAAAAAAGAAATGGCAGTAGAAACAAACAAACAAAAGTAAGCCTTTAATACAAGGGAACAGACATACTTGTGGAGAGTCTATGAGGTTTGAACTAAATGATACCAATCTGAGTTTAATTCATTACAGAACTGGAGTTTACCTCTGCTCCTCTTGGTCCACAAAGAGAGTATACTTATTCAAATTGCCCCTCAAAACCTCCAAAAGATTCATTTCTGATTTGGAGGGACTGAATTGTGAGAATAAAAACTCCCAGAAACTCCACGGTTCAGCAGCATCCTCATATTTATCTAGAGCAAAGTAACTAATATTTTACTTACTGGGACTGTTCAAACTCAAGAAGAGATGATTGAGAGGGGACCACATCAATGTCTCTAAATGTCTGAAGGGAGGGTGTAGAGGATGGACCAAGCTCGGCTTGACGGTGCCAATCGATGGGACAAGAGGCAACAGGCAGAAACTGCTGCACAGGAAGTTCCACCTGAATGTGAGGAGGAACCACACACTGGAATGGTTTGCCCAAAGAGTTTGTACAATCTCTCTCACTGGAGATATTCAAGAACAATCTAGACACAATCCTGTGAGATGTGCTCTGGGATGGCCCTGCTTGAGCAGGGAGGTTGACCAGATGACCCACTGTGATCCCTTCCAACGTGACCCATTCTGTGACACTGTAATTTTCATATTAATCAAAAATGCTGAGACAAAAGCAGCATCAATATGTAGATTAAAAAGAGGCAAAAGAAAAAGCTTTTAGTTAACTGGGTTTTTTAGGCTAAGTCTGACTGACTTTACATGAGAAGAATCATTAGATTGTCTTCATCTGGTTGTTTATGCCATGCTACATTTCAGCAATATGTAGCTAAATAGAAAAAAAGGGGAAAAAAAAGGAAATATTGGAAATATTTAAGCAGGAAAGCTCAAAGCTGTGTCAAAAAAGACAAAAAAAGCCTCTCTTTTTTCCTAAATGATAGCATTTAAAGGTCCATAGAATATGAATGATGTCTGGCTGTCTGGTACAAGCTGCTTCATGGCACAGCAATCATGGAAATAGCTTTACTATACTAACCCTACAGTGAAAGGTTGAAAACAACTTTTATTAGAAGCAGTTGGAGCCTCTAAGTGTTCTTTATGTACAGGATAATTAGAGGTCAGTTAGTTACTAGTGTCTTCCTGCTTTATTTAACCTGCTTTGTGCAGGAAGAAAGCTCAGATCAGCAGTAGTCTAAACTGTACAAAGATGCACTCAATTTGTATATTTGACCCAGATGTGCAGGGTGACTGCTGAGGTACCACTATTATTGTTTAGACAAAAAAGTTGAGAAGTCAAGAAAGAGGTCACTATTAGATGGCGTTTTCTCAACCTGGATCAATAAATCAAAAATTATATTAACAAAGAGATGCATGATCCAGACATGGATATGAAATCATAAACCCTTTCATCCTTAAGTCACCAGATCTTTCTTTTGAGCTGTGCAAAAACTGGTGCTATCCTTTTTCTTTTTGGTGGCCCACAGGAAGGATGTTCACAGTCTCAGTCAAGAGAATGTTGCCCCTGTCAGTAGATAATGTCAAAAACCCAACTACTGGATGAAAATACAGACTGAACTGAGACAATTGGTTCAACCGGATGTCCACATAAAGATGGATACTACATGGCAAAAAAATCAGAGGCAGAGAAAATTAGGAACTGCTCTTTTCTCTTTCTCTGTTACCACATTTTTAAAAGACAGACACCAAAGAAATTAGGGCAGAAGATGTAATTCTGGAAATGACAGCAGGGGCAAGAGCCTCTGTTAAAGAATTTAACAACAGGTCATAGCTTCACACTGATTTTTACCTTTTATTCGTACCACAAGATTTACCTTGTATTCACACTGCCTCTGTATTTATCACCTTTCTTATTCTATATTTCAGAAACTGCCAGTATGTGTTTCTAGATGATATTTTTATTGCAGTGGATATGGTTTTATCTGTTTGAATGGTCTGGCAAAATTCAAAGAGGCTTATGGCACAAAATTAATAGAGTTAATTAACTATTATCTGTAGTATATAACCTTTCTGCATTGAAAGGTCTTACTTCAGCAGTCCATCGGTATGATTGGCTCTATATTGTAGCTTCAGTAGAAAACGCCATAAAGGATTACTAATGAAAGCCAGTTCTGTAAAGTAGACTTAAGTGTTGATCCAACACATGGATTAATCACTTATACAAACTTGTTCTGCTGGTTTAACATGTTTTCAAGGTTTTGAATCTTTGTATTGTCAGCTCATCCCTCAAGCTAGATACAGTACCTAGCCAGAATTTTGGTTAATTCAAAAGAAATGCAATCCTTCTGACTTGCCAGGCTGAACTCAAATTTCTGTGACAAACTCAGCAGATTGTAGGTCTAGCATCAAAGAACGTGGAACTAGAGTCTCGAGCTTCAAATGAAAAGGTAAGGGGCCAGAGAAAGGCGTAAAACCCCGGGTTGGCTCTCTGTATTAGAGATCCATGATGGAAAGCCAGAAGTTTCAAGGAAGTTCACTGAGTAAAATGTGTGTCACTATGAAACAGGATCTTGTATGAGACGATCTGCATCATGTTTCGAAAATAGTAATTATATGAAGAAGACTTTAGCAGAATTGCCTTTCATGTGTAAATCCACAGTTCTGCTCCCCTGACAGTCAGAAACTGTATTCCATAGGCTGGGCTGGCAGAGCTGCAGAACGTCCTTTGCTCTGGCACACATGCTCAGATTCTAACTTCCATAACACACAAGCTCATTGCCCTGCATTTTCCAAATTCCTAATACATAAAGAAGATGAGACTGAAACATTTTAAAAACAAAAAAACCAGACCCACAAATAAAATATCTACACACATTTCAGGTCTGCAGGCCTTCTTGGAACCTCTTCTAAATCCAGACCTCCCTCTGTAGTTCCAGACCTATCTGATTTATCTCTTTCTGCATCCTGTTGAACTGTATGTCATGTGTATGTATAAAACACACACATACATAAGAATACACATAAATCTTTTTTATACAGAAAAATCTCCCCAAAGGCAGCATCCTGTAGACTCTAAATCAATTTATTTTAATCCAATCTTCATCTGTAATGGTTTTCTTGGCTGCAGCCATCAAGGAAACATCCTGGCAGGTGGGAAAGAATGAAAACATATAACATTTTTTTCTAATGGCTCCTTTGCACCATGTAGTTTTGACTTTCCAATGCAGAAATGCCTGCAAACCCCATGAAATATGACTGGGCTTGGGACTGACCTCCGTTGCAAACTTACATCTGCACAGCTGAGAACTCCCTAAAATATGAACATAAAGATGTCAGAAACTCCTTAACATACCTTTAAAAATCATTGAAGCAAAGTTGAAAACTGAACTTTTCTACCTAAAAACAAAGCTGAAGTGGAATTTTTCCATATGACCATTTCATCAAATGAAAAGCCTTTTCTATTTCTAAGACTCTTCCTTTCTTCCTCAGTACGCAAGTTTCAAGCCACCCAAACTGGGTTTCTTTTAGGAACTAAGACCACAAGCCCCTAGGAATCTCCATGTATTGTCAGATTTTCACTCCCTGTTGCCAAACTTAGTGCCTTACTAATTGCCTGAGGCTACAGTGCTTTGTTTATAGAAACAAATTATTTTCTTGATGGAACAGCAGGATTCGCACCTGCAGAGACTCAGCTTAGGAAGCCTGGCAAACAATCAATGGGCAGCTGGGGAGCCTCGCTGCCCAGCAGTCTGCAGGACAGGCCTCTGGAAAGCCAGGATGCCTGTCAGCTGGTGGGCAGCAAGCTGGCAAGGGGGCTAGCAAAGAAACAACACCCCAGGAGAGCTTAGTCCATGTATCTCCTAATCTGGCTTCTGCCAATAACCCTGATGAAGCAACACACTGATTAAAAAAAAAAAAAATGTGTTCTGTGACATCAACATTAAACAACAAATGAAGTATATCAGAAAAAAAAAATTAAAATGCTAACCACAACTTTCCAAGATCCCTCAACCCTCACAAATAAAATCAGCTCAAGGTTAAGTCAATGTTTCTTGCACATGTTGCACTGTGGAAAATAACTGAAAGCAGAGCAAAAAGAAATCCCCGGCAGTGCCCTGGTCATGTGTAATATAATGTCTGCACCACATTGGTCAAGATTGCTCTGGGGCTTGTTCTTTGAAAGGCCACGGCTGTAATTCACATTCATTCACACACCTCATAAAGTTGCAGAGCTGAGTTACTAACAGTGGTAACCACTTATTCTTTTGACCACTAAAACAATAAAAAGTCCGTTTGATTTTAATTTATTAACTGAAAGGAGGTTGGTGGTCAGAGATTAGTCCTCTCTAGCAGTCACTGCAGAACCCAAGCAACACTTGGTCTGGCACACAATAGCTGTGCTGCAAAACTCTGCTGACGGACAGATAAACTAGAATCAACACCAAAATCTGCTTGTTGCTTTAACTCACACTCTTCAGAGCTATAGGCAGCTTTCTATCAGAGGGTCATATCATGCCAAACAGGAATGTGCATATCACCACATGAGAAAAAGGGTTCATCTCATCTATTACTTCAATAGGTTTGCACCTGGCCCAGTTTTCTATTTTTTGCCAAATTTATCTGACTGCTGTAGCTGGCAGGAGAAGAGAAACTACTTGTGTTGTCACTGAGCTTTCTGGTTGGCTGCTTCTCCCAAACCAGACTGGCATAACATATCCTGACTTGAAGAAGCAGCTATTGAACATGGAATTTACTAACACATTTCATACAGAATCATTGTTAGGTCAAATCTCACACAAAATTAAACCTTGAACAAACAAAAAAGTGCATGAAAAAATTCACAAGACAAAGATTAAATGTCTCTATTAGTTCAGTTTTAATTTCTGAAAGTGCTCTCAATAAACAGGAGTAAGACTACCTAAGTAGTGTCTCCTAAAACCGCACTCACACTCTCAAAAAAGCAGTAATCTCACACGCAGCTCTAAAAATTTCACTCAGTTGTTGCAAGCACATTTGAATTTAGCCTGTAAAAACAATTGCTGAACTGTCGAAACAAAAAACAAATTAAGAAATAACACCCATAAACAGGATGAAAAATAATAGAGCAGGTTTTCCAGTCTCCCTCCTTTCCAAATTGGGTCAACAAGGAATACATGCCAAGAGAATGTGCTTTATTCACATACAAAAATCTAAGTTAGCATCAATCATTTTGATCACAAAGTATTGGTCCAGCTACTCCTCAGCCCTCCAAAGCTACCATCTCGTGTCTCCTGAAATAAAAAGCCTTTTGTCCTAGCACATTAAATAAGAAAACCATATGGGAAGAGAACTGACCTAGACAACATAAGAATTAAAAATTAATTCCATGACACATGGGTTTGGGTTGCATTAATGGGTTATATTCACTGCAACACAAGGCAACATAACCAACTCACAACACAAACTGTTGTACTTGAGCAATGGTGTTACAAGAATCCAAAGGTATTAATATAATGGAAAATAATCATCACTATTCAGCAGCTATTGGTATAAATCAGAGTTCTGAATGAAGAAACAGAAGTGAGGTAATTTTCAGGAAAGCTTTTTAAAAGTAAACAAAAGTGCAACAAGAATGAAAAGCATCTGGGAGCATTCTAGGATGTATAAGCCTTCCAGAACACTGATATTTTCATCTTTCCCATCTCTGTCAAGTACCTTGCTCTAGTATAGTTTCTGATTAGAAAGCCAGAATGGGAAAATTCTGGATATTTCCACTTGGCGATCCTACTACCAGACATGATAACTGTTCAATATAGAACTTTCCTGGTTCACTGGGTGTTCTATGAAATATAGAAGCTCTTTCAAATAATTACACACACACCAAAAACCCCAATGAAGATTTACTATTAAGAAATCAATAAAAACTTGAATATTTAAATGTGAAGATTTCACATCAAAGATATTTTGAAATCTCTATAAACTTTTTCCTCCTGAAAATGTAATCACATATTATCACTGTAGGCAAGACACCTTTCATGAGACAGTTCCTGTTTTTGACCCTGACAGACCTCTATAGAGAACTGATGAGAAAGGAATGTCTCCTTTCCATACCTCAAGCTACGCTTACTTAGAAGAGGAAAATTATTGAAAACCACTTCTTTAGTCACACCTTTTCAATATTATTTAAAAACTCAACCAGCCAAGCAACCAGTTCCTCATCCTCTCTGCACTTTACTCACTACCTCAGGCAATGGACATTATTCACTTTAGTTTTCCATATATATTTATATATATGTATGCATATATATATATTGAAATATATGTACGTATGTGTATGTGTATGTGTATAAAGCCACTAATCTTTAATGGTATAATATTTGGTTTGGACACCTTAACCTATTCTTTTCTTTCCCTTTCCCCTCCCACATTTAACTGCTTATTTGAGTTCATAGTGGGCAAACCCACCTATGTTTCAATAAAGGAACCATAATAATCCCAAACTTACTACCACTACCTAACTGCTATCTAGTTTTTGAATATGTTTCCCATTGTGTCTTGTAACAGCAGAAGAACATATGAAGTATTGAAAAAGCTGTAGTTGTAGACATACTACTGACTTGACCACAGCAGTTTAATTTTAAAGCCATTGCTTTTAAGTTTTTCATGCTTAACTGTCTTCATTCTTAGGCAATATCATTATAAATTGGGTAGAGTAAGAGCTACCATAACTCCATAACAGTAAGAGGTCTTAAAACACTATGGATTGACAAGGCACCTTTTTTTCCCTGAGAGATGACTATTAGCTCTTAGATAATGCAAAGAACTTAAAAGAAACAGCAGGATCTTCTTATTTCTCACTTAGGAAGATTCTAAGAATTATTAAATATTTGAGTCCCCCACTAACCTCCAAATTGCCTGTAGTACACTCATTTCAGACCATAAGCCAAGTGAAAAACAAGATCACTTTTAACTACATTGCCAAGTCTTTCACTATAAAGCATCAAATGTAGTCTTTGCATAGAAATGTGCACTCCAGCGGCCTAGATATTTGAAAATAGTAGGTAGCCAATATTTCAGCTTCCTTTGAAAGTCTCTACTTATATTTTTCAAATAACATGAAGTAAAAAAATGCCTATTTTCCTTACAAATATTTAGTGCAATGTAAAAGACAGTTTACATTCTCACTGAAGGCTGGAACAGTCATTTAGTCTCCCTGGCTATTAAATACAAAGGCTGGATAATTTCAAACATACCCATATTAAACAAGGGGCTCCTGAATACAAACTCAATTCTTAGCACTGTGACAATGAAGCAATAAATACTTTCTATTCTTTTCATTCCTCTAAGCTACTCTCTCTCTTCTTCTATATCCATAATAGAAATGAGAACAAGTTTTCAACATTTAAACTTTTCCAGATATGTCAGTGTCACAAAGAATATGTCAGAATCAACACTCATTTGGAGCTGAGCTACCATCCTCAACTAAGAAAACCAGTATGTTAGAGGGGGGTTAAAGGCAGCCTGTTTATTTTGCTCACAATTCATTTCATAGTAAACTAGCACTATGCACTAGCCCATGAACATCACATGCATTTACACTCCCATTTCATGCTGCAGTACATCAATCTAACACCATCTCTCAAGGGCAACTGTTTATATGCTGTCCAAATGGCTTTTCAAAGGAAAAATAAGGGCAATAGCCTTTTCTCTCTGGAGACTTGGGTTCAAACCCTTCTTTAGGTCACAAGTTAAAATTATTTTAGTGCTCTTGTCCGTCCTCACATTTGTGCTCCTGACACAACTGCTACTCATTCAGGCACCATCGGGTGTGACTGGTAGTCCCGGCTCCAAGGGACGCTGCCCATGGCTACAAAGGGAGTGGATACCGTCAGTGATGTGTTGACATGGAGGAAAAAAGGGAACCTGAAAGGGGAGGATAAAAAAGAGGGAAGAACTCAGAGTTCTCATTGGTTTGGGTGATTTGAAAAGCCTGTTTCCTTCTACTATAGTGGTCATTTTTTAAAAATGGGCAACAAGCTTATTGAGGCACAGCTGTATTTCCGACTTTTGACAGTGAAGGGTCTTCTTGTGTGCCTTGGTTACCTCCAGACCATATATAATATCTGCAGCTTCTGACTGGCTACTCACACAACAAAGCGAATGGGTAAAATCATACTTTAAACATTCTTTGACCATGATTAAAGAACCATCTTTTTTCAGACCTATATACCAAATTCTTGACATTCAGAACTATCTGACAAAGAATTGCCACCTGTCAGGAATTGTGCAACAGAAACATGGTCTTGGACTATTTACCTCAGGCTCTTCCTGGCTGCCAGCTTTGAAGATATTCAGTCAGCTAGAAGGAATGACAGTCTAGAATCTTGTTATTCCTGCTCAGAGCTGTCAATCCACACTAACAATGAGAGACTTCCTGTACTTTGTTGAACATAGCAGTAAATCAGTGCCATCTGCATAGAACACAGCAGCACCATCTGCATTATAAATGTCTCACTGAAGTTCATTATTGCATTATGCCAATTCAATAGCAAGAAATTGCCAGAAACTCTGTTGTATACCCAAGTGCATGTTAATTTTTAGCTTCTCCTACTTTCCACTGTACCAACACAGTTTTTCTGGACATATGGGTATATAAAAGAATGACACGCAATTATAAGCAAAGTGTGGTTTACACCTAAATCCATGTAACAAGTGAAGAATTAAACCACAACATGAACTCTAATGTGTTTATTCACAACCATATACCTATGAGATAAAGCAGGGTTATCCCCACTTTACAGATGAAAACTGAAGTGCAAGATAGAATAACTTGCCCAATGCACAACAGTGGTTCTGAGACAAAGCAAAAATTTGAACCAACCAAATTCTAGACTAGATTCTTTTTCATGTTTCTGAGATAAACACCCACTAAAAAATACTAAATACCATTTTCTCAAATATTACATGATAAACAAGAAAGAAGACATTAATTACTAAATTATTTAAAATGGCAATTTGAAAGCATGCAAAATAAAAAAGAATCTGATGGCTATCAGGAAGGAAAAGACAATCTACAAAGAAATAATTTTTACAAATATTTATGCCCTTCTTGATGATGGACATGAGTTTTGGGGAGCAGGGTATGACAGAAATGCAACATAGATATTATTTTTCCCCAAAATACATTTCCTTCAACAACTGGATTTTATTTCGCTTATATTCCCACTTGACTTGTACATGTTTATATATAGTTTCCTGTATAGAATTTAGAAAAAGAATGGATGCTTGTCATATTGACTGACACTCAAGTTTGGTAATGCTCCTGTATCTAGCCAGCTGATGACTGAATGCTTAACTATTCACTGCAGGTTTGTGCACACCACTATCAAAAAAATCGATATTTTAATGTGTAATCTGCAATTAATTACATGAACCACTGGATATGCCACTTACACTAATTAAACTTCAATAGGCACTATTTTGCAATACATGGCTAGTTCACATGCAACACACTTTCTTAAATAAGGCACTTCACTAAAGAATATTACCAGGATTGGTGAAGTGTTTCATCGTCAGTACTGGCTGTAGTTTATAGCAAAGGGAATATCACATGTTAATGGTTGAATACCTGGGACTGCACTCAGACTGAACCAGTCAATCACTATCTTTATCTAGGCCTGGCCTGTAAAGCATAATCAGACAAATACAAAATTCATTTGGGGCATCTGAACTGAGATGGCAGTGTTAGTCCATGTACTGTGGCTTACAAAAGTTTAGGAAACCGCAGCCATCTGTCATAAGCTCTTGTAAAACCAGCTCTGACGTGTCTGAAACACTATTCTGATCATACTTTGAGACTCAACTTCCACATTTTGATGTGTCATTTTTCTTTATTATGAACATTAAGGGGCAAATTCTCCAAAAGCGTTTAGGCACCTAGTGATGCAAATAGGCAGCTTGTGTTATTTTTCAAAATCACTTAGGCAGGTTAGACAGCTAAATCCCTCTGAAATTAGCAAGAGTTGGGCATCTGACTCTGGTGCTTAGAAAAATTTAGCCAATGCTTGTTTGCATATTCAGGATTCTAATCATTTTTTAACGTCTGCATGATAAGTTTTGATTTATTTAGGCTGGTTCCCAGTACATTACTTTCTCTCACCTGACTGAAAGAGCATGCCTCATTAAGCAAGTTGCAGATTTTTCTTGCAGACCACGTTAAGAAGACACACAAGTGAAAGAGCTGACAAGGGTTTTTTCTATAATTTGACTTTTTTTTTTTACTTTAAATAGGTAAGGAGACATTGTGGAATAGTGGATAATGCAAAAGGACTGTTTTATTCTATAATCTAAATGAGCTTTTCAATAACATTTAATTTTGTTTATCACAAAATAGAGTGTGTTTAAAAGCTGGCAAAATACAAAGCACTCAGTGTGTAACTTGATCAGATTATTTTGCTTATCTTAAAACAAAAAGAAAATCAACCCCAAAAATATTTCTCCACAGGTAAATGGAGAAATAGTCAAATTTTAGTCAAATTGCAATTAAATTGGAGAAGTACATAACAAAGACCTCATTTTATTGTAAAATATTTGTCTCTCCAGATCCTTGGTTTATAGTTTTTCATTGAGTGAGGAACATTAAGTTATGAAATATTTCACCACTGAAATTTTGCAAGATTGAGATGTATATGATTTAACCATGAAATTATTCATATTCATATTTCTCTCTAGAAAATAATAAAATATTTTGACTTGCTTAGTTTTAAGATGATGTTCTATAGAAAAGGGATTAATCAGAGTATGTCACACTACAACAGATCTTCCACACCAGCTTAACAGCTTTTGAATCCACTACCAAATTTCCACAATATCTGATTTAAAACAGATGAGATCTCAAAGAGAAGAAGTTCTTATAAATGCCAGAAAATTTTCATCTGATTTTCTTGAGAGAATATTTTTGGTTTCAGGTATATGTTGTTAGTCTGTGACAATTCTGATTTTTTAATTTCCATTTTCAATCAAAAATACCCTCAAGCATTTTTTAAATACCCTAAAGAATATCTGGGATTTTTTTTTCTAACTGTTATTTTGCCTCTTTTACAAGGGAATTTTTTCCAGTGTACAGTTCTTTTCATTAGAGAAAAGGAAATGAAAGAATTGGCTGCTTCTGATGATTCATAATTGTACATTTTGTGGTTTCAATGACAGGATTTTTTTCTTTTTTAACAGGGATTAATTTATCAAAGGAACACAAGTCTAAAGCTGTCTTCCTACATATATATGGTGCAGTTTATCTCAAGGTACAAATTTATTCATTTTCCATCTTACATTTACATAAAGGGAACAGTGAGGTCCAAATGTAAGCTGTTATATATCATAAAATAATAATCACTCTAATGTGTGGGTGCTGAAGTTGATTACTGACTTAAAGCTTGTAGAATAAATGTACTAGGAGACAGGAAGAAGCAAGGAAAGATACATAGAATACATCAAATTTAATCAGGCAAATGCATCCCTCCAGGCTACTTAGCCTGACCTAAGCTTTCCATCGGGAAACCAGAGTTCAGAATAGAATTTCTGCAATGTAATTTCAGGTGCAAAAAAGTCACATTATAAGAAAAGCTTAGAAGCTATTTCTCATGCTGTGATTTGCATGGCTAGAGAAGCAAAAGGCAGGCAATGTTGTCCACAGCAAATCTATAATAAAATAACTTTTTTCAGTCTGCTTAAAAGCCTCTAATTCCATTTGCCCACAGCTGTACAGTGTGGTCTCAAGATCCATCTTTAATTGAGTCATGTCTTTGACAGGAACAGGAAAAACTGTCTGAAAAATTACGTTTTCTAGGTTTTCCACTGAAAGAGTTTAACTTGCTTGAGCCAAAAAAAGTATTTGGGTTGAAGACAAATTTCTATATGATTTATAAAACTGGTCTCTTCCTCTCTATTTCCATGTGAGCTGTGATCACCTGCGTAGTGGAGAAAAAAAAGCAAACTTCTCCTGTGCAGGTGCAGCATCAAGCCTTACCCAGAACTGCAAATTATTTCAAACAAAACCAACTGGAGCTGCTATCTTGTGAACTTTATCTCATTATTGACTCCTTTGACAGGAAACACACTAAACAACCTTAGCTCTCAATTAACAATATATTTGATGTGGGACTTAGATCAATTTCTTATTAAATTTTGTTTAAACACAGTTCTCTAAATATCTTAACATTGCGTTAAGGAAGAGGATGAGATAATAAATACACATACCACTCAGCAAAAAATAAAACCAGCTTCCAATATCTGTTGGGGTTTTTTTAAGTATCTTGAAAAGAGAAATAATGTATGATTTCATATATAAATACCAATATCTCTAAGAACTCCTTTAAATTCCTTCTATGTGGATAATGTAATCATACCAGTGAGTGCCACATCATGCTCCCAGCAGCCCTGGGTTTGTCAAACCGTATGTAAAACAGGCTTTTTAATGTCCTTTAAATCCTGCTTTATTTTTCACTTCCCAACACCCTTTGCCCCCACTCAGACTCAATTTATACAAGACCACACTCAAAGAAATCCTACTTGCCTAGCCAAGGTTCTTTCCCAGCCCCAAATTCAGGTTTTATTAAGAACACATTGCTCATGCAACCCCCCATTCAGCTCTTGGCATAAATAATTTAACCACAAGCTGACTTGGTTGGCTGTGCTTACAGAATTGAAAGCCATCCCACTTAGTCTGCCATGGAGGGGAACTCCAGGGAGGGAAAGGATAGAGCAGACTGAGCTTGCAGTGAGGCTGCCTAAGGAGCCCCATCTGTAGTGTTCCGCAGTCTCTGCATGTCTAATGCAGAGCAGTGACAGCACCCCCTCAGTACAATTTCTGTTGCTTTCTGCTGGCAACCACAGTGCTGCTATGTCTCAGTTTCTCCCACAAAAGATCATTTCATTTCCCCAAGGATCAGAGCTCAAGAGGTTCTTGAAGACAAGTTTGAACATTCTTTGTTTGGACCTTGTCTATCATCCACATCAACTTCTTTCTGCACAGCACCATTTTCGGTGTAATTGCTTGTGCTGCATTCCACCAACTCACTGTGCAACTCACTTTTGTAGCAACTGTAAGTGAGCCAGAGTGGTTTACTGGCAGACTAATTATTTTTGTCTATAAAGTCAGTGTACCATAGACAGCAGGGCTGCATATTTTCCTTTCAGATGTAAGTTTCACACGGAACTGAAAGGTTGCTTTTGGTGTTCAGCATATATAAATATTCCAGCAATTAGGTGTTGCTTTTTGTATTTCTGGATGTATATCCTGAGAAGGTCTTTGACTTTCTTGCTTAGAGGTTTCTCAGGACAAACTCTTTTCACAGGGATCCCACTTCACTGATACAATGGGCAAAGGAACAAACACCAAACAACGTATCATTCAGCCATTATAAATCAATGTATACAAGCATGTATATGTGCGCTTTTACAGTATTATTATATTTATGTATACACATACATGGATATGTGCACATGTGAAAAGCTGTCCCCAAACATTTCAGTGTAAAGCCTCATAATAACCACTGTAAGCAGTAGGCAGGACAAATAACAAAAGACACCTTGAATTTACAAACAATGCTTGGGAAAGGATGTTCAGTGCAATGAAAGGTTGGCTTGGAGTAAGAAGTTCATGGGGTTTTCTCTTGAAAACTCTGGACTGCAAAACATCAAGACAAACTGTCCCTCCAGTTCATATCTGGCAAACACAGATGAGAAACCCTCACCTTATGACACAGGCGTTGACAGGACCAATTCACCTCAAAGTATGAGGCACCAAGGTATTACATTGAAAGATATACAAAAAACCCCATAGTGGCAGGAACTGCAGCTGCCTGATGGGAAGATTCTGACAGTTCTTTTCAGTGATGAAGATTTATTTAGAAGTTCAGGTATCCATAAGTTTGGATGCTTGTCTGGACCTCCTCACTTGTGAATAAATATGGATTTCCATCATTATATCAAAGATAACACAAAAGGCTAGAGGTAAGAGAGCTTTGGTGAAGATGAGAATGTGATGGTATTTTGATATTCTGCTATTTGTTCACAAAAAACCCAGGAAACAGAGGCTGACAGCTTGTTAAGAAAGCAGAATTTAGCAGAGACAAATTGCATTCCCTGTTGAGATTGATGAAGACTAAATTCAATACAAGGTTTTGGTGGAAAAATTAATTTGGCACTTATTTACTACCATCTGTTTCAGATATTCCAAGTGTGTACTAACAACCTATCACTGACATGTGAAGAATTTGAAGCTGTAGAAGTAAACAGTATGGAAGATGATTCCTGCCTTCAGGAAAGACAATCCCTCTCAAACATACCACATTCTAGGCCCCAACCATGAATTAAATATAGGACAGGTTGGTTAAAAATCATACCAACTAAAACTGTATCGTTTCAAAGTTCAACTACAATTCTAATACTGTTAGATTGTACTCGACATATAATAGTAAAATATTTGAAAATAAAGGGATCGGAAAAAGAGAAAAAAGTACAGAGGAAGCATGCTTAGCATGCCATAGGAAAAATAATCCACCTTCTGAGCCTGTTTTACAATCATGTTCAAAATTGTTATTTTCATTGAGGTTAACAGAAATTGGGAAAATGCAGAATTTATCCCAGTGACAACTTCTTCAAAAGATTACAGAGCAGCACGACATTCTCCGCTTTAGTCTGGCTTGGTATCACACAAAATGATCTGCCCCAGCCCAGCCCTGTGCTGCACATCAGGCACAAGAGCTTCACTCCAGCAAGGGTAAAGAAGATGAAAGGGCTGGACACATTCTTGTCCTCCTGAGTGCTGGTGCTCCTCTTTCTCCCCCAGTACTTCACACACATCCCCTTTCTTCTCCCCTCCCCACCGCCCCCCAAAAAAAAGTCTGTTACTGTTTTGCATTCATTGGGTGCCCAGATCCCCGGAGCTATCAGGTAATTTGGGTGCCACCTGCTGCTCTGGGTGCACAGAGAACTGGCTGTCTGGGAACAGGTAAGGCAGTGAGACAAGACCCTGAGAAAGATTTCTTCCAAGGACTTCGTTGACCTTCATCTAAAACATTAAATAGTATTACAAGTGGCGTGTCTGTATCAAGAAAGATTTAGCTGGCAAAGCCTTATCATCACACTATCACCAATTTTCATGCAAATTAGGTATCCAGTCTGATGAAATATATAAAAGCTATCCAATTTAAAAAGGAGCAGTTTTATAATTTCAGAAGACAAATTAGAGATTGCATCTGAGACTACCTGATAGGAACTATTTGGGAAAAGGTCTTGATTGGCTAAAGGTTTTGCAGGTAACTGAGGTTTTGTGAAGTGGCTTGATTTAGTGCCTAGAAAAAGAAAATAGACTCTAACTACTACATGTGTGGACAGATTTCCTGCTCAAGGTTGGGTCTGCTTCTCAAGAAAATGCTACTCAAAGTGAGTGACAAATTTAAGAGCTGGTGTGGGGGCTTTTTTCTTTTTTAAGAGCTCTCTGCTCTATGAGAGATAATAGGACCATTCACTTCTTGTGTGTTTACTCTTGTGTGTTTCAGTGATCAGTACCAAAATGCAGACAGAACTTTGCAAAGACTATAAATAGGCCATAATCCCATGGATTTACAAATTAATGCAATTAATCTGCCAACAAACCTGAAGTTAACTGCTCAGCACATACTTAACAAGGACCTAAAGGTAACCAGATATCCCATAAACCTGACAGCAATAGTCACAAGTGCCACATCTTGTAAGGGTGGCTTATAGATCACAAAAGTGAATCAAAAATTGACTTTGTTAGAATTAGGGGGGAAAATTAAAGTGGGAATATTACAATCTTGATGACATCAGGAAGGCACTTCAAAAACTTACTTCAGATTTTATCTTGCTGTCCTACTGTCTTTCAGGCATCTTCAGTTTCATTTATCTTGTTTATCTTTCTTCAGTATGTCTCACCTATTTCTTTATACAAGCACTTCTATAAGGAGAAAGAAAGAATCACTTAATGTGTCACCACTATCTGAAGTTTTTGGTAAAAGGCTTCTAAAAGGATGTAATTGAAGACAGGAATTTTAAGTCTAATAAAACTTTTCTGCTACACTTAATATAATTTGATTCATTCCATACACAGCATGCTTGATTGAAATATCAGGTGTCTTTATCCCTTCAGCTGAGGGGTGTCTTGTCTGTTATAGGACTACTTCTGTCCTTCAATTTTACAAGTTCCAGAAACAGCTTATAGGTCACATCCACTAATGCATTCAGCCACTTAGGACTTCGTCAAATTGCATTGTTTCAATGCAGAGGTTACATGGCTTAGACGTATCTTTGAAGTTAAGATACATCATTGTCATCTTTTTCTTTTTCACCTGCAAATAGTTCTGTTTATTCCCAACTCAGCAGCCAAACTATAGATTAAGTTGGTTTAGGTCAGCCCACCCTGCAATTCCAGCCTCAATCTTTGCACTGTTTTCCAATAGCTTGCCTTATTGATTTCATGTTCTTGGTTTTGACTTTAGGATCTTGCTTTTAGCTTTAGCTCTGGCCTGTTTTCTTTGCTCAAGTTTTATTTTACTATTGCCTCAAACTGTCCAAAGAAATTGCAGTCAAATGTAAAGATGTGTCTGCTGGGCTAAAAGGGAAGAAACCAAATTAGGCCTCAGTAAAAAGGCACACAGGGCCTTTCACACACTAGTTTCAGAATATATATTTTTCAATCTCAGTGCATTTTATGCAATATCAA
Organism: Aleadryas rufinucha; assembly: GCA_013397815.1. NCBI lineage: Eukaryota > Metazoa > Chordata > Aves > Passeriformes > Aleadryas > Aleadryas rufinucha. The sequence goes on from VZTH01005098.1 coordinate 345,791, forward strand.
AAGCAATCTTCATAAAAACCATTGTACTATTTCTTCTGCTCTACTAAAACTTTAGGGATTCACTGACCCCCTCTGAATAGCTCACTTGGTGACCTTTGATATTGAAAATCTTGAGATGTTTTCTATTTATATGGGTAAATTAAAGACAGCAGTCCAATTTTTTATCTGCACACATTTTGTTGAATTACATTTGTGCTGAGAAAACAGTAAAATCTCATTATTTCTCTTGGATAGAACTTTTACTCACTTTGTCCTGTGAGGAATCAGTCATACAAATTAGACTTGAGCTGATTCTGTGAGACCCCTACCTGTGAATCTGAGGGCAGAATGAGACTTTTACAACATGGATGGTTTCCAATATATGAATTTGCATTTCGCAAAAAATCCAATTGTAATTACTTTTTCAGTCTGTACGACGCTTCTGCAGCTGAAATTAGCCTTCTGTCAGTGTGTTTAGCTTGTTCTATTTATTTTACTGAAAAGGCATGAGAGATTTGTGTGTGAATAGCTCTAAATATATATTTTTTCATTGAACTAAAATATTGTTTGGGTTGGTCAGTAAAAGCTTTCAAGAAATGTATGCTTATGGAAGTGTTTATTTCTGCAAAAATAAATATTCCATTATTTGTGTGGCTGACAGTCAGCTTTGTTGTAGTTCCAAATGAAAAAGGGAGTATGTTGATTAGAGAAAATACAGCTATGTTCCATCTTCCTCCCCTGCTTCAGTAAGAGAAGAACATTTGCATATTAATTCTAGGTCTGAACAGCTGCATTCCCTAGAAAGCACCATTCATTGCAGCACTGAGCCCCTGAAACCAGGCAGGAGGAAAGGAAAAAAAAGAAAAAGAAAAAATAAAAGAAAGAAGCAGGCATAAAGTTTAAGGTAGATAGAGAGACTGGTTTTGCAATTCTTTATTTCCAAAAGGAGTACTTTTCCTTTTAAGAACTGCATGTAGACATTTCCATATGGCCTATCACAAGATTATTCCAACCATCTGATGTGCAAAAGGAATACTATTATTTCCATTTCACAAAAAGGCAAACAGAGGCACAATGGGATTATTTACTAGGCTTAAAAAACTATTTACCTATAAAATTAAGTCTGTATTCTCTGTAAGAGCTGGGTGATTTGCCCAGGATTACACAAGAGCCATGGTACAGTAAGAAATAATTTCCATCTCTAGTTCCCACTTCCATGCCTTATCCTTCACAATACAGTTTCATCTTTTGTCTTCTCCACTGTTTTGTTATGTTACATAACTTTAAAATACACTGAAAGCAGAGATACAGAGTTATTTTGACAAGAACTGCAACCAAAGCTTTGGTGTGTTTTTCTCATCTGTAAAAATCTGTGAAGATGGAAGGCAAAGCCTTCTGTGAGGCACTGAGCATTAACAGTACCATAAGTTGCTATGTTGGAAGCACAGAATAATATTGACAGCAAGAAAAAAATTATAAATTCTTGTCTTAGCTTGATGCCATTTATGTTTTCTAAGTCTGGGAACTGTATTTGCAGCTGGTGATTGCCTCTGTGATCAAGAGATGTGAATGAAAATAGGTAGCCTCCCTCAATGCTTCAGAGGGAAGGAGTGGTGGGAAGCAGGAAAATCTCTCTTCATTCACAGGAGATGTCATACTTAATCTTCCTGGCATCAAAAGTGTAAAGTCAAACCAGAAATGTTATATTAGAACGGACTGGCAGGACTTTTCTTGGTGAGGGTGTATTAAAACAATACCATTTGACATTAGAAAACACAAAATTACTCAACTGAAGGTCCAGTCCTGGAAACATTTCACTACCTACGTCAGTATGCCCAAGCAGATGAACAGGGACTACTCTTATGAGCAATGAAGCTGTAAAGTTTCACGGTGTATTTATCTACTCTAAGCAGCTCTCCTGCTTCCAAGTTACTTTGGTCACTGACTTCTATTCCTGCATGTACAAAAGCTCCAGGGCCATGTGGCAAATTCAATTAATGCAATTACACAGGCTAAAAATAACTCTCCAAAACACTGTTGGTTTTGATTCAGTCTGCTTGAATTTAGTCATCGATGTTCTGCTTAATATCTACTAGCAATACAAGCTAACAACAAAATGCTTCATCACGATGTTTCAAAAGAATGCCATTTATCAATGGTTTAGGGAGAAAAAGAAGCATAATTGTTCTTATTAAATATCATAAATACATCCTGGGCTTAAAGTTAAGGACTTGGGAGACAGCTGTTGTCCATCAGAAGTAATTCAATGTCTTTAGCAGGTTACACTGCCTCCTCCTCAGCAGGTTCACGGCCACCAACCATATTTGCCCAGTCTCCCATTCAGCCTTGGAGAACTCTGTGTGCTTCACAGCCTGCAGTGTATGTTGGAATGCCATCTTTTCTACAGCTCACAGAGTCCTATGCACAATATCTGATTATTTGTTTTCTTCAAAAATGTGTGCTATGTGCTAGCAATAAAAACTAGGAGCTTGCTCAGCTGCCTTCTGGAACTTCCAACAGTGTTTTTATACAGACTTTTGCTTGGTGCTCCTCCCCCATATGTTTTTCTTCTTCTAAATTAGAACTTAATGGAACTATTGAAAGGTAGAATCCTAAGTTAAAGGCAAAGTAACATTTTTAAAGCTTATTCAGCTGCAGCTATTAGATCACACAGTAAACTACCAGGAACTGAAATCATGCAGAGGAGAAATGTCAACTCTTAACAGAAAACGTATGTGAAAGAATTGTGGTTAAAAAGAAAAAGAGGGGAAAGTAAACATCAAAAGAGCTCTAGCATTTCCAGAAATACTACCACCTTTATGTCAGCCTTCTAAAGGACTCAGATGAGCTCTTGTCCCACAACAGATTACACAATTTGTAAAGAAAACATACTTTGTCTTTGCTTTTTTTCCTTTCCTCCCCTTTTCTAGCAAGAGTTCCTGCTCAACCGGCAATTAGCAAGAGCTCTAACAGCATATCATACTGTGTTCAGGAAAGCAAAACCAGCCATAGAAGGGAAAAATCATACCTTCTGCAGAGTTCTTTCACGAATGGTTTTCATATTTGCTGGTTTTCACAGTACAGCATTCTGTCTCCTGGAGCATTACATTGTGAGCAAGAAAAGTTGTTGCAGAACTTCTGCCTTGTTAACCAAAGTAACCAGGAGTCAGTGGGCCTCAGCTCAATGCGTCCAACAGCCACGGTGCCACTTCCACAGTTCTGTGCTTCTTCAGTACTACCTCTGCAGATTTAAAAAGAGCTGTAATGATTGTGACTGTCACATTTGAAAATCATCCTCTACATTTCTGCAAACCTCTTCCATGAACTTTCTGTACAAAAGTAATTTCAACAACTTCAGCCTAAGTGTGACAAGTGCAGAAACTTTCATCAAAATGCCTCAACTCTGTAGCGTAAGCCTGGCCTGGAGAACTTCAGCATCAATTATGCTCTAAATACATAGAATTTTAATGTCTGGAACAAGCTTGAATTTTCATCAAACATAAAGCTCAAGTGATGTCTGACTGAGCAGTTCAAGAGGGCTTCTTTTAACTAGAATACCAAAAACACGTTTTTCCAGAAATTTGGCTAGAAATAACCCTTTACTATGACATTTAAATGAAAGATTTTTCTTGCCCAAAGTACCCTTTTGATCATCACAATACCAGCCTAGGTCTAATTAGCAGTATTCTTTCACTATTTATGAATAAACTACATAGCTCTAAAGAAAGGTAAACGAATACTCTCAAAGAAAAACAGATTGATTATTTTAAATCAGTTATAAGGAAAAAAACTTACGTATAGTCAGGTTTCTATGACTATATTGATAATAGAAATTTTAAAAACCCCTAATATTTTAAATCTTGAAGTAAATCTTGACGTATTCTTCATCAGTATTAGTTTCTAAAAGTCTTACTTTTACTTAGAAAGTCAAGAACTTGTCATGGGCAAGTTCCCAGACATTAATTTTGTCTATTTTTGGGGTTTGCTATGTTTGGGGTTTTGGGGGGGCTTTATTTTTGTTATTGCTCTCAGGAAAAAAAGTGTGCCAACTCTTTTGCAGTTTCACATCTTAAGCTTCCTGCCACCTTGCAGGAATACTCTACTCCTAAAAGACAAGGTTAAAATTTTATGCTTTTAAATTCTTTATGCTTTTATACCTTTTCTTTTCTGGATAATTCATGTTTAATATATGTTCCAGGTGGTTGAAAGGGAAGTATAGAGTTTGGGATAGACCTACCACACACTTTTGTCTTGCTGAAGACAAGCATATTATGTTTGTGTCCTTAGCTTAGCTGAATGGTAGATTTCTATTAATGTCAGAGAATGAGCAATTAAAACAGTTACCCTTATCAGCAACCTTATCTGAAAGATATTAGAGAGGACCAATCACATAAACCAGGACTAAATTCCTGCTGGGCTTTTGAACTGAAGCCATTGAGCTAACTGGCCTTATGCACAGAGACCTAACTACAAACTAAACACCACTTTGCTTTTAGAAAAGCAATATTTTACTGCTTTCCCCTGACTAATCCAGATGTCCTGTATTTACCTATTTTGGCAGAGAGGGAGGGAACTGCTTGGAGCACTACCTTTTTCTCTGCTCTATTGCCCACTTTCATATACAGGACAGTGTCACACACAGTCCTCAAGCTAAGGGATGACTTCTAGTCAAACAAGTATAATCACACATTCAGTTTCCACATTAAGATAGCTGGCCATAAAACAACTGGTGGAAACAGCACAACTGCCAGGAGGCAGACAGCATTACCTCCATCTCAGTGCTGCTGTGGTACAGTTACCTGGTAACTGCAGGGTAAACGGGCATCTCCCTTTCAAAAAATGCACACATATATTTGGGGGTTTTTTTCAGGCTTGAATGTCAGAGTTTACACTCCTAAAACTTTGGAGAAAGAGCTTTAAAAACCCAAACAAACCCAAAGAATCAGGAGACTATCATATATACACATACACACATACTAAATGATGTTAAGTAGAACCATGGCAAAGTTTTCACCGTCAGAGTAAAGACAGTTTAAGGAGCTAAAAGGTCAGGAGAGATGCAGAATCCTTGGCATCTACACGAGGGAAAACCTCAACTGCATCAAAGTGCATGGATTTATACTTGTTAGCACTAAAGGAAGCAAGAGTTTGACCTCCCTCTAGATGGCCAGCTGGCAATCCTGTGTATTTGATCAAAGAATCCTTTCTTTCATCCTGAAGTAGATGCAGGTTATAGGTATTCGCAGAGCAGGGTGCATGTATTTGCTTAAACAATTTCTCTGATCAGTCAGGATTTACAGGATTAGCTTGTCAGGTGTCTCATTTGTGTATTTGTTTAACCAAGCTTCATAGTACCTGAGTTGTACTGAGGGGTAAGTGCTGGGAAATCAGTGTCTGGGTCCAAATGTAGATCAAAAATGTCCAGACTGACTTTATCCACATCATGTCTGGGCTATTTGGTTCAAGTTAGTGTTCTAAAGGACTCATTTACTTAATATGAAATTAATAGCAAATAATATCATCATTCTTATCACAGTTTTCATACCACACAGAAACAACTGTGATACACACACATTAAACAGAAATCGTTCTGCTACAGAAGGCTGAAGGAAGATGTGTGAAGCAAAAACTTGTCGCTGTTGAGCGCTAGCCGAGTGCAAGAACCAGACTGGATCGGGTGAGGCGGAATTCTGATTTTATTATTTAATTCTAAAACTTATATAGACTTTTAAAAGTTTCTCCAGATTGGGTCAATTCAAAACCTCCCCCTAGGCCCATAGGCCAGGTAGAACTGCCCATCTTTCCAGAGACAGTTTCAATAACATCCAAACCTTATCTTTATTTATAGAACACAGGGAGAAGAAGAGAAAAATTCCCATGGGAAAGAATCTGTGCTACCACAAAAACTACAGACAATAATATTAAGATTATAATCATATTAAATTATATAAAGATTATAAAGTCCTGGTACTACTCCTTGCATTTGTGCCACTGTCAGCAAGTCAAGGTTATGGTTGTGAAGCCCAAACTCAATTGAAACATAAAACCAAGAAAATTTACAAATATACAGAAAACTCAGACAGGTCTTGAGCTTTGATCCTGGTATGATAAACAGATATTGAAGTGCCATAGAGATATAAAGGACTTTAGAGTACAGCCACATTCAATTTAAATGCTACTAATGAAAAAAGAAAAATCTTTGGAATCACTAGATTGGAAGAATAGTTAGATTTGAATTTATGCAAATAATTAAGCTTGCTTAGTGCTTTAGAAGTAATCAGCCACAGCAGTAGAATTCTGACTTAGTGACTTGTCTTCTGACTGAGTTGCAAAGTACAAGAGATTATATGCTGAGACGCTGCAGATAGGTGTTTCTCAGTGTTCATTCACTCGTAACCACTGGATGTTTCCGCAAAAGTGACATGTTTTGATCCCTTCCAACAGATTCATTACAATCTCAGGTCATTCAGGGTTAAGGAAAAAAAAATCTACAGCATTTATAGCTACTTCCCCCCAGTTAGTTTTATAAGGGTAGGAATATTTACTTGAAAGCAGAAATTTTCACAGGCTATATGCCTATATAAAACTATAAAATCAACATGCTGTGTTTTCCCCCTCAGTCACAACCTTCCAAAAATCCCTATCTTCCTGCTTTTCACAAATTCTTATTTACTGGAAATAAAAAGACAAATCAAACTTGGAATTGAGAAAATTACCTGGTTTCTCTGCACAAGATGTAAAACCAAAAAAGGAGTTCTACAGGAGAATGAATATTCTCCCCTGATGTTCCACAGAGATGCGTTTAAATTTGTATGAAACTTTACATGTAACTCGGATTTTGTTACTCAGTGAATAGTGACCCCACAGCCCTTGCCAACACATGATCAGATTTTTTTACTAGATTACATATGCTTTGCATCACTGGAAGTCTCACAGAACTCTTTAAGCATATGAGAATATTTTTATGCTAAATTACAGTCTCATTTAAAGTGAAAGGATTTTAACACAAAACATGGTGCAGATGCTATATAAAATGACTGAGATACATCTCAAGATAAGAATGCTTTTTCTCTTTTTTTTTTCTCCTTAAGAAAAGTATGAGAATATCTCAACCTGCTTCTAGGGAGCCTGATTCCTCAAGAATACGTTATCTGCCAGTGCACTCAGGTTCAGCTGCTGGGATAAATGAAAGCTGTCTACTGCTACGCTCAATTGTCCTTGTGCTACTCCTTCTTCTCATTTTTCCTAACACATTTTTTCCATTTCAAAGAGCAAAAATCTAAAGGTAGTCATTTCTTTTCACTGAACCAAGTTCTGATGTTTGTGGAGAAACAAAACAAAATTATAGTCAAACTTTCAGAGCCTAGCAAAGCAAGCAGCAATAGAAGTTAGATGTGGGTGTTTCCCAGGCACACCATCCTACTCCTGCCTACTCAGCTACTCAACCTCTCCTGCCCTGGGGAGCTGTACAGACTCTGGAATACTGGCCTTGCCAATCCACTCAAAGTTTAAATTCAGTATCTAATAGTTTATTTATTATTTTTGTTCAAACAGGCAACATGTGATAAACATTTTTATGATCATTTGATCCACTTTGACCCAGGATTAGTTGATTTCCAATACAACATGAGAATAAGGCAACAATAAAATAAGGAGCTTTAAAAAGTGAAATATGGAAGACCTCAATGTATCTGAATGTCATTGCAAGTATATGTTTGCATTCCTACACTAGGTAAGATTTAATTCTAGAATTCTTTATCAGTCACATAGTGTAGAAAGTTTAGAGATATTAAAGAAAGTCTATTACATTGAAGGGATATTAGTACCTTCTGAGAACTCAAATCCAGCCTGAAAGAAGAGACAGATCTAACTCATTTAATTCTTTCTGCCCCTATAAAGCAAGAAACTCTGATATCAAAAGAGGTAAACAGGACTTCCGTCCTCTGAATTAAATCTCGGGAAGCAAACCTGAAGGTATCTTATCACAGTTGTCAGTGACAAGGCAGAGAGAAAGCCTGTAGGCCTGGTTGTACTGCTGCTATCAACTGCAAAGTATCAGAATTTTAAATGTCTGAAGTGCATGGTGTTTGTACTTTAGTACTGCATGTACTAGTCCTCTATAACCATTTTGAAATAAGTCTTTTATCTTTATTTACTTCATCTGTAATCTGAAAACAGTGTTGTTTGCTGTTGTATGAATAAGAAAATGAAAAATAAAGAACAATTAAAAAAAAAAACTCTTCTGTCCCTAAACTTTGCTTCACATAAAACTTTGTATTTATGTTCCTTCAGGGTCCTCTGACCTAACCTGCCATAATATAATAACACAAGTGACATTTTTTACCGAGCTTCTGAATAGCTTGATCTGTGCCATGAATAAAACTTACACTGTCCCTTCTGTCCCAAAATACATTTGAATGCATTCATCTGGGGCTCCCGGGGTCCACCTACATCTCTCAACATATCTAGTCTAAATACTAGTGGCTTTGCTGTCACCCTGTAAAGCTACTGCAAAGCAGGAAAAAAAAGTCCTCTTGTAAGCCTACATATAAGTTTGAAAAGGTGTCGGAGGCATAAGATGTGTGATTCCATCACCACATACCAGAACAACAATTCCCGCTAAGTGTTTCCCCCCACGGTTCCTCTCACAGTAACTTTCAGAGGGATAACTTGTTTGTTATTGCCACATGGCAAAAGACAACATGATGGAGCTGTCAGTGTGGCTCAGGATTCGGGAGCAAGTTTAAAGCACAACTATTTCATGAAAATCTTGGGGACGTCCCCCTTCACCCCACAGCCTGTGGCCAAGCCTTTACACACAGCCCGCAGTCAGCGCCACAGGTAGTGGTGGCCACTGCAGCCCTTCACCCCAGCCCCACCTGCAGCAGGGCCAGGGTCTCCTCACAGAATCACCTGGGACTTAAGTGAGGAGATATTAAATACTGGATATTCAGAATGCAGTACTGCACATTACTGCTGTATGCTGAGGTAATTATTTGCAGGCTACACTATTACTTTTCTGAAGGAACACATGGGGCTACAGCACTGCAGCATCACTTTCCATTACGGTTCAGGAAAACTTCTCCCTCTTATTAATGACTGATGTTCAAACATCTTACATTCCTTACTATTTTCTGATTTTTCTGTTCAAGAGCACGGAGCTGGCCTTGCCATCATTTCTAAAGTAGCCTTTCATACCTGCAACATGGTCTAAATTACCACGCAGGGGTGAGGGGGTGCTGTGGGCCAGTACAGCTTCTGGGCCAGCACAGCTTCAGAGGCCACAACCAAGTGCTTCTTTTCTCTGCCCCACAGAGGGGGCGGGAAGACAAAAGTGGCAAAACTGGTTAAGAAACATCTCAAACCACATAATCTACTGGGTTATAGAGATGCCTTTACAAGAATAAACAAACACCAAAAGTCCAGAATGACTGAGGATGGAAAAGGAAGGCATGTTACCTGTTACCTCTGCCACAAAGAAAAGACAGCAACAGGTCTTTGGCAGTGGATTTCAGTGCTTTAAAAACACTAAAATCATGTAGCTTAGAAAATACAATGAGAAGTGCATAGCAACACACCATTCTTTTGCCTTAAAAGAGCAGAAAAGAAAGTCAGAGGCCCCTTTCAGGCTATAAAGAAAACATCTCTACAAAAAGTTTTAGTTAGCACCTAGCACATCCAACACTTACATGGAAGAAGGAAATTCCAACTTGAAAGCCAATTAACTTCTCTTCCTACTAATGAACTTGACCTAACCCAAACCAGATTATTTGGTTTGATGCCAAGAATTTTAACATATGGACTTTGAAGTCTGACCTCTAACGAGTTTCTAATATGTCAGCTCATGCTGTCCATCCAGATCATTTTCTAATGGTCCAAATCAACAGGATTTTTTTGCTTGTTTTAAACTGTATTGTATTTTCATGCTTTAAAGTGCCAGATCGCTAGATCAAGTTACAGATGTCACTCAGTGCAAAATCTACCTCTTACAGATGACAGTCACAATAAAAACACCTCTTCACACATACTGAAGAACAAATAGAAGCACAAATAAACCACAGTTCGAGGGAATTTAAGTCTTTTAGACCCCTCCTGATAAGAAACATCTGTGTAACATCAAAGAAATAGTTTTTGTTCAGTCAGTCTTTTGTATCATTCACAGCACAAACATACACAGAGAAGTAAACTTAACACTTCTAAGAAGATTTTTATTTTACAAATCCTGTGACTTGTCCTGCGTAATGTAGCACTCAAGGCAAGCAGTGTCACTGACAGTACTTCAGTTATTTTTATGCTACTGATTATCTTATCCCAGCTACCTGAGACCAGAATATTGGGGCTTGTATTCGTGCACATTTGTAAACAGCTCCCTGGCTAGTAAACAGTAGTTAACTGCTAATAGTACTAACATAGAAGACACAGAAAAGCTGTAGAAGAGAAAAAAGTTTGCCGTCTTTTCTGTTCTGTTTGGGACAGGCCATGTTTCAAGTCACTTTAGCAAGTATAATTTTAGATTAAATAGGATGGAAATTCACAGTCCTAAATCATCACTGAGTTCTCAGACATTTCAGCATGAACCAAGCTTTGCATTGCCATTATAGGATCATAGAATACTTCAGATTGGAAGGGACCCACACAAGGATCATTGAGAACAACTGGAAATCTGGAAAGCTTTGGTTTTTTGTTTGTACCACATTGCTTCACAGACCATCAAAAAAAAAAAATATTAGGGCACAGAGCATTTCCTTAAAGTGGCATAAGAAAACATAAATGGTTTGTCACGTTCATTGTTTTTTAAAACCACTTTCTGTTCCACCAAATCCATCAAACACTACTTTTTCAAAAACCATAGTGATATTGTTATTGTCTTACACCCTTGAAACAAAAAAATATTTCAGCAAGTGGTAAAATCTCACTGTGAAGAGCAAACAAACTATGGTTCACTTCTATCATTTCCCCATCTGTCTTAAAATTTATTGCAGGTTCTCCATTTTCAGTGATAAGACCTACACCTCCAATAGCTCACTGCTATAAAGCAAGGTTTCTGTTCAAGCAACTGCTTAGATAATCCATGTTCAGAAATTAGGTGGGACAGAAAACATGAAAACAAGAGGCAGGTTGACATGCAAGATAATGGCCTGATAGTACCTTCCTTCCCCCTTTCCACAACTGCTACCATTTTTCACACTTACTAGTCTTTTAAGCTATCCCTCTTAAACTGAAGAAGGAGGGATTCTGCTGCAAAACAGGGACAAGATCTGTGAAGAGCAATTAACAGATGGCAAAGGAGAGGAAAAGGAGAGATGCATAGAGTTCTGTGGAAGGAAACTTGTTTCAAAATTCCCTTTTCTTACTGAGATCTTTATGGCTCTTGCACTACAAGACTAAGTCCCCATCTTACCCACACAAGCACTGTACTTGCACTGGAGCTCTGTAACAGCATCTTCAGTATAAAAAAGTTACAGGAATGAAAGTACATCACATTTTAGTTCTTAATTAGAAAAGTGAACAGAAGTTTTTGCCTCTCCTTTGTCATAGAATAAAAATAAATACCCAAACTCCAGGTTCTGACCACCTTTACTGTTCTTCTTCTCATGCTAACTAGACAGTCATAAAATCTATGAAACCCTTTGAAGCTGACCTCCTTCATCACATTAAACTTGAAAGCCAAATGCTATGGAGACATTACAAAAGAAAAATCAGAGGTTTCTATTTCCTCATTCAAATGGATACCAAAAACAACATTGCTGATTCTAAACAATTACTAAAGTGAAAATTTAAAAAATTCCTGGCAATACTTGTCAGAAATCAAAAGCAGCTATAAGATCTCTGTATTGAGAAAACAAACAAACAAACAAACAAACAACAAAACAGATGTTAGAGCAGACAAAATATCCAGGGTTTAGGAAATGAGACACAGCAGGGATCAAAATATTTTAATCGGTCACTACTTATTTTCTGGTTTTTTTCATTTAAATAATGCATTCTGATATTTGCAATCTCCCTCCCTTTGCCTTGGTGCACACACAGACACATCAACTTTGTCTCCTTAATTAGCGCCTTTAAATGAATTTACAGAGGGACATTATACCAGCAACAACCCAGCTGCTAATACCAGAGACCTCAAATACATTTAGAAGGAACAGTTTGGACTTGCTAATTTATTTATTTTTACCAAAAGGAGTCTAGCACCAGCAGTTCCCCCTACTCAGGTTTTCCTTTTCTCAAGTGAACAAGTACATGGAAAGAAAGGAGACTGGAGAGAAGTGCAGTCTGAGTGGAGGACATGTAAGAAGTGGCTAGAGACTAATCAAAGGGTACAACTGTACTTATTTCAGTGATTTTCTGCGTCACTGTAGTCCTCTCCTCCCCTCTGATGCAGTATTAAAGCAGTTTCCCCATATTACTTTCTTCTTTGCACATAGCTGGCACCTCCTGTAACAAGTTCTATAGAATAAGATCTGAGTTACTGTACCAAGTGATTTTATTTCTATTAGAGAGGTATCATCTTCCAGTGGTACATATATGGCCACCAAAGAAGTACACGACATATGAAAGCAAGCAGTAGACTCTGATAAAACAGGAGTGGAAAAAAATCTATAGAAAAACATTCTCAGAAGAAGAATCCAATTAGCATTTTTTTTTCCCTTGTGATTAACCTAAGGAGAGCCAATTAAGCACCAGAAGTAAGAAAAATAATTTCACTTACTGGAATACCTATGTACTAAAGAAACATTTACTTCTGTCAGCAGAAGACTACAACCAATCAGATTTGCAAAAATAGGTTTGAATTCCAGCCCTTTTCCCCTTGAATAAGTCCAGTACACTTGTTGGAGCCTCTTGAGATACAGAGGTACATGGAACAAACTTTCCTGACATGTAATTAAATTAACTGAAATAAATTACAGCTTTAAAATCTTAATAAAATAAAATAAATCCCAAACTAAAACCATTTCTAGGGTTCCATTCTTTCTTTGTATCATCATCTGAGGGCCTTTCTCCTCTGAGCATCTGGGAGCCATCATGTCACGCTCTGCATATTAAATGTACATGAAGTTCTCTGCAGGCCTAATGAGTTACAACAGAGGTCACATTCTCCACTGCCCAAATGTAATTTGAACAATTCCTTCCAACAAGAATTGTGACACACCTGTGTATAAACATTTCTGACAGTAAAAATGACAGTAAATTTTGCCTTTTCTCTTCTTTTCTTCAGCAGAAAGATCCAGAAAGGCAATGAAGTTTCCCTTATCACTGCTAGTATCTGTGACTTTTTCACACTTACTGCTCCAAGTAAATTTTTCTGAGAAAGTTTCATATATTTTCATAGTAAAAAAATAAGATCTGATACATGAAATATATTTTGAGAGCTTGGAAACAATCCAGCTGCTTCCAAGTTATACCCTTAAAACTTGAGATAACAATAGGTTTCTCTAAACTATAAACAGTGTGTTGCTTTTCAAGTAACTATTTTTTTCTCTGCTATTACAGTGAAATTAAGATCATCCCTCATATTCCAGGGAAAAGAAGAAAACATATTCAAATATTGTTAGATGAAGTAAAACATTTCACATATGGATAAATGCTAGCTTTCTAGCATGGCAGGAAGACAAGCTGAACAGGATCATTTCTGCCAAAACCATTAGCAAATTGCCTTACGGTGATTGGCTTGGCTGCAAGTCTTAGGTTTTATGGGTTGGGGATTTTTTTTTCCTCCTCTGCTTTGTTTTGATTTTGACTTTCTTTGAGGATAGAGATATTGGGTAGGGGGAGGATCAGGGAGTTACATTAATCTACACATAGCTTGTAAGTTAAGTCATTTCTTCTGGATATTTTGCTACTTAAGTACATCTGGCTTTGTTTAATGTCAGTTTTTTAACTGAACCACATTTTTGCTGCAGTAATCTACAATACAGTAATGAAAAGCTTGAAGGAAGCAGAGGCTAAACACAATTCATCCATTTCTGCCCATCTCATACTGCTGCCACAGTCACTGATTGTGTAAAAGTGTTTTTGTCCCTTACTACTTTCCTGGAAACTGGCAAGACAGAAATATATTATAAACATGCATGCACATACATACACACACATTTTCACATCACCTATCTCTTTCTGGTTTTCAGCAAGTGCCCTATTTTTTGCTGCTTAAACAATTTTTCTGCATTCTCCACTATGTGACATCATTTGCCATTATGTATATCCCCTGCTGGAAAGCAGCCAGCTCAGACTGTTCTGAACCCCCTTTCTCCATCTCACCACAAACTCAGTTTCAAGCCCTTCCTTGAAACACTTAATCCTTCTGCTATTGTGAACTGAACATTAGGGAGGAATCTGAAGCCATGACAACAGCTTGCTTCTTGAAGACTTCTCTGGGCCACTCCAGAGGTGTCCCCACTGCCCAGGCCAAACAGTTCAGTGCACTCAATAACAGAGCTTCTCCTCTCTATGGGGCACAGGATTTAATGCCCTTCATTTAATGAGGGAAGCTCAAAGTGTCTGAAATCTGGGTTCACCTCTGGTAAATGCATGGATTTTCAGCAGTTTCTTTGGAGTTGGCCAAAGCTTCTAAAAGTTCCATCCATCTTTCCAATTTAGGTAAGAGAAATTGGTATTTCTGACATTGTAAATTCTGGAGAATGAAGATTGTTCAGAATTGTCTATTTGCAGCATTTTAATTCTTCTGTTTTGTCAATTTTCAAGTGGTTCGAACTGTAGAAATTTAATCACATTTAAACAGACCAAAAGCAATCCACAAAAATTCAGGCAAATGGCAGCTTAAAAATAATGATAATAAAAAGAAAAACGGCAAAAACATAACAAGGAAACCTGTCACCTCAGGTTCTAATTTCAGTGGCAGTATGATAATAGTCCAGACTATTGCACATTAACAGATGACAGGAAATTCTCGGATACACAACATGCAATTCAACGTGCAGAGTTTGCCAACACGTGGCTTCACCGAGACCCTTGGCCTTTCTGAAAGGATCACCTACGTATAAATCCCAAGTAATATCTAGGGTAAAAAATTAAGAATATGACAAAATACACACATCATCATGAATAGAGATCCAATTTTTTTTCTGATAAAAGCAGTCTTTGTCTAACCCATTGAATATTTAGGATAGTAGATGTTTTACTTCCCCTTTTCCCCCCACTGGCTAGAATAAAGCATTAAGTGGACAAGAGATTGTTTTTTTGTGAGAACTTTCATGGTTTTAGATCAATTAAACTCAGAATAGAGACTTTCATTTAGGTTCACGGGGTCACCAGCTTAAAGATTCTGCACCTAAATATGAGATTTCAGCTACTGAACTAACAAGACAACATACAGAGCCCTATCAGTCAGCATGAACATTCCTTTTAAAAGTCATGTTAAAACAAACACTCCTTCAGCAGCAGAGATAGGCAGAAAGCTGGGTATCCCAGGAATAATGACTTGGCATTTAAAACCAAACAGAAATGGAGAGGCAGTTCACTTTTTCGGAGCCTGACTCCTGGCACAGCACGAGTGAGGCATGCACAGAGTGTTCTGCAAACTCCACTGGCTGCCTGGATTGTTTGCTCTCTCTGCATAAGCAGCACTGAAACAAATGCTCAGGAAACACAAGGTACAGGGAGTTGGTCAGGGAGAGAGAAAAATCAGGATATGTAAACAAACTAATGAGATCAGTGCAAACAGCAATAGTGCACTGTGTCTCAAGAAGCTTGTAACCTATTTGGTCGTTTCAGGCTGCCCTTACAGCATCCCTGGTCTCGTCCTTCTCGCTGGGGCTTCTGGCACCTAAGCAGCACAAGTAGATGAAATATTTTCACCACAAAAACCCTCCTCCATAAATCCCATAAGTTAAAAAAATGCCAGCATTAAAAGTTGTCTGTTATACCATACAATTGCAAGCGCATCCTACAATCTTTGCAGTGTTTAGCAAACAAAACTTATAACATATTTTATATTTGTGGATGTGAAAAAGAACATGTTCCTTGACATTCCATCTCCTTTTCCCAAAACTAGGATACAGATGATAAGGGGTTTTGTGAATATTGCTTCATTACACAGTCTCTTGTCTTCACTGACAAGGACTTCACATAATACTTTATGAAGACGAGAGGACTGGGGAAAACTTCTTGCTACAGCAGGAATGGCATATCACTGAAGAAAAGGTCTTGAAGAAAAAAAAGAAGACAAAAAGTAAAAAACAAAACAAACCAATCAAACCAAACCCCACAGCCCACCAGACCTCAACAATGGGTGCTGTAGTTGTTCATACAGTTGTGCCATTTTCCCAGGGGACCCATCTGAAAGTAGCAAGATCATACTGTAAAACAGTAATTTTTTTCCTGTATACTTTGCCAGTGGACCATATGACACAATGAAGTAATAAATAGAGCCCATGGGACCAACAGCAGCCACAAAAGGGCTGCTGTCATTCTTCCCTGAGTAAGGGACATGACTAAGCCCATTCCACCCATCATCTCCACTTCTCCAGAGACACAAGGACAAAGATATGAAAGGTGCAACGACATCTACTGTTTCTAGTTAAAAGTGATTTTCTTTTCCCAAGAACAGGCACATCTACAGGCATAGAACAGTAATATTTCGGCTTACTATGGCAAAACTGAGGTTTACTTATATCCATGTTCATAATTATTAGAAGAAAAATAATTACAGATCTTTTTCTTGTGGTATTCAATCATGCTACCCATGGGAAAACATTTCCATTTGCAATATTTTGCTAATTTTGAATTTTAGTTTAAATTCTACTCCACATGCAGATACTCTCACTGTCACTCATACGAAAAAAACCCAACCAAATAATTAGCTACTGCATCTGAAACACCAGCCAGAAATTTATTTCAAAATATTAACGCTTTTAAATGATTTTTACTCTGCAAACTCAATTCTCTCTGAAACCAACTTCTTCACAAAAAAAACCTCTGCCTACACGTCTTTTTTTTTAATTAATTCATAAAAATTGTGTCTAAGTTGTCAATTTTGAGTGACCTGAACTTATTTACATGCACACAGCAAAGAGAGTGTTTATAATAGCTCAATACAGGCAGCCCCATGAAGCAAGCCAAGCATTCCTGCTGGTCTTACATATAATCAATGAGCCTGCAGTGCATTCACTGATGAATTGGACAATGAGACTGAGGGTCTGAGTCATATTCAATCAACTCCATTTCCAGCAGCCTGTCAGGGATGATGGCAGATCTATTTTGCAATGCTGTACACATCAACCCATTTGGGAGAATATGTTTTTTTGTGTGTGTATATAAACATGTGTACATATATAAAATAAGTGTGTGGTGCATATATAAAGATAAATTGATAGATTTGTTCAGGAGTACATTCAATGCAGCTCCTTGTTTGCCTTTTCTTAGCAACTGCATGTCCATCCAGAAGCCTTTTACCAGCAACAAGAAAATTAAAGTACAGAGAAGCACATTCATAAAGCTGTGGCCGTTCAGACTGAAGATAAAAACAGTACAAGAAGATGGTAGATGCTCAGCTAAAGAGATGTGTCTCAGGGGCAGACCTCTAAATGGTCCATTAGATAGGATGAGATAGGAAATCTAATTTACCAAAACGCAGGCGTGCTCATCAACGTTTCATGCTGTCAATATTCCATGCTAGCTTGCAGCCTTGATAGAGTTCCCATAGTAATGAGCCTGAGAGCTTGGGAAGGATTTGGCTATTCTGTAGCCAGTCACCCTTTGTCTCACCAGTGAATTAGAACTCCAGAATGTGCTCCACGCACTGGCAGAGCAAACAGCCCTTCAGGTGGCAGAGCTATGGCAACTGACCACTGATGTAAAATGCAGGAACAGTTCCAAGAAACAGACATTCACTAGATTTTCTGTGCTGTGTGGAAGAAAAAAGCATGAAAGCAATATTTATTTTTTTTTACCTTTCAAGTTCCAAATATGGCTTCATTTGGAAAATGGGCACTGCTTCGGAAGGAAGTAGGCTGCATTCTAAGAAACAAGCATTAGGAAAAGAAGTGCTCAAGTTTTCATTTTTTTAATTTGGGAATTTTTCCTCTCTTCCTCAATGATTCTTAAACTAAAGTTTTTGTTTCTTAAGCTTAAGCCCTCACCAGCTTCAGCTCAGATCTTTCTGCAGGTCTGCTTATCAGACTTCAGGATTCTGATTTCACACTGTTTAAGGCAGCATCCACTTCAGCAGAATATTTTGAGAAATATTTAACATAAATGTAAACAAATGCTTAGCAGAACAAAAGTACAAGCAAAACAAAAGAATAAATAAATAGAGCACACAGGGTACTGGAGTAACATGTGGTACAGTGACCAGCCCTATCTTTTGTTTCTGAAGGATATTTTTCCAGTTCCTTTTGGGAACCATAAGCATGTGCTTTTGTGGCCCGCATTAACAGCACACCGGTGCCAAAGTGGGAGAAAAACTCTTTCAGGAGCAAAATCTCACTTCTTCAATTCTACCTGCTCTGATGCACATGAAATTCCCTAGTGAATTCACATAACCCATTAATCCAGCAGTTAACTAACCCAAGGCCAAAAAAGTAGGTACTACAGGCAATGGAGGAGCACAGCCAGAAGCAGACACATGTAGTCATAAACTCTCATAACCAGTCATTCGTTTTTTACAGCCTGCTGTCCATAATCCTGTCTTATCTCATTTCCTAAGGCAAATCTGGAGAAAGAGGGTATCTGGATAATACTATTCTAGTCTTCTGGTTATCAGAATAGAATTCCTTTTC
This sequence comes from Aleadryas rufinucha, assembly GCA_013397815.1. Classification (NCBI taxonomy): domain Eukaryota; kingdom Metazoa; phylum Chordata; class Aves; order Passeriformes; genus Aleadryas; species Aleadryas rufinucha. Next base: position 364,504 of record VZTH01005098.1, read on the forward strand.
TCACTGTTATTTGATGGAGATGCCAATGATGGGCACGCTCCAGAGTGATTTTTCTTTATCCCACATGGGAATAAACAGCCCTGAAAAAAACCCTTTTGGGAAGAAGAAAGGGTAAAAAAAAAAAAAGCCTCTACCTGGAAAAATCCAAGGACTGGCCATTCTGATGCCAGATATCCAGGAAGTGGATGCAAATTGAATCTCCTGCACTCAGCAAAGAGAAGTTCGTGCCGTAGGAGATACTCAGCTGACAGCATCTGTAGGTGTTACCATGGGATTTTCCTGTGAGGAGCACCACTCATCAAGGTTCAGTGTAGGGTTGTTTTGAGGGTTTTTTTCACCTTCTGCATAACATCAGGTGTTAACTTGCAGGCCTGTTGCAGAAAAGCAACTTCTAAATTTGGTGCCACTCAACAGAAATCAGGCTTGGAGCAGAGGTGGTCCAGTGCCTTTTGACAACAAAGGTCCAACCATTATCAGTAAACGATAAGGAAGCAAATTATGGGATATTAAAGCAAAACTGAGGACCATAACACTACAAAATTATACACTGATTGTCCAAAGTGCTTCCAACAGCTACCGCAAATGGCTGATTTTAGCCTAATGTTACAGAGAGCTATAATATAATTTAAAATGCATATCCTGGTCAAACCTGTACAGGGAGTCATATTAGCTTTCACAGATGTGTTGAGAACCTGACATTGCTTGACAATTAACTTGAAATGAAAAAAAATAAAAACATTCTCGTGTCAACAAACTCCTTGAAGATTTGTACTTATTGTATCAAGACACCATTTTTTTCCAGTAAAGATAGCAATCAACTTGATATAAAATCTTAAAGAAAGCAGTAGCAATAAACTTAAGGTGTGAAATAAAAACCACCTGTGTTTCACACTTACTGAAAAGAATTAAAAAACATTTTCCCTCTACCTCTGACACTTTTGCAGGACTGGGTCAGTACAGAGCCTGTATTAAATGCTGTTAAATGTTCTTTAAGGAAGAACCTTATATGTTTCACCAGGATGCTGTGGTAACAGATCAGAAAGATGGCTATTTCAGCAATGACCTGCTCAACACTCTTGGGACAAGCAGCACACCTATCTGTATTCTCCTAATCACATTTTAGCTATGTAAAATGCTTCCACTTTACATTTTTTGAATCTAGCGCAGGTTTTTCACATTTCACTGGGGTAGATCAAGAGCTTATTAATGTAACAGAAAACTCAGATTCTGCATGCTGGAGAATATGCCAGAATATGCCATAGTATGTTATGAACAAAACAGTATTTCTTAATATGAAATCATAACCTTAAGTAAAAGGTGGGTTTTACTCTGTCTCATCCTGAAATTCACAGGAGTTTGAACAATCTTGAATTTTGCTGGTATTACCAAAGCCAATAGTATTTCATAAAAATAATATGCTTTTTAATGCCTCCTCACATCCAAGTAAAGCTCACACTATATTCTCTCTGGGAAACCAGCAAACAAGCCTTCAAATACAAAAACACTTCCTGTACTTCAGTTAGGGATAGCTCAGCAACAAAGTGGACACAGATTTTCCTAGGAGATATCTGTATAGTGGGGAGAGAATGGTTCATACTTATGATATTTCAAAGCAATGAAGCAAGAAGCATGAGCTACGGAAGGACAATTAAATAAGGCGGTAGCTAAGACACATTTCTGGGTAAGCCACAAAGAGAAAACAGTTAGGTCAGACAAATTGAATAAAGGTGGTAACAAGGAACTGTTTAGAAGCTACCTGAGGCAGTGAATAAGGTGTGGATTTCAACTTGAAAGGTTTATCTTCAAATAAAACTTTAGGGTATGTGCAATAAACATGAGGTTCTAATGTTGAAATCCATTCGAAAGGCATTTGAAAACATCTGATGTTCGTATTTCAGTTTTCAGCACGGCTCCAAAGCTTTGATCCTGCACTTTATCTTTACCTGTTCTTCACTGAGTTTGTAAGAGCACTCATTTTTCTAATGTACAGTTCTTTGCCTTCTTTCTTTCAGTGGGTAGCTGACTCCTGCACTTGGATTGAACCATTTCTTGTTATTGGCTGAGTAGAGTTTGCAGTTTGTTCTTTTCTGGCACAAAGCAGTGCATCTTGTGTATGTTCATTGGTATGCAAGCTACCCAAGCCTCATATATCCACCATCCTGCTTTTTTTTCCCCATTTTGGATTGTGTCATAGTTCAGTTAACACAGGTACTGCAAATTTGCTTCAGAATCATTAAAAAATTCACAGTCAAATTACCCCCAATAAATAAACACTGAAAACAATGTGCAAATAATTGAAATTGTATATAACTAGCCCTGAATTCCCAGTGTTCCTAAATACCTGGGATATTGTTTATTCATTTGGTGATCTACATGTCTAATTAGATTCTCTAGCCCTATACCCGTGGCTTGTTGGGGAATTGCTGGTTATGTAGGCAAACACAAAAATCTGCCATCATTCCCATCATATCTAGAATACGATATTCCATCATTTACAGTGAATGATGCCTCAAAATTAAAACCTGCCTTATGAATTTTCATTTCAGGGTATTTCCCTTTTCACCTCTTCTCCTTCCTTAATTACAGCTAAAGAAACAGATACATTTGATTTTTTTCAATAGCACAATGGTAAAATTAGTCAACTGAATGCTTCAGATTCTAGGGGTGAAAACTTATAATTATTTTTATTTCTCTGTCCATTTTTTACATGTGGGCTTTTTTCCTATTTGCATGTAAGTAGGAATAATTTGGTGTGAAATCTAGCATATTTCTAGTATTGCATCACATCAAGATTTTTTTTTTTACAGTTAGAACAGAATGTTTTTCATATTTTAATTGTTTTCTAGAAGGCATTTGTTATAATTTTCTCACCCCAATCAGCAACAGAAATACCACAATGCTATAATACTATAAACCAGTAATTCATCGTTTCCAAAAATAAAAATTATTAATTTTTCACACAATTAATTTTGCAGAATACACCTGGTTTGTTTAAGTCCAGAAACTGCAGCTACCACCTTTGTAAGAAGATAGTCTTGGACTAATTTTAGCAATCTTGCAACATACTTGATGTTAAAATGTGTTTGGATTGTTCTGCTACAGGAGGCAAAACGAGGCATTCTGTCCCTGTGAGAACTATGGACGTAGTAACCAATAGCTGTGGCACTATGAACGTCAGCTGCAGAATGAGAAAACCTGGGTGCTGCAAACATCACAGCCCCGGAGCTGGCATCCAGGGAAGTCTAAGGTGAAGGAAATGCAATGGATTTCACAGTTGTGTAGTCTCAAACACATTAATACTTTCAACTTCAGTAAGTGGAAACTTGCTGCCTATATCCACAAAAGCAGTGTGGTTTGGTTTGATTTGAAAATAACTCCCCTATTTCACATGATACCATGAAAGAACAAAGAGTCATCATGTGTCTCCTCATAACAGGGCAGAAATCTCCATAAAACCTAAACATTGCCCTTGTTTGATAAATGAGATCTCTGGATTAGCTGTCTACAGTTAGCACTGTCAATAGTCTATTTCTACATTTTTAAAGTATCCTTTTTCTTATGACAGGAAGTCACAGGAAGGAAAGATCCTAAAAAGAGATGCAAGAGATGTTATTAAACTCTCTGGCAGGCAAGCCTGATGTCCAATGGAAAAAGAAATGTCAAAGATTTTGTTGAGAGATATGTAACTAATCCTGTTTGTCACTACAGTAAGAGCAGAGAACCTTCACTAAGAACAGAAATTACTCCCCAGTCATTAGAGTAGAAAGCACACAAGGGTTTAATGGTGTCAAGGAGCTATTGGAGCCTGTCACACAAACAGATCCGATAGTAAATGATAGACATTTGATTTAACTACTCCATCTACTGGCAAATAATTATGCCCAGTGTGCAGAGATATAGGAGTTGCTTATATAAAGCTTTGTCTACAGAAAAGACTCAAAGAGGTATTTTTCTCTTCTTTGAAAAAGTATGAAATGCATTATCTTTAGTGTAATTCCTTTTTGGAAATGGAAAATTCCAGTTTCCATACGTTGTGGTTTATATTAATACCATGTCCCAAATGGCACAGTTCCAAGCTGAGTTTTACTTGAAGGGTGTGAAGATACTTTTTTTATCAGTATACCTCATAAACACATGAGATTTATATGACCTGTATCATGATATACTTAACTTTTATTTGTAGTCCCTCCAGTTGATTCTTACTTTGATTGCCTGAGAACACATTAAATCTTATGGCAGATTACACAAAGCTCCACCTGAACACTCTTCATCACAGCCAGTGTGTTAAGCCACAGCCACTTCACAAAGCACAGATTTTCGTTTCTTTTCTCTTACAGGCATTCCAGAGTAGCAGAGGTCTGCAGGAACATGTACCAAAGACCAGAGATCTACAAGACACAATCTGAACACAGGAACTGGAAACATGACTGCCTGTCTTTCCTTCAAATAACAGTCTCCTAATACTCCATCTTCTGCAAGATGTAACATCATCTCTGAAATCTCATCTTTCCTACCCTGAACATCTGGGCATTCATAATTTTACATGTGTTAGATTTTAACATAATGAGTATTACATAATGCCAATAAGTCTACAATGTCACATGCAATTAATAAAATTACCTATTTAGTCTTTTCTGTCTTTACTTTCTAAGAGTCCTTCTCGTTCCTAATTTTTAAGTTTTCTAATGTGAATTCAATGCAACAAAACAGGCAATTTCCTTCACTCCTAAGGAGTAATAAAATTTGTGAACCAGACCAAACCCTCCTCTACACCCCTTGCTAGCCTCCCAGGAAAATGTTGCCTGGGTACGGAGACCACAAACACTGTCATGCTCCTCTCAAAAGGTCCAGAAAAGGTTTGCCAAAGCTAGGGGAGCAGGTTTTGGGAGGAGAGGGGGTGACAGCTGAAGAAGTCATTGGTTGTGAAGTTAAAACCAACAGCCCACCTCACGACAACTGCTGGAAATGTGGGACAGCAGGTAATGATGGGCTTCTGCCATTTCTGGGAGGTTTCAGCCCTTGCAGAAGCGTGGCAATCGAGTACAAAGAATAATAGAATTAGCTTTTATCCTCTATATCATCTATAAAGACACTTCTGCAAGTCCTGGAGCTTCAGCTTAGATAACAGAATTAGACCTTATAAACACAAAACAAAATTCTATATCCACACACCACCATCTGCACCTTTTCCTATAGATTGGGTCCATGAAATCAAAGTTTCTAGTCACAAAAATTTTAATTTTTATCTTATTCACTGTCCAATTATTTTTCCCTAATGCTATTTACTATGGATAAGTACATCCTTGATAAGACAATTGCAATTTGGAACATATTCACTGTTGGGACAAAGGTGATAGATTACGACCAAGAAGCACCAACACAGTTATGTATTTTATTTCACAGATATGCTCAACACAAACAAAAAATATTGGTATGATAAGATTGAAATAGTACTAAGGGCAGGAATCTGATTCCCAAAATCCTTCCTATTTAAGTGAATCTGATGGCTTTTATGAGCGCTGTTGGACAAAGAATTACTAACAACGATGAACCCATATACTTCAGATAGCTTTGTCAGTAATTGCTTCATGAGGGTTTATAAGTTTGCAGTTTAACACCTTCTGTGGGATGATTGTGGAGGGTTTGATCTGTGTGTCAAATCTCTAGTTTTACTTTACACCTATAAGGGTCAAAAGAAACTCTGAGATACGTTCAGTTGCAATAGTAACTACTGGTGTGTTTTGCATAATGAAAGGTCTCACAATAAAAATTGGGATTTTTGTCTGGAAAAGGTGTTGTTGGTTTTTTTAGAAAAGTGAAAAAAAAAAATCTTGGAAACTCTGCTGGATGTTACCACAGGGGGAAAAAAATGTTGTATAATAAAATAACAAACTTTTCCCTTTCCCATAGCCTCGAGATACAGACAGGGAAGGTGGTGAAGCTCTCTCCTCCTCCTCCCCTCACAATGCGCCCAGAAGGGAGCTGTACGTTTATGTGGAAACTTCAGCTCTGCTCCCGATCTCTGCTTAGAGCATTACACTTATGTGCTAAGTTCAGTGTTTAAACAAAACACTGGTTTGATCCTTTAGCAAAAGCTATTTAACAGGATAAGAAAAAAGCATGTAGATTTTCAGTGATGATTTAAATAGCAGCATGTGTTTTCAATGTTTACTGTTCTGAGGAAAATTTTCGCACTGGAATATTGGCAGCTCAGGCTCTGACCTCAGGAACATCTCTTATGGTTTCAGAAGGCATCTCTGAACTTCTTGTGTTTAAACAACTAAGACAGAAATCTTGTCCATATTTCAGGTGTTTCCCACTGCTTTAAGAAGATGAGTGAAAGCCTGTTCCACTGAAATCAACAACAAATGTTTTAACAGGGATGGGACAGGGGTTTTGCTGAAATTCACTAAATTTTTCCTACCATCTGCAGCTCAGTGGTTATAAACATTAACTTCAAAAGGAGTACATTCAGATCCTCTAAGTTTAGTACAAAGGAGACAGACACCTAAGTGACTTCAGCATTTCAAAACAAATATCACCTGTTCTTCTCCTCTTCTATCACCTGTGTAGATTATAGACAACATTTTCCTCTAACTTCTGCAAAAAACTGATCAACCACATACTTCATCTCTCTGCTAATACATCAGATTTTAAGTGAAATTACAAAAACTACTTTGCCAAAGCATTAGCATTGTTAAATGAATCAGGTGAGAGTTCGTGGATCTATATTTTTTCCTAAATATATTCAGGCAAAATCTCTAACCACCCTGAACCTGGATTTGAACACAGATTCATTTTAATGGAGAATGCACACAGTTTGGACTGGTTTCCTTGTCAGGTGCCAGAGGACGTCCCTGATCTCTGACTGTGAACACAATCAAATCTTTGTGCACTCTGCCTTGGAGATTTCAGGCTGATTCTTTGTTCAGATCCAACAATTTTTCAGTAGTCTTCTCTTCCTGTGGTGGTCTCTGAAAATAATACTATTTAAAATTACACTGGTTTACCTCACCAAATGCCTCCAAGCAGTGGAAGCAATTGTCAACAAATACCATTGTTAATTAATTGGTAGAGGTGAAGGAAGGGTCTTGTTGAGATTTATATCAGACCCAGGAGTACATCTCCTCTTCAACCTTTATTTGTTTTTGTCAATATGTGTGTCTAAAATGTGCAAGTGTATAGCTTCCAGCTAGGGAAAAAAACTGTATAACATAATGTATTAACACATCACCTTTAGGAATTTTTAAAAATTTTATCAGGAAATCCTTACAGATTCCTGACAATCCCCTGCACTTGTGCATTATCTGTTACAAGTTAGCCTGTTGAACAGCACATAGAACTTGAGCTCCTAAAAAGGAGCTTTATAGAAGTCAAGAGTAACAGTTAAATACAAATTCTGCCATCCACACTGTGCATAACTATATAATGAATTACTATTAATTGTTAACACACAATCATCAGGTATTAACCTGATATTGCAAGAAAATTATCATATCTGGCAGAAATTAACCTTCTTAAATCACTCCAGTGAAAACTGGAGGGGCTGTACTGTGTCCTTACTTTTTTGCCATAGGTGGAGCAGCACTATATCCTTTGTACTTTGGGCCCACGTGCCTTTGGGTCAGGCCCCTGTTCCTACCTGCGTCAGTCTAAATGTGGCAAATGCAGGAACAAAGACTGCAAGAAATAAAAATAAAAACTATTTGTGTGTACTCATAGACCACTGACTACAATTACATCCATTTTTATGCATCCTGTTATTAACAGACAAAAAACATATTTAGAAAAAGGTGTTTTCCTCTGTTTTATTGCCATACACATGGTAAAAGAAATGTGAGAGGTATACCTCAATTTGGTACACGTTTATCTGGCTATTACTCTCAGACTCAGAGGCAGACAACCCTTTGACATTCCAATTTCATTGAGAGTTTAAAAAAGAGCAGAATTTTAAAGGAAATAAAATTATTTCACAATGAAAAAAACACTCAATATCTAGATATATTTGATAGCTTTTTTTTTTTTTACCTTTTTTGCAAGAGCTTAGGCATGTACAGAACACTACAGTAGGTGCTACGAATTTCAGCTAGTGCAAAACTAATTTTGGAGGCCAGAAAGAACTGTTTCAATTAGCTATTCTGCTCTCTCAAACAAATACAGCTTTCAACCAGTAGTTTCTATATCAAGATCAAACTTCAAATTGAACAGCATTTATCGCAGAAAGACAGTCAAGCTTTAAAGAATTCAGTAACATGTTGTAAAGGAAAAAAGAACCAAAACCACAACCAGAGGCACAAAACCAAAGGAGAGCTCTTACAGACCTCAGAACATGCAGTTCATTCCAGTACCCCCAAGGCAGCATTTACTTTTACCTGGGCAGTTTGGGGCTTATGCTTATCTAGTTGGTTCTTCAATTCCCTGTGGGATATTACTTCCACAATCACCACTCCTTAGTTTAGGAGACACATAGACGGGTTCTGAATAAACAGCTGAACATGACCTTTATCAATAGCATCAAACACATTCCTTTAGTGTGGATATAAAAAGAACACGTCCTTAAATTAAAATGTTAAGCGCTTTGGAGCCAAGTCTTTGGGTTTTAGTTATTCAGACATCCTTAAAATATTTAAATTGATGACATTTCTTATGAAAGACTAAGGTAGGCTGGACAGAACGGTGCATTTTTTCCCCTCATTTTGCACAAGACTTTGGTAAGTCATTTATTGTTGCAACTTAAAAGTAACTCTCGTTTAAAAATTAGAATGTGTCTGGACAAACAGTTCTGGATTTCTCATAAGGCAGTTCAAAGCCATCAAGATCTGAAATATCATCATTCCACACCGACTTCCTGATACTAGAAATCCATGATACTAGAAACATACACTACCATAAAAACCTATTTCCAAACCAAGTTGTCGCCTTATATTGTGAATTATTCAAATTTGTTTTGATATGCTTCATGACATTTTGCACATATATTAACCGCAGACAGTAGGCAACACTTGGTGGAGGGAAAGCTGAGGCAGAGTTCAGAAGGCATCGTGCCACTGCTGGCCCATGGAAGGATCTCAAATATGCCTCATTACCATACCTCATTTCCCCACTGGCGATAGTAATGCCTCATAAAGCGCAGCTTTCCAAGCAGAGAGGAAAAGAAAAAACAGCATCTGTTTTACCTTAAATATGGAAATTTTTCTTCCTGCCACTCAAGTAGACTCCAAATACACCTCTCCCTTTTCCCAGATAAAGGTTTTATCTATGAATTGCATCACTCAAATCCTGAGATTCGTCTTTTTGGCTTTTTCCTTCAGAGCAGCCCCAGACAAGCGGGAACATTACAACTTTCAAAGGGAATGTTTGTATTTTAAGCTCAGCTATATGCTACAATCTTTTTAGGTCAGGTCACTTCGAACAGGAGGTACGTATGGAGGGGGGAACAACAAACATTTTTTAACTGTCAGTTGGAACTGAAAGAAACAGCATGAAAAGAGGCAGCTTAGCGATTGGTTTTGAAGCAATGGCATTTGTCTGTGAGCACATAGCCTACGAAAGGCGACAGGTTCTAAAATAATGGCACTGTAGCAGGCACTGAAATGTAAAACATATGTCACACTTTTCCCTGCTCGCAGAGAGGTTTAAAATATTTATAATGCTGCACCTTTCCCTGAAAGCTTTCTGCAGCATTCCTGGGTTCACGGGTAGGTGAATCATCTCCCTAGAACTGCAAAGCTTATGCAGATTTGTTCCTCTGCATAAAAAGAAAGGAACAAAATTTAGGGTGCAACGGCATGGCTAAGCAGCAGTCCTCAAAGAGCTATTTTGTCAATATGCATTCATCCTGATGCAATGTTTGCTTCCTCAACAGGGTTTTTTGTTTTAAACTACTGTTTCATTCACAACACAAGCTGAGGCACTGATATTATTACTTCCTTATGCTAGAACTCCACAAATTTGTCAGGAAAGTGAGATCAAGGGCTTTAAATTAGGTAAAAAGGAACATGGAGCATCTCTGTGTGCCTGTGCATTCATTGTCAAGGACAAGCAGGTAGGTGATATGCTTTGTTTCTTCTTTAATGTTCTGTAGGGTGCATTTGATTAGCATTGGAGAGGAAATTATTTTTTAAGAGTAAAACTAAAAGGGACATAATCTACTTTTTCATCTAAGGAATTAGAGGGTCTTATGAACCATCTGCTCACAAGAGATTTGAACTGTGGACAAACACATCTCTCTAACCCCAAGCTGCAAGAAACTAAAGGGTTGGCCTCTATTCACCAAGCATGTAGAAAGGCTCAGATTTCCAAATTAAAAAGCTTTTTAGCAGCTGATGTAACAATATTTCAGTATCCAAAATTCCTGGAACTCAGTGAAACAGAGGCATGCGCAGAGTTTCATAGGAATACATGAAAAAGTTCCCTTTGAAACAAAATGAAGCAAACCCAATCAAACATGTGCATACTGCTAAAGACCTCTCTGAAACTAACATACTGTGAGTCAAGTCAAACTCCTGGAAAAACAAATGGTTGAAGGCCTGTTCTGGCCCCTCATTTGCACAGTGACTTGGAGGATGTATGGATCTCACTAATAAAGCACAAAACAATGTTTCTGTGATTCCTTGGTCTGTTTTGCCTTCCCTTACTAGCAAGGGCATTAGCAAAATTTGTAGAGGTTTCTTTAGAGTGGCACTAAAACACCTCTAGGTGTTACTGCATTTAGTTAGAACTGCAGCATTAGAAAGTAAGAGCAGATTTATGACTGAGATGAAACTCACAATTAATTTAAAAGAGATTGTAGCTGAGTATATCACATCCCATTTTATACAATTTTGCAGCTCTCTAGATGGCACAATATTTCCCAGATAGGCCAGAGAATGCAGCTGAAATAGAGCTTTGTGCTGCCACAGTAGACCAGGATATCAGCCATTCTCCCAAACTGAGGTGATACCACTTCAGTTCCCAGCCAGCCTCAGCAGTTTTCCCCTCACTTCCTTCCTGCCTGCAATCAAATAGTACTTCCACACTCTGAGACACCAAACAAGCAGTCAAAATAAGAATAAGAGAATGGAACAAAAGTGTGGCCCAGAATCTGGAACAAGGAATATTTTACTAACAGGAACAGGGGAAAAGCTCTAGGAAACTCTGGGTGAAGATTGGTTTGGACTATACACATTAGACTCAGAGATAAATGAGCAGTATTAACACAGATATTAAAAATACATTGCATATTTCTGTCTGAAAGCCATTGGAACGGGGTCCTGAGTAATTCCTCTTTAATTCTGTTTGGCAACTACTGCCAATGGGGTTGATTCCTCAGGTTTCATGAGCAAAGGTAGGATTACACACAGGTAAGGAAAATTGCATACAAAATGTAATCATTTCCAAAATAAAATGCACAGCAAGGAAGTAAACTATGAACTGAATGTCTTAGTGTAAGCTTGTATGTATGATGAATGAGAAAAAATTGAGTCACTCCCTTTGAAAAGCAAATTATGTGCACCAGGCCACTTATTAGGTACAGTTTTGTTCCTCGCACATTTGCAGGTGTTAGCCTGTAAAAAAGGGTAATGCCTTCCTCTTAAAATATCCTTGATTTGAAAAAGGGAAAAAACCAGTGTCATTGCTGTGCTCCCCCACACAAGAGGAAATGGGCAGAAAAGGAAGTTGCACAAATTTAAAAAACACTTCAAGCTTATTCACTGTATGAGCATAATTCAATACTGTTCTAGTCTGTGAATTTCTAGTGTATACAAACTTGAGGCCATGAACTGAAATTTCAACATTGCATATACTTCTGTGCAAAATTCTGACTGTTGAGACAGGTATGGGAACATGAGTATCAATGATATATGAAAACACTTGACAGGCATTTACACATACAAAAATATTCACTAAATTTTCTTCATCTGCTCTTTTCTTACTTCTGCCTAAATTCTACCAGGCTGGAAGTTAGAAAATGGATTCCAATAAAATTCATATATCCTACTGAATCCAATGTTAAGACTCTTCACAATTTCCAGAAAAACAGTTCCTCATAATAAAATTCTGATCTTTTAATCAGAAGACATTTTTGTGCACCACATTTTCTTGGGCCCCAGCAGTAGCAAAGTTACTGAAATATCACCAGAAAAGCATATTGAAAGATGAGCTGGGACACATTCAGTGAAGTATTTATCACAGTCAAGATTCCAAACGATTTTTAGCCCAGTGCAACTCACTTAAGTTTGTGTTAAACTTAGCCAAGCATCTAAAATGTTATGTATCAGAACAAAGCCTGTACAAATCTGCTCTTATGTGATGCTAATCATTATTCGAGAGCAATAGGCACTCCATACTCAGACACATGCTATTAGCAGCCTCTAGCTTTCTAATTGAAAAAAGCCCCAAAAAACAACAAAAACCCAACACTTTTCCCTGTTTCTTCATCCCAGTATGTTCCCCACTTTTTTATGTTTTTCACACAGCACTTGTATGAGCACCCATTTCCTCTTTTAAAATTATACTTTGCTTCATCTAAGAATCAAGTACTTGAAGATCATTTTAAGTATCTGTTTCTGTAATAACGTTTACTAAACCATTTCCTTCCCTCCACAGTGAATTACTTCTGGTGCATGGTAGCAATTTGGACAGCAGGCTATGCACACGAATTTTTGTAGATAATTAGCTGAGAGGATATTCAGCAGAAGTGGGTCATACTGTACTTGTTCACAGATGGTTCAATAGAATGGATTTCAGCACATCCACTTCTCTAAATACATAACATTTTGAAAGAGGAATGAAAATGGAATAATAAATAATTTTTAAGGTTTAGGAAATGCTAAAGAATATATCCTTTTAGTGTAGATAGATAATAGGTAGACAAAGGATTAGACATGTGCAGTGAATACACTGTTTTGTGAATCAGTAGACAAAGAGAGGTGCTTTTAGAAGAAACTCACCAAGCAAGAGGCAGAGCAACCACTGCACATACAGACTCTGCTGCCTTACAGTTGTCAGTGAAGTCTGACCAAAATTGTCATTTATCTATACACACATACTCAGCTACAAATCCTACCCACTTATTGGATAGCACCATGTTTAAGCAGTGCATTCATGGGGCACAGGCTGCACTCCGGCCTGAGAGGAAGCTGGTGCTTCCAGTGCCATTTCCTACTGCAGCAGGACTGCATCAGCAACCAACCCCCATCTGAAGTCCAACAAAGAGTCACTACAGATTCATTACAAATTCAAAAGCACAGCTCTTCATTTTTCTAGGACAGCTCCATAGGTGGATAAAACACCCTACAGAGCCCAGTGGCAAACAGCACAAAGATACCAGCAGAGAAGATACAAAAAACCGAGCTACTAAATCCTTCAAGAGCCACTGCCAGTCTTTAAAACCACCAGTGGAAATTCAAGGACTTGACAATACTTTGTAATCCAATCTCATTAGTAACTTGTTGTTTCTCCACAAATGTGATTGTATCAGTGGCATTGAAAGATGGAGAAACCTTTCTGTGGCGTTTGTTGTAGAAATGTAGTAATCCTATTTTCTCCTAGCAACAAGCAGCTGGCATAAAATTATCACTGAACAAGATTTACTTCCAGACCACGAGACACCCCATAAACTGTAGTCTGACTGTGCCCTCAGAGTATTACAGTGGTCACTGACATTCATTCTGTAGTTTTCCTGTTGCAGAGCTCAGACTGTTTTGAAGACTGTTTGCAGAGCACATACTGTAGAGAGAAATCAGTGATGTTATCAAATTTTCCAAAACATGCAACTGAACAGATACCCTATCATTACGGGAACATGAGAACTCAAACGTTAGTGTCAGGTATTAAATAACTTTTTGCCCTAAAAGATACACCTCTAACAAAGGTTTGTTACAAAGAAAGGAAGGTTGGGACAATTTACCTTTTTTATATTTATGTGCACAAACACGACAGAATTCTCTTGCTTGATGGTGGCTCTCAAAATGTTGATGTACTTATCAAAAAGTACCCCCCAAAAACTTACATATTTACAAAATGCTGAATATAATTTGTCTGTAGTATCACTTATAGAGTATTACACAAGTAGTGAACACAGTCACAGACATTAGATTTTGCCCAATATGAATTACAAAGGTGGTCCAACTATTCAAATAAATAATCAACAAATAATTTAGCTATCTGCATTAACTGCCATGAAGTCCTTCATCATTATGCTCAGTTATTTTTTCACTGTACCTTTCCTGGTTAAAGAGCAGTGTTACATGGTAGCTACCTTACATCCCATACAGAGTTTTATCCCACACAACACCCTGTCAGATGAACTTTCTGTAGTAGGACAATATATTCTTCTCAGGTACATGTAATGTCAAAAATTATTGTGTGAGGTGGGACTGAGCACTTCCATAATGTCTGCATTAAGAAGTTACAACTTCACTGTTTGACATATCATTTGACTGTTCTTACGGTGAAACTTATAATAATTTACCCTCTCCAACATAACTGTTAAAAGACAAAAGATTGAAACACATAGGGAGGGAGGAGAGAGGAAATGTGCCTTCCAGATCAGCAATTTCAATTCCAGGAAAACAAGACTGAGCTTTAGAGCTGCACACAGAGTGAAGCACTTAAAAATCTACAAAGCAGTGCTTTAACAAACCACTAACTAAAAGAAGGCATTTGATTATATAAAATTACTAAGCAGATGCCAAGAATGCTGTTATGGTTTCCAATCATTTACTGCCTAAACTTCACTCCAAACACTCTCCTAAGCAGCTCCAAAATCTAGCCAGCATGGAGGCTGGGAAAAAGTCTGAGGAAGTGAGGGGACATGACATGACACCAAACAAAAGCCACCACACCCAACTTACTGTCTCTTTCCAGTATTTTCCACTCTTACATACCAAGAAACAAGATATTTTAGCAACTCAAAGAACCAGCACCTAAATCAGAAAGGACTGGTTCAAGAAGGTAGGAATTAATTAAACTTAATCTGTCACTTAAGTTTAAAAAGGGAGGGCAGCAAATTAACAAAAAAAGTAACAGGCTTACAATCCCTTGAAGAGTTTGACTGTTAAACTTACTGATAATGCTTAAAATTCACCAGTCACTCATTTATACAAATGTTAGCAGAACATGGATAAGAATCTAAGATTTAAATAAAATCATCTTTCAGTGAAACATCAATCCATAATCACCTATAATTGTTTCAAATATTACACTCTAAATTGTTTTAGAGATAGCTAAGATGCAATAAGGCTGACAGTTTGCAAAACAAATGATCAGTGTATGCATTAGGCCTGGAAGTTGTTACTTGCAGTATAAAATATACATGAAAGCAGGAAGAATTTAGTCATTCACCACTGCATAATTCACAGCATTTTTCTGCCTTTTTTTGTCCTAGTGTGTATCCTGTATAAGACCTTGCATAATTACATACATAGTACAACATGATGAAGCTGCTATTCTGAATTACAGGTTGGTGCACTGTGTATAGGTACTTGATAAATAGAAACAGCCATAGTAAGCCACAATCAGTACAAAGAATATCTGAGGGTGAATACAGTATGTTACACCTCATGGAAGACTAAATGTCTGCAGTCACATTCTCATTCCCCTAGGAAAAACAGGTCTTTCATGGACTGCTCTTTCCCAAGTAGTCATTTGAGCTTAATTTTCAAAAGGCATTAGCCAAAACTTTGCTGAATTGGGCTATTCCGCTTGGGTGCACATAAAAAATGTGATAGAACGTTGTCTATTTTCTTCCAGAAAACATCTACCTGACTCATTCTAACAATGTCCCTGGACAGTAATTCAGAGTTTAGTGAATGTATTCCATCTTACATCAAACCATTAGGAATAAAGACACATGCTGTTTGCAGTTTAATTCTGACTCATCTCACTTCTACTTTTTGCAACCCTTCACACTTCATCTTGGCAACCAAATAACAGGAAGCATATACAACTAGATGTAAAGTGCGAACCGGTATTTTTTAAACACTGTCCCTCGTTCTCACACAGATAGGGGAAGAGAAGCGTCCTTCTTTCAGTTTTATTCCTTTATGCAAGAAGAATGGAACCTATTATGAAGTTAAAGAGAACAAATGGAGAACCTGATTAAATGATTTGCAGCTTGCATGATGTACAGAATCAACTCACTATTGCTTAAAAGTAATCAAGTCAAGCAGTGGGAACAAATTTTACTTAAAAGCATTTCATGGTCTTACAAGTGGTAACATCTGACAGACAGTGAAGAGATTCAATCCAAACTGGCCAGGATTACTTAGAGCTCAGAAGCCTCAGCTCTCTCATGGGTCAGAAAGAAAATTCCTCTATATTATGAGATGCTTTAAAGCAGTGCAAGAATTATGCCAAGGGAACAGAAAGCAGGACGGAAGATTATCTCAGTTTGTGTTCACAAATAGGAAGGGACTGAAGTTATTCCAAAGGGGCTCTGTAAAAGTACGTGGAAGTATTCTATTTTTTCACAGCTAGTCCTCACTCCCCTGTGTCCATTATACATGGAGTGCACAGGTTACGAGCCCCACCAATGCTCAGAGAACAGAGAGTGCTCACTGCTGCTGCTGCTCCATGACGATGCCATTCGGTGTGCACGACTGCACACCCGATTTCTTATTTAATGCTTCCCTGTTCTTTCAGCTCTGCTGCTGTGGGCTGCTGCTGAGTGATGTCAACTACCTGGAGTGAATTCCATCACAAATAACCTATTCTCCTGTTGCTTAATGCAAAGCCAACAAAAATGCAAACAGTTGATTTCCCACTGTACTCAGCTGCTGTTCTGGGGAGCAGTATGAGTATACCAGCTCACTTCCAAAAGGATAAGAACTCCCATTGCCAGAGTTTTCTAAGGCTTTAGGGATCCACTGAAGTAAAGGGAGATGGAAAAGGAGAAAAGATTAATGGAATGATATATTTCCTTACAGTTTTATGCCTTTCAAGAACAGTAGAAAGTATCGTGTCTTGAACTGACCCAATTAATGAAAGGCCATTATATTTCTACTCATGCTTTGTTAGCTTATCTTCCAATTTTGATACAAGAATCCATCAATTCTCATGGTATTCTATTCAAAGGGATAATCACATAATCTGAATGACAGATAAGCATGGATCTCTATAGTCTATGTATACAAGCCAGCTCTAACACAGACCTCTCTCTGTGTTAGCCATTATTTCTACAACGCCTTGAATACATTTCATAACCTGCTACAGGGTGCCTCTGTATTCTATCAACTGCCCATTACAGCACAGATGTAGCCAGGCACCTAACCAGAGGCACAGAGGAAGAATTGTTAATTGCTGAACTACAGGAGACACCAAAAAATAAATGCCACCTGCTACCCACCATGTCCACTGAAGTGCCGTGCAGTGATAGCAGTCTACTTCGAATTCCTTTTCCTAATTTCTCTGCCTGATTTTCACACAGCAGCTACTTCAGGAATGGTCTGCTACACTCAGTGTAGATTTGCTGTATGAAGACACTGAAAGCAACTTTATTTAAAATTAACTCATTGATGCCTGTAATTAAATTTCAAAGCTGCAATTTAAATATAGGAAATCACACGCAAAACTATTATAGATGGATGACTTGGAAAAGCTCCAACACTTAATGCCTGCAAAAAAGTTTGCCTTCACACATAGGGGTGATTCACACAGAAGACAGGTGTCAATGGATATATGTAACTTGTACCGTTACAGAATGAATCAATTCATCTTGTTTCTCTAGGTTTGCAACAAGATGCTCTTTTACCTCAGAGTAGTGGGATTTCCACAACATTTCTAGGATATGCTGCTTCCATCTCCAATTTCCTCACTGGAACCGCACGCTGCCAGGTGCACAGCAGACACACTACTCAGCATCTTCAGGTAGTATCGAAGGTGCTACTTCTCGTACTCTGCATTTTCCCCCAGATTTCTTGGTGCAAGGTAGAACCATTTAAATGGAAAGCAGGACAATAGTAAAAACCAGCATGTTAAAATTTAGCTCAGTTTTAGCACACACTTAATAGTGCTACTGATTTGAGAAGAACTGTTGACAATATTATTCTGAAAAATACGAATAGCTTCACTATTTAACACATCATCTCCTTAAGTAATATTTACCTTGTTGTTTCATGGTACAAAAATATAACTGTTTATTTGAGCAAGGTCCTGGAAAGACAAAAGCTGCTGAGGATTGTTTATTAATGGTTAAAACCCCCGAATCACTGCACATCTGCTTCAGTCATACTCAGAGTCCCTAACTGACTGCTGCACTGAATTTACTGCAGTGTAATATCTGATCTGAAAATTGCTTTGTAACAATGTAAATGCATTTATGCTTCAAAAGGAAAGCACAGTATTTTAAATTTTTTTTTTGCTGTTAAAAAAACCCAAAGGAAAACAGGAAGTCCAAGAGACAGATTTGATTATAGTCAGGAAGAACAAATACACAGTCCTTGATTATCATGAAAACAACTCCACAGGCCCGTGACAACTTTGACTTAAAAGTAGTAGTTTAAACCAGCAGCAAGCAAAAGACACTGGTACATTAAAATGCATTGACAGTAATCTGATTTTAGCTAAGTAAACAAGGTAGCAAGGATTGGGTTGGTTTTTTGTATTTGTTTTTGTTTGTTTGTTTGTTTTGTTGTTGTTGTTGTTTTATTTTTGTTTCAAGAAAATATTTACTGTGCACAAAGAATGAATTTAATCTTAATTAACATGTACAAAATTGAAATTGCTATTGGATCTTTTCTTAAACATTTTATATCAATAATGAAAAAGGCAAATACACACCTTTTATAAGCACTGCCTTTATGGAACAGAGTTCAAATGGAAGAGAGAAAGGAATTGGAGGAAAGACATTTCAATCTCTTTCAAAAGCACAGGAAATTAATGAGAAAAACCTGGATGCTCACGCATTCCAGCAATTAAAAGACACCATGATTAGGAGTTATTTCTCTGACTCACAGCTGTGGAAGAGCTTGGCAGAATTATGCTGAAATTATTAAAAAATAACTTAGATTAAAAATAAGTCTATGTCCAAGAAGAAGGTTTGCAAAAAGATTGCAAATATCACTTAGGTTTATTCAAAGTGATTGGTGAAGACTTTCCTCATTTTTCCCCATTAATCTTTCCATATCCTCAGGATTAAAAACACTCAGAGAAAAATGCAGCATCACATAGTAGGAGTACCAGAGGGGACTGAACTCAGAGCTGTCTAGATTCACCCATCAAGTGGCAGATAGATAAAAAACCAAGGAAAGACTATTTTGCTTTCTGAGCAGCTTCATGGCCTGGGATTGTTATTGCAACAGCAAGTTTAGTTTTGCAGGTCCTAGAATGAAATTGCTGCAAACAGTGTGATATGACGGTCTTCAAAGCCATCCCAGGCTACTGTGTCTCTTGGTCAGACTCAAAAGTCCAGCAAAACTGAGCAGGAATCTGCTGCTGCTCTCATACCAAGTTTTCTGCCCTTCTAATTGTATGTGGCTCATATTCTGAATTTTTTGTGCCACAACAACAACTGCAAATTTTAAAATTGGCAAGAAGAATTACAAGCGTTCTGTTCATTGTAAAGACAAGCATAAAACAGTCCAAAGTAGTTTTTGAACTCAAATGGAAAACATCTGATCATCCTCCTCCCTGTACACACTTTTCCCCTCAACGTGCATCACGTGGAAAAAAAAATTGGGAAAATTTAATCCTCACTTGAGGTGTTTTTCCTTAGCATTAGTAAAGGTAGAATTGCTGCAACAAGCTCTGAAAAAAACCCCCACAAATTAATGCAAATATGTTTCAATCCATAAAAACATCATCTAGATAATTTCTGCAATATTTCTTCCTTCTTTCATCTCTAAGCTTTTTTTGGTTTTTAACATCTCCTGCTTCAACTTATTTATTCCACCAGGAACCACAGTAGAAGCTTGGATAGCTAAAAAGCAAGGAACAAGTCTTCACATTGCTCAGGTCCAGTTTAGGGCAGAAGGCACATGGAAGCCCTGCTGGCACGTCAGCTAACAGGCTAAACCCTCAGTTTCATCAAGCAGAAAACATAGCGCCTGCAAAACTTAAAGCAGCTTTAGAATGATAGCTGCATGCACACTCACACAAAACACCATTCATAAGCCCAGAGCAGAGCTGCAAAGGCAAGAACTTCAGCATCACATTTCATGATAGTAGCACTGCTCACTTAAGAACTGCCTGCAAAAGATTTACCACCATTTTTCTGAAGAAAAAAGTGCTGCTAAATCTAGAGGACAGAAACAGCTACAGGAGAACAGAGATTTGTTTCAATCACTTATTTTTTCATCCATGTGTAAAAAGCATGGCTACAGTTACCCACAAGAATCAAAACCAATACCAACTGTTAATGAACCCAATAAGCAACTGCTCAAAAGACACAAAGTTACCTCGGGCAAACTGCCTTATATCTTGCACCTTCTTGGGCTACAGCTAGAGCCAACCAAGGCTCACATATAGGAATTAGTGGGAGTTACTCTTGGATATAGCCAGATGGCAGAAGACCAAAGGCCAAGATAATTTGGCTAGAAATGAAACCTCTAACATTCATTTTGGAAGTATCATTCAGCATTTTCTGCCTCCCTTAACAAACTGAACAGCAATCCTGCAGCAGAGTGTGATGCTCCGACTGCCACTGGCTTCACAGGGAGTGCCAGCACACATGCAGCTGGAAACTCAGGATTGGAGGACCTACAACCAAACCACAGATGACAAGAAAAGAAACCACTGACTTCAAAGGATCATCATACCAGAGTGAAGGAGTGAGCAATGGTGCTTCCTACAGAGATCGAGGGATTTTCTCAGAATCCATGCAATGTGCAGTAGGCTGCCAAACTCGAAGCATACAAAGAAAACTCTAAATTAAATAACTATACAAACATTCAGCAACACAGCACACATGGTGAATTGTGTGAGCCTGTACACCAAGAGGTCAGTATTAAATATATGAAAAGTATACAAATGTTACAAAATAAAATCTGTTTTGATCTGCTACACACATGCAGTAAGACCTCCTTGAAATCTCTTATATGGTGCAATATATATGAAATGTACATTGCATCGCCCAAGTTGCTTTTCTCAAATATTTGAAGTTTTGCCTGAATGGCAATATTCCTGATGTAGAAATTTGGGCTAAGAAACCACAGATCTGTACATCCAGACACACTGTTTTTAGGATTGCCTTAGCACACATTAAGAATTTTTAAAACTCGGGAGAACTGGTCTAATGAGGGATTCGTTCAAACTATGCAGTGGCCACAGCTAGTCTTCCATGTACAAAGTGTGAGCCCTGTAAAGCAATAAAATTAAATGTCTCACAATATTGAGTAGGACCTATCCAGAATGCACCCAGATCTGCCCTGGCTAAGTCACAAGCTTTGGCTGTGGATCTGAATGCAGGATGGATAGATATGGGCCTAAGGTATCAGTCTAAGACACAAACTGGTCTTACTCCCTGTAAGACACAGTTGGTCAGAAATATCTGATTTACATATAGCCCAAAACATCCTGTCAAATCACAGCACTGTCAATTATTCTTTCCATCAAATCCTTCTTTTAAAGGCATAAGGACAATTATAAATCTCTTCTGCTGATATTCCTAATTAAATCATGTCCATATTATTATGCAGGTTTGGATTTGCTTTCTTATCTTGTTTTATGAGATTGGTTTTATCTTTGGCCTAGAACTTATGGAAATACATTTATCTGGGTATTCTCTCAAGCAGCTCTAAAATGGCACAGTTAGTTATAAACACATATTAAAATGGTAAGTAAAGGCAGGTGGTTATACCAATTGCAGTTAATCTGTGCTGATGTAGACAAGCTACAACTGACTCTGCATATGTATATATACACATCAATCACACGATTTTTCTTAATCTACAATTTAATTCCTATTTTATTTCTACCTGTTTATTACTCTCTTGTTAGAAGTGTAGTATTGGTCAACACTTAGAATATTAAAACTACAGTGATGAAGGATTTTAGTATCTGGAATGAAAAGTGGCATTGCTGTAAACCTATTTTGTAATTTAAACTTAACAATAAAAGTTATAAGACCACACACTCCTTTGCTCTGCCTTTTGGGAAATCACTGGTTTATATTACCATACTGGGCACTTAATTCATACTTGTGATCTCAGTTAAACAAGAGGCAGACACCGTAGAGTGCTAAATACAATGGCATGCACATTATTTTTTAATTGTCTTTGTAGGGTTCAATCTCTTGACTGTTACTGGGGTCCCTGAGCCAAGTAGCATTCCTGAGCTTAGAAAGACTTTCCAGATTAAAGAAAACAAAAATCTCTTGCATGGCTGGGAGAATACATAGTCCGGGGAGAAGGAAGGGAAAGGGAAATCATCTACAATTTAGAGCTGATTTATTTACCACAGGGAAAACAGATAGAGGATATGAGACTTTCAGTTCTAATTCACTTTGTATATGCAAATCTATTTGAAATACGGCCTGATGTGCTATCAAGGAGTCCATTTCCCCCTCTGCCTTGCTCCTCCCTGCATAAAGCCACCCCTGTCATGCTGTGCACTCTGTGGGTTTCTTCAGCCCTCTGGCCCTACCTGGAAATGTTGCTTCTGTTTAAAAACATTCCAAACCACCTTTCTACACCATTCACCTCTCAGGAAACAGGTGGGCAGAATCAAGACGTTCTCAGCAGGAACTAGGCCCTTCCTTTATTTGGAGAAAGTAACATTAAACAGGCAAACCCTGCAATCACAGCCCTGTTTTGCAATGAAATAGCAACTTTTGCTGCCAGTTTGGGGTCAGAGGGTGGGAGTCAGGATGCCTGACTGGAAAGGGTGAAAAGAAACAAACCCTATGTAGATTACGGGTGTGCACACACACACTGGGAAACAACAACAACAAAAAATTGTACTGTGGATAGTTGCAACAACAGCCCCACATGACTCAGCCCCACACTGTTAACTCTGAGCCTCAGAGAAGGCTCATGCTGGACTTCATTCCCAACATTTTCTTGCCTTTCTGGAGATCACCCCCATCTGAAAGGATTATAATTATGATGCAAAATATCACACACTTTACCTAAACACTGTACATATGTAGCTTTATTTATCTTCACCCTCCTGTTACACATGCCCAATTAGTTACAGCAGGCATGCCAGTACAACAGGAATGTTTCCTATGCAGTTTCATTTGCTAAATAACCTTTGTGACAGTTTCTTAGCAAGAACTGCAGCAGAGAGGTTAACATATGTTAAGAATACATACAGCATGCATTCATAGTTAGAATGCAAGTAAATAGGAAACATCACAGCAGTAGCAGTCCCCATGCCCATGATCCAAGTGAGTTTGTTTCAGAAGCTCAAGTCAGATTTCAGCAGCAGAATTTGCCACTACAAAAACAGATCTTTGTCCACAAATTTACATTCAACAAGTTTGCTCATTAGTGATCCCAATCCATAACCAGCCTCCTATTTCAGAGACAGCGGTCTGAAAGGTAAAATTACAGGCTGGGAGATGTAAAAATGAACTCTGCTTAGAGCACAGGACTAAAAGAAAAAATCCTTTAAAACATAAGATCTGGAACTGCACAAACCATAAAGGCCTTCAGTTCATCAGGATACATAAAAAGATACCATTTGCTTAGAAATTGCTTCTCTGTTACCATCAGGAACAGCAATGTTCAAGGTTTTTCTCCTATTCTTGTCACAGCCACATCCTTTCTTTTTCCACACTGGAAAATGCTCAGGTTGTCCTTCCCCACTGGCAGGGCAGTACACAAGTGTCACTGTGTACCATTTCCACTGTCAGAAAGGGTGAAAGGCTTAAGAGTGGAGGTTTCTTAGAGGCTGGAAAAGTTTCTCTGTCCCCTGAGAGCTGCCTGGAAGAAAGACAGCTAGGTGAAATGTGTGAGGAGGGGAGCCCCTGGTCTCATATGAGGTGTTCAGAATTATCTCTTTATTCTTGTCATTATAAAACTGTTGGAACTACCACAACCTTCCCCACACTCTTATACAGAGAAACCCTGACAGTGCCTTCCTTACCAGCATCATGCAAACTACCTTAACTCCTCCAAGATCCCCTTTCTCTTGGCTGCTGCAGCAACAGACCCTCTCCTTCCAACTCCTCACCTGTAACCCAAATCCCTATGGACTCATTCCTGATCAGTGACTCCAGTCATTGTTTGCTCTGTCCATCCATTGCACTTATGCCACAGATGTGCATTTTATCACCCTAGGGGCAGTAAGCCTTGAGCTGATTGTGGTCCCAGGTTCAGTCCTTTGCGATGGGACTCCTGAGTTGAGACCCAACACATTTCTGTCAGGAAATGACAGCTGTAAGTGATCCTACTTAAGCCAAAGTGAATATAAAAATTACAAACCATACATATTTCAAGTCTGCTACTCTGCATTCTTGGAATACTTACATGTCATAATTTGTCACCCAACTGGGCTACACACTGTGTCACAAGAAAAAAAATTAAATTATTACTGCTAGCATAGCAGAGTGAAATTTTCTTAAGCATCACAGAAAAAAAAAAAGCTAACTTAAGGAAGAATTTGAAGGAGACAAGAAGATACTAGAAGAAAACTAGAAGATGCTTACCAGAAAACACAACAAGTGAATGATAACGGATGCCATAAGAGGCCAATTAGAGGCCAGTCTTAAAAATCTCAACACAAGAAGAGAATGGTAGGTTAAGCAGGGACTGAATGTGAAGAGTCTTTGAAACCAAGACAAGTGCCCTTTTTGTGGTACAGACATTTTTCCCATGCTGTCATTTTTGCATGTTTCATAAAACCTGGAACTTTTACTTTAGCAATAAAGCAAACTTAAAGAAAGCCCAGGACTGTTTGCTGGCCCTAAGCAAGACATGTACATGGATAGTGCCCAAGATGCAGGGCTTTCCTGGACCAATCCAACAGCCTGTGCACAGGGCATTCAGCATTTTCCATGCAGCTTTTTATTTAAGTTGGGGCTTACATCTAGTTAACAGGTAATTAATTTGTAATGAAAAATTACCACAGAGAACTTCTAAGGCTGAAAAAGAGAGATAGAATCTGAATGTAGCCACACAAGCATGTTACAGGATAGTATTTGTGAGGATCATGTGTAAAAACACACACGGGATACTTCATCAGAAAAATCCCCAATGTTAACTAAAAGATCATATAAAGGAGTGTTCCTTAATCATTACAGACTTGTGCTTTATTCTATATTTCATATTGGAAGTGTAGTCTAGACAAATTGATTTCTTGTCATTACCCATGCAATCATAGAAAAAAATTGATCTCTTGAGAAAGTTCTGGGCCAAGTTCGGATTTTCCTGGGCTACTCTGGAAAATCTAGTGTCTTTTGCAAAAACATCAGGAAATGAGCAGAAAATTAATCATGACAGAGATCTGCTCTTAATGTTTTCCAGAGTTTTCAGTTTTATGATGGCATAACTCTGGCATTTGGAATGAAAATTGGCTATTTCCACAGCCTTTCTCCATGAGTTGACTGCTAACTTCCTCAAGGAAAAAATAAACCAGACCTTGATCAGAATATTGTAAAAATCCCACCAAGAGAATCCTTCCTTCTCAATCACTGTTTGAGGCTACAGACACATGTACATTTTATGCTGGCATAAACCAGCACCCATTACTATTAAGAATGCTGCTGTTCACCCCATTAAGCATTCCAACCTACACATTACTGCCAGTCTTTGAGCAGTCAACCTGTGAACTGGATTGGAGCTAAAGCTGCATACACTTTTGGAAAAGGAAGGAGTTGAGATGATTTTTGTATTGCTGTCATTCCCTGTATGGCCTCACGCCCAAAGCCTGCTCACTCAGCCTGTTTAGACATCGCAGAGGTGGGTGGGAATGACAAGAGTTAAGAAGCTTTCTTCTCACAATACATTTGCTCAGACTTTTGGAGATTTTGGGGATGTGCATAGACCTCAACATCACCCAAAACACAGATGCAGGTATTTCCTAAGAGATATCTGACTTTGCTACCTAAGAGCTAGTTGAGTTATGATTACAGATAACTTGATTTTTTTATGACCTGGTTATAAGAGTTATAAGAGTGTCACACAGCAGGTCATACAATTGTAGCCCCCACAGAGCTGTTTCCTTACTTGCCCAGCTCCAGGGAAAATCTTGTCCCCTTTGCCCAGTCTCCTTCCTTTTTTCTTTTTGTTCCTTTATCAGTCATTCCCTCTGCTTCTCTTACACAGCTAATAATTTTGTTTTGCCCTCTTTCTGAAAGCTAAATTTGTTAATTTTTGTTTTTTCTTTCTCCAGTGTCTGTTAGTTTGCTTCACCATCCATGTAAGTTCCTTCTAGTATTTATTTTACCCTCCTTTAAACTCTCAGATGCACTTGTGTTTGTTGCTCCCTATTCCCCTGATCTTCTGCTCCAGCTTTCCTTTACAAACTTGTCCCTTGCTGCTTTTTTCATTAACTACCACATAAACAAGTAGTCTGCAAACAGAATGTTCTGTGGTATTTTCCTGGAAATATTATATCATCTATTCTCAGTATGGAGGGCTGATGCCAAAAAATGAAATAGCTCTACCAGAATGGACAAAAAACCATTTTGCTGATAAGTTCAGACACAGCAGAAGAGACAAACTCCCAAGTGACTACAACCTCCCCTCAGGTATTTCTAGGGAGAAATGAGGACCCCCCTGCTAAGCCTCCTCTTCTCCAGACTAAACCACCACAATTCCCTCAGCTACTGCTCACGGAACACATTTTCTATACCCTTCACCAGCTTCATTGCCCTTATATAACTGATTTGTCTCTTTCTCATTTTAGGAGATGGAGGGAGAACCCTTAACATTCAAGCCAGGCTTTTTACAGAATACAGGAGGAGGGTTCACTACCAGAATATTTGTTGGAGAGAATTCTGAACTAGTCATGTATCTTAGTATTTAATTAATACAGCAACCTAATCAAATATAATTACTAAGAATTACAAATTAATAAGAGAAGAAGCAACAGTATTTTATGTGTATTAACATCTACTGAGTCAAAGTCTATAGAATATATATTTTTATAATAAAATATTAAGTTATATAATCCCTTTGGGGATACTCATAGAAGTGCTTGTGGGCTTCAAGAACCAGATCCTTTCAATCTGCCTGTGTAAAATCATTTCAAGTTACTTAGGGAGCTGTACTAACACATAGTAGGATGGGCAAATTTATCCTGAATTGTGCTCCAGGTATGAGCCCATTTTCACAAATTTCAGGAAACAAAACTCCTGAGAAGTACCAAAGATTTCATATCTCTGGAGTCTATTTGAAGNTATCTGATTTGTCTCTTTCTCATTTTAGGAGATGGAGGGAGAACCCTTAACATTCAAGCCAGGCTTTTTACAGAATACAGGAGGAGGGTTCACTACCAGAATATTTGTTGGAGAGAATTCTGAACTAGTCATGTATCTTAGTATTTAATTAATACAGCAACCTAATCAAATATAATTACTAAGAATTACAAATTAATAAGAGAAGAAGCAACAGTATTTTATGTGTATTAACATCTACTGAGTCAAAGTCTATAGAATATATATTTTTATAATAAAATATTAAGTTATATAATCCCTTTGGGGATACTCATAGAAGTGCTTGTGGGCTTCAAGAACCAGATCCTTTCAATCTGCCTGTGTAAAATCATTTCAAGTTACTTAGGGAGCTGTACTAACACATAGTAGGATGGGCAAATTTATCCTGAATTGTGCTCCAGGTATGAGCCCATTTTCACAAATTTCAGGAAACAAAACTCCTGAGAAGTACCAAAGATTTCATATCTCTGGAGTCTATTTGAAGGAAAAGAGCTGAACCTGGGTGTTGATTCATTTAGACAGGACAGCTGGCCTCATTACTTTAAACAAACTCAGAAGAAAGAAAGGAGAGAGACAGAATGGCCTCCCTCTCTCTCTGCCTGGAGCCTCTTACTGTCTACAGGCCAGCACACAGAGCTCTGGGAGGCAAGAACCTGTACGTCGCTGGGACAAGGTTTGCTGGGACAAATTTTTAATTCTGTTCACTTTATCAGCAGATATATATGCACTGAGGATCTGAACTCCAATAATTTTTTTTTTCTTTTAACTATAGCCTATAAATACAGCTAGAATGCCAGAGGTTCTTTCAGTTGGATTCCTGGTGAATAGTTCTCTCAAGCTGCACTGACCTCAAGGTCTTTTGCAGGCTTTTCTTAAAAAAGAAAATAAATTAAATTATTCTCCCAGATGGTGAGCCCAGCAACTCAGACACTAATCCCCCAAGCTCACATCAGGCCATTCACCACACATCAAAGCACAGATCTTTTTTCACTCCCTAGAAAACATTCAAGCAAGTGGAAGAGTTAATACATGCTTTTCAAAAAAATTTTGTCAATCAAAACATAAAACATTAAGAGAGACATTTGAAGAGTGGCAGAAAACAGCCTGTTTCTTATACAGCTAACAATTGAGGAAACAAAAAACACCCCAAATTCTGAAGCTGCTGCAAACTACTTCTGTTGTTAAAATACTACTGGAATATACAGCACAAGCAGTGGGGATGATATGGAATTTCTGTACATACTCTGCTATAAAATTCCAAATCACAAATATTTTGCAAGCTGTTTTTCTAGTAACTTCCCTGAAGTGTCTGCTGTACAACAACTAAAGGTTAACCAGGCCTGCAAGGAGGCTCAGGGCAGAAAGTGCATTCTGCAGCTGACATCAGGACTAATATTGAAGCCATCAACAAGATTGTTACAGCTAACTGGTTTTCATTTAGAAGTGTGGTTTTGCTTCCTTTCCTCTCAGTGCCCTTTAGCAAGTCGGAAGTCAGGCTGTTCATTTTATTGCTATGTGCTACAAAGAACACTTATGGTTAAGGTGAACACATGAAGCCTGGCTCCTTAACTGAATATTTATTGTTATTGAGAAGGGAGATTTTGTCACACTACAGATCTTCAAATAGCCTTGCTAGAAAAAGAGATATGAAGAGTTTTATAGGTAAGCAAACAGCTCCTCTGAACTTATGCAACTGCAAATAGTAACAAATTTTACAAACTCCAGTTCTCAGCAGCTTCAACCCAATACTTACATTTCAGTGTTGTTTTAGTACAGAGCAAGGCTCAAAGAACCAAACAGCAGCTTACAAAATATCTTATTTATCTACAGTAAGCTGTCTTAATTTCCTAAAAAATGTATTAAGCACTAAAACCAGAATCATGAGGGAGGCATGCATGTTGTTTTCTAAATACAGCTAAGAAATAATGGCAATGACAGTTAAAACCACTTTGTTGGATTCTTTTTTATCTACACAGAAAAATTATGACTATCAGATACTACTAATGCGGGAACAAAACAATTTAAGTAGCTACAATCATCAAGGGTGGGGAGTTCTTTGAACTTCATAAATTCCATCTTATTAATGGAGACAAGGCCTAACTGGAAAGAAAACTTCTCATTTTGAGCACCAGTTAGAGTGTAGTGGAGCAGAGCAAGCTGTAGGAACTGTTACCAGTGATGCTGGTTTGTACAGTCTGCTACAGACATGTTGATGTGAAGGGACACATTAAGGACAAAAAGTGTTGAGAGGGAAATTTCTTCTCATCCTTTCAAGAGAATTCTTGCTGGGTCCTCCAGCAAGAGGAGTGGGTTTTCACTGGTGGGATACTTGGAGGAAGAAGATTACTGGTGGGAGAAGAAGAGCTGTAAGAAAAAGGAACAATGAGATTTAATGGCCTAAAATGACAGGTAAGAGCTGAAGGTTTCATTCTCACTCAGTGCAAGAGCATCTGCACAGGGAATGTTCTATCTGTTCACTAAAAAGGCCTCACAGTACTGAGATCATTCTTCCCCCAAAAGAGAAATATTTTTTCACTGCCCATAATTTTTGATTCAATATTGATTGTTGTAGTGTTGCCAAAGTCAGAGGTAAAAGTAAAAAGTGCCTCAGAGGTGAAGCTTCTCAAACGGAAGAGCTCAGTTATTCAATAATCTCTTCATTTATCTGGCTCAAATTAGGCTGTGACTCCAAAAGCATAGGGATTCTGGCAAGCCAGAATTAAGGACTGGGCACAGTAGCTTGAAGACAGAAAAACTTCCACTTGCTATTCTGCACAGTGGGAGTAAAAAGAAAAGGAAAAACAAGATCAGCCAGTGTGCCCCAGATAACAGAAGTAAAACACAGAGCCAGGGCTGCTGGGGATTCCAGCTTCACGGGATCATCCAGACAACGAATAAAAAGCACACGGGTTAGAAACAAAAACAAATCCATATGCTGCCTAAGGGAGGAGTGCTAAGCAAACACACAGTAATACATTAACATCTTTTTCTCTCCTCACAGCCAAGATGCATCCCACTAGAAAATGCTACTATGTTAGCCAACAATATGATTATTTTTAAAAGTCTTTAAAATTAAATTCTCTAAAAATTACAAGCTATGTCTTCAAAATTATTTTCTAGGACTTTTGATGATTTTACTGTTGGTGAAAGAGGATAACATTTTTGCATCTCAGGACTCCTCACTGAGCACACAGTTTCAAGAGGGGCAGAAAGAGAAGCAGCTTTCCCCTCTCAAATAGTTTCTGATACAGCAAATCAGATTCTCCTGCAGCACCCAATGTGTGTAATAAACACTGCTGCCCAAGCAGGGTGTGCACCAGCATTAGATCATAGCAAAGCATAGTCCACAGACTCTTTTGACAGACTCTGCCCTTCACTGACAGCAACAGGGAACAAGGAACCCGCCCTCCAACATTCAGGGAAAACAAATATCCATGGCTTCCATACTACTTCTCACCTTGAATTCTTTGGTACCTCCTGAGCCTGTTTCACTGCTGAGCTCTCCAACCTGCTTTAAACCTTCACTGATCCTCATCCCACCTCAGTAAAATCATTCCAAAGGAAATCTCTTAAAGGCGTGCCTACCATCAGCGCAACATGCCAGCTGTATCACCTGTAAAATGCTTTGTTCCACCACACCTCGACTTTTATCAAAATTTGAATTGCTTTGATGTGCAACTGTGAATCCACTACAAGGATCAAGCAAAAGAGTGTTCACAGAGGTGAGGATTTGCAGCCTATTTTCTTTCCTTTGTTCCACAGAATACCAACAGAAACACATCCCTGAAGAGTAGCCAGCAGCCTGCTGTGTAACACTAAAACAGGTGTTAAATCCAAAGACTATCAACTGTTTGGGCTTTCATTTAGGAACGGGCAATTTTAATTAATATTAGACAGGGAGTAAAAAAGTACTAAATCTCCTGAGAGAGGCAAGACCATGCCACAAGAAGACTGAAGCAACAGAACGAAGTCTCTTCACTCAGGCAGCACAGCTCCCTGGGTCCGCTTCGATGGAATTACAGCTCCATCTCAAGACTCAACAAACCCTCCTCCAAGGCATTATATTATATATACATTGAAATTTGATGCTTATTAAAGCATAATTCAAGAAGTTCACTGCTATTACTTGAGACCCACACCTATCACCCCCAAATCAGTCAGCATGTTAACTGCCCTTAGGTGTCACAAGAAATCAAATAAATGGCTTGGTGAGACAATTTCTGTACATATTCACTTCACATTTAATGGATGTTCTTGCTGAGTGCAACTGGAACCTCTTGCACTACGTCAGGAGCACAGGAGGGGAGAGAACAGAAATGGAGGTGGGGAGCCACATATCTGAGCATGATTTCCAAGCACCCTTTCCAACAAAACAGCATTACCTTGGTACTAACCAAAAACCTTAACAGGAACAAAGGGAATTCCACCTTGAGTGGCAAGTCTACTATTTTGTCGTTCATTCTCCTCACTGCCAAACAGCTGACTGAAATGCTAGTTTGCTTTTTTTTTTTTTTTTTTGGGTGGGGGGGGGTGATCTTTGGATTTGAAGAAAATTGCCTTTTTTCAGGTTGTAGTAACCAGGAAACGTGCAGCTACACCTGCAGGTCAGAACTTGACCAGTGCAATCAATTTCTATGCTGCTCACCTTTCACAGAGATTTCAGTCCCCTCATTTGATTAGCTTTCTATCACTCAGTGGAGTCATTTTGATGTACAATGGATTATACTTTCATAATGCAAATAGGCAGATTAAGAGTCATGCCATTCTGTAAGCTCCAATGTCCCAGAAAAAGCAACCACCACATCTCACTTTGACAAAATTTAGTTACGTTGCGTGATAAGATTTTGGTCTTGGGGTGGCTGGAGGGGTAGCTGCTGTGAAAAGCTGCCAGAAGTTTCCCCCATGTCCTATAGAGCTAATACCAGCCAGCTCCAAGATGGATCTGCGCTGGCCAAGGCCAAGCCCCATGAGCGATGGTGGTAGCACCTCTGGGACAACATATTTAAAAAGGCAGGAAAGTCATTGTACAACTGGAACATCCAGAGAGAGTAGAGAATGTGTGAGACCCCAGGGTCAGTAGAGAAAGAGGGGGAGGAGGTGGTTCCCCTGCAGCCCATGGTGAGGCAGCTGTGCCCCGCAGCCCATGGATGTCCACAGGGACGGAGATCCACCTGAAGCCATGGAGGAGCCACATGCTGGAGCAAGTGGATGCCTGAAGGAGGCTGTGACCCTATGGCGAGCCAGCACAGGGGCAGGACTCTGGCTGGATCTGTGGTCCCACAGAGAGCGAGCCCACACTGGAGCAGGTTTGCTGGTAGGACTTGCTGCCACATGGGGATCCACACTGGAGTAGTTTGTGAAGAACTACAGCCCGTGGGAAGGACACACACTGGAGAAGTTCAGGGAGGACTGTCTCTCATGGGAGGGACCCCACAATGGGACAAGGGAAGAGTGAGAGGAGTCCTCTGCTGAGGAGGAAGGAGGAGCAGAATGTGTGATGCACTGACTGTGGCCCCATTCCCTGTCCACCTGCACTGCTGAAGAGGAGGCAGTAGAGCAGCTCAACCCGAGAAGAAGGGAAGGCTGGGAGGCAAGGTACTTTTAAGATTTGAGTTTATTTCTCATCATCATACTCTAATTTGATTGGCAATAAATGAAACAAATTTCCCCAAATAAAGTCTCTTTTGCCCGGTAAACAGTGAGTGATCTCTCCCTGTCCTTATATCAACCCACAAGTCTTTCATTATATTTTCTCTCCCCTGTCCAGCTAAGGAGGGGAGTGATACAGCAGCTTTGGTGGGCACCTAACATCCAGCCAGGGTCAACTCACCACAGAAATGGATTTGATAGATATGCTAATTCACAATGCCTATAAATTGTATACGCCATCTTTCTGTGTGCATTTTGGTGTGTGCTTCTCAGCACATTCCACCCACACAGAGAGTGCACATTAAGGATCCTTAAATAAATACCAAGGTAAACCCCTTCTCCCTTTTAACTGTGTTTGGCTCTGATTTTAAGACCAGGGAAAGGCAACACAGTTTTTCTGAAAAAAAAAAATCTAACAGAAGAGATAAATATCTGCAGAACAATCCTAAATTTAGTAGAAATAACTGAGTGGGTGTGGGGGGGTATTAACTCTAGCAATTAATTTAACAACAATTTTAAGATTGATTTGACTATTTTGGACAGTAAATACTAATCAAGACCTGAACCACCCATAAGAAATAATACCTAGGACCCTATTTCTCCTTCTATGACAAATTTAGGAGGTCATCCATGAATACATAACACATATTTAAATTATATGCACTGAGTTTGAAACAATGTGGCCCTGTGGCATGAGAGTAAAGGCTGGGCTATTTGAGGACAAAAATATATCAAACAAAAGCACAGCTGAAGTCACTCTACTTTGTACACAAAGTGAGTGCTGAGTTGTATAAGTTCTTAGGAGTGAGCTTATACACACTTAACTAATTAGCTTTACACTGAAAACAGGAACACAAGTAAAATAAAACCATTACGTCCCAGTTCCACTCCTAGCTGATTGATGATATATTAATTTTACATGCACTGCTGCTGAGTTTTTATATTAGGGTACAGTTGAGTGATTCTGCAGAAGTTTAATCATTTGTATGGCAACATAAAAGTGCAATAAGAATTCAAAATGAGTTCTAATTAGTACTAATGAACTGAAAAACTGGACAGGTTGAGGTTTTTACATAGTAAATTCCAACTTAAAAATATCTGTACTCTTATAAATTAAAAAGATCATTCAGAGAAGAAAAAAAAATAGCAATGGGGTCAGTTCTGTAAAGCAGTTACTCTAAGGAGAAATGCCTCTGTAGAAGTCACAGTAAAAGTCTGAACATTTCAGAACATTGTTAATTCTTGCTAAGTGTTCATCAAAAGATGTTGGAAAATTTTCCAAGTACATTTATAAAATAGAAATTCCTAAGCATCAGGATAAAACAAGTGACAAATAATTGCACTACAGGAACAGTGAAGAAAACATCACACAATTCATCCATCTCTGCACAGATACCAACTTCAAGCCAAATTCTCTTCATCTCTGAAAGAAACAGAGAAAATGTGGTTTTTTCTGGTGCTAATGAGTGAATCAGCTGACAGCCACATACAACAGGATTGGGGATTGAAGAGGAAGCTGTAGCTTGTCTTAGATGGAGAACAATGCAAAATAGCTGGACAAGCAGCAGGTATTTTGTCAGAAGCTATACCTGCCTCCAAGCTTGTTTACCTTCTAAACCCGAGCCATGTCTCCAGCCTCCATTTATACAGTGCATCAAAAGTACAAAAGCTAGAGGTGACCAAGAGCCTCCAGAACACCTTAAAGTTGATGTGCATAATATCCCTCTCTCAGGAGGGGTGTGGATGGCAGAAGATGGGGACAGCAAGCAAATCACCTCCATGAGCCCTGAATACACAGGATGATTTAAGACCTAAAAATTCTCAAAGAGCTGTTTACCAGATTTAATCTACTGAGAAACCTTGATATTCATGCTTCTACCTTTCACTGACAGACTGGATTTCTGAGTACAGTGGTAGGAAGCTGAAGAGCGATTATCTCCAGTGTTTAGCCCTCAGGGTCTCATGACACAGGAGCATTTCTAGCAGGCACACAAGCACACACCAGCACTCACCAGACACACCTGATAATATCAACAGCGGGAATTCATTTTCTGTTTAACATACATACACAGACATCCAAATACACCGTTACCAAGATGAAAACCTGCTTTATTCCTTCAATATTAATACATTCACCTGAAAATGTGGAAGCAGAGACTTCAGTACCAATCTGGAACAATTTCCTACAAATTCAGGGCACAAGAGAAGACTAATTGCCATCAGCTTTACTTAACAGGATGAGAGAGAGAACCACACACTCTTAACTCTGAACTACGGGCTACTGAGGCCTAACAAGTTTGTTTCTGTCACAAAACACACCTTTTCCTTTGGGAAACTATCTAAAACAGCACCCCAAATAAGGTTCCTTTTCAAATAGCACTTATCATCAGAAACCATGGCTTGTCCCTGATACCTCCCTTCCTGTCCATAATCTCCCATGAGAAAATTCTTCCTCTTACTCCTCAGCATAACCCTTTTCTTGACAACCAAAGTAAGCAAAACCTTCAGATTCCTCCAATATACTTTGGTATTAAAAAATAGCATCCTAAAACTAATTTCACACTTCTATCACTGCCCAAAGAACCTCCTCCTCTAAGAACACATTCATATGAGATTTATTAGGGAAAATTTCCTCTCTCCACAGGTGTGTGTGATGTCTCAGTATAACCTTTCCTAGGTATAGGTGTTAGGTCTAATCAAGTTTTCTCTAACAGCACAAAGTTCAATGCGTCAAGTGTCACACCAGTTGTTTCCTTCAGCTGCGATTCTCAAATATTTATGAACCAATACTCACGATACAGCTTCTGGAAGACAAAATGTTTAATTTGCACCTGCTTTATAATAAGAAATTCAGACACTGAAGGGATCAAGAATGTTTCAAGATTACAGTATATGTCAGTAGCAGAGAACACAACTCCAGTGCCCTGCTGCCTTAGCTCTATTCTATAGTCTTTACAGTATGTGTTAAATCTCTCTTGCACAGTGGACACAGAATACTTCTCACCACCTCAAGTCAGAAAAATTTGGTTTCTTTTTTCTTTTCAAATTACACTAAGAAACATTAAACTACTCTATAGAACCTTACACAAAATTTAATGAGTAGTATGATTTTCCTCCTAGGTTTCCCCCTTTCATTTTATTCGGAATTAATCCTTCTACCTTTACTGCTGAGTCACTGTTAATGACTCATATACTACAACAGCTCTCTGTGTTTTCCTTTATTTCCTCTTTTCCTAGCCCAGGCCTGATTTTTCCTTTTGTCTATAAGTCTTCCTGTCTTCTTAAGGTCATGGATGTACATCCATGCAAATGCATACCTCTAATTCTATTAAAACCACACCATGTACTTTGAAGGTTAAAAGCAACAGGTATGTTTGACATCTTAAAGTATATGAGTTTTTAAACTGAATACATACAAAATTAGTAACACAAGTACTGGTAGTATCTGTAATGAAGAGGAGCAGCTAATAAAGATGGCATTACCCATCACAGAACCAGTAACGAGAGGAATTAAATTTAAATTTAGTTTTATTTATTTAAATTTAGTTTACTTCTAAAACTGAAGTTCATCAGTCGGCAGAAAAAGATTTATTTTCTGATGCTGTCTTGGCCCATTTGCCCATGGTCTCTAGACAGTGGACACAGGACATGAAGGTCACGTCACACAAGATTTCATGACCCTCTTGCAGCATCACTGCTCCCTGTTCTTACACAGTCGTGTAGTTCAGGGGGCCAGTGTGTCCTCTGTGCCACTGGGGAAACCCCAGCCAGGATAAAGGACTCAGTGTTACTGTCTGCAGGGAACACTTCTGCCATTTGCAAATTAAATCAGGGGATCCTGAGAGGTCACAGATATTTGCTTCTACCTTAGAGATTCTCCTCTCCAATTCAGAGCTCTTAGCATCTGATTAGCCATTTAAGACATTTCAACCAGCTCAGTGTCTACTGAGTGCAGAACATCCCTGCACAGCTCCTCAGAATTTCTCTGTCTTCTCTAGGGTACTCTTCATAAGTGAGACCCTTTTAACTGTGATCATTTAACTATCATATTTTCTCAATGCTGATTTTGACATTTATATAAGGAAAACATAGCAGAAGTAGAAAACAATTGTCAATAGCTTGTCAAAAGCATACATTTCTAAAAGCCTGAAAGATCACTAGCATTCATTCCCAAATGGAAAATACAGGAATCTGGGTGACAGACAAGTAGGCATCAGAGCACTAGTTATGAAATGCAATCTCTGAGCTGACTTGATAATGTTTTTTGTGTTCTGTATGTACAATATTAATTGGTCCAAAAAAATTACTCAGACACAGAGGAAGGAAAAAAATCCCCTGTTCCCTCAACATCATTTCTGCTGAGTCTTATTTTTTCATTTCCCACAGTTGCTGTTACTCTTTCCTCTTCCTTTACTTGTCATATTATGATTGACTTACAAGAATACTTTTTCTATTGCTCTGATTAAACATTCACTCTCTCTCCTTTCTCTGTATTTATTTAAGAGAAATATTTCTTTTCCTCATTGTGCTTTTTCCTGTTAAATATTTTCTTTTTCAGTAGTCCATCTTAATTGCAATTTTAGTGAATTCTCCAAAGTGCAGTCTCTGAGATCACAACAAGAACCTCTACATGAAGAACATGACATAAAACTGTACGTTATCGCTACTTACCTTTCAGTCAAACTACCTCGTGCTTGTCCACAGTCACCACTCCAGTCATCCTTTTCTGGCTGATTCAGCTGAGTAACAGTCCTACAGAACCTCAGACAAAGCAGAAGCCTGCATGACTAATACCCCTGATCACTTCCATCTCCTTGTCTTTTCCCTGTTCTATCTTTGTTGCAGCCTTCTAAGATAATAGATAGAGGAATCTGCCACCAATGTTTCTTCACTGATAATTGTAAGAGTAGGCTGGATTATATCTCAGCTATACTAGATTTCTTCCTTAAAGGTTACAGTGAAATTTCCACAGGAAATGGCAGCATAAGATCAAGTAATCAAAGCCAATGATTGTTTGAGACTAGATGTACACATATAACCAACATTTAAGTGAAACCACTTCTTTGCTTAACTATACATTCTTTTTTTAACTACTATGAAGTAGTTATACTATTTACAGGCAATATGGCAGCTTCTTCTATCTCACCATGGCTCAGTTTACAATGTCTACTGACTATACACAAGTCCAATATTTTCCCCTTTTCAATATGCTTCCCTAAGCAGATTCTCCAAATATTTCCCGGAAAGAAAAAAAAAAAAAGCAGGGGGAGGAGGGAGGGGTGGAGCAGGACCAGGCCAGCAAGCCAAAGCTATTTTCCAGCAGATGGTGCAACAGGGAACTGAAAACACTTGGCAGTAACAAATGGTTTTCTGAAAGTTTTACCAACTAGTTCAGATATCTTCTTCAGAATCACCCTGGCAGTAGTCTAAGAGCTCAGATTTCTTGGTGAGATCACTTAAGTTATGAAAAAGGCTTGAGTTATGGGAAGAAGTTCAGGCCATCTGCCCCTCGCATGTTTACACATAATCATTCAGGTGCAAACAAGAGCCATTAACACAGGAAGAATTACATCCCTTGCAAACACATTCAAACTGTCAGAGAGTCAAAATAATACAACAAGAGCTATAAACGTTAATGTGAAAGGTCAAGGACAAGAAAGCCATTTCCTTTTTCAGAAGTTTAGTACTCCAGTCATACAGTCAAATATCAGCCAAACATCTTGACTGTGGTGTTGGGTTTTTTTTTCCAGATGGGATCATTAATCTTTTTTTCTGTGATTAACTTAAAGATTTGGACCATAGCTAGCTCAAGAAGTTTTATATCAACAAGTGCAAGGAAACCTTCTGAAAGAGCAACAGGATAGTTTCAGTCTCTTACTGTATAAACACTGTTAAACAGTATTTTTTTCCAAGTGGCCGGCAAATTGTTGTTGTGCAGAGAGGCTGCATCTCACACAGCAATGATTCCACCTTGTTCTTAGCTGGTTTTGCAGATATCCCAACAAACTAATCTCTTCATTGAAAAGCCAGGACAATTTTATAGTTCGCTGAAGTTAAGGAGAAGCAGTCTCAAAACTGCTAACAGAAGCAGAGCTGTCAATTGCCAACCATTGCATCAGGAAATAGCGACAAAAGCACTGCAGAGGAGAAAGAAGCAGCAATGTGTTTAGGGAGCCAACAAAGCATGTGAAAGGCTAAATGAAAGAGCAGATAGAAGGTATAAATGGATGAGAACAAATCTTTTTGAAAAAGCATTTTTCCAATAAATTGTTTGCAACCTGCAGTGCAACTGGGAAAAGTGAGGGTCTCTGTCTCTCTCCACTTTAGCACAATCTCTATTCTCAGGACTGGGAGATTTTTTTCTGCAAAGGACTGTGCCACCTTGCTTTCTTTGGGTCATTTCTAACTGGGACAGGTCTCTGCAAGTCTCCCTTTATTACAGTGTGTACGTAGATGCCACACAAGTGAAAATATTTCAAGCACAGAATTCCTTCTTCTCACTCTACTTTGAACATCAGTCTTAGGGCTGATTAACAAGAGCTGTATTCCTTGATTTGTATCTGAAAGCACTCAGAAGAAATTGAAGACTTAAATGGTATACAGGAAGTTATATTTGCAAGAGCTGCCATTTTCTCTGTCATGGAATGTTTGGTGGAAGGACAGTTGTTATTTTATAGGCTGTTTTTAAGCCACCAATTATGAGAGAAAATTTTCAATATTTAGTTACCAGAATTAAGATGATACTTGTAATAAATACGTAC